>JAWZYV010004542.1:0-518070 GCA_038373885.1 Cheiracanthium punctorium
GAGGGAACTGAGCCACTGCCTCCAAGATATAGAAAGCCTAACCACTGTTACGTCATCAAGCCTTAACGTCATCAGTTGGCCTTCTAAAGGTAGGTGACGTCATCACAGATTAAATTTGATAGAGTAAAGCTATTCGAAATTTCTGGTGAATTTACTCTCTCATAACATTTTAATGAATTGAGATAGAAAAATTAATTTTACAAAAAAGAGCAGTTTTTAACTGTAACTAATTATATAATGGAATAAATCACAATGAATTGTTTTGTGTCACGAACGTATTTTAAATTTTATCTTTCACTTAAGATACTTTTTAATATTTGTAGCATTCACCAGAAATCTGGAATAGTTTTACTTTATGAGAATGAAAGTGTGGTGACGTCATCACTTGAAGCCAGCCGGTGTGTAACCCGGAGTACACTTCGTGGGATCCTCCGACTGACGCTTTCGTCCGCGCATCACCGTTCCCGACGGGAACACTCGACTCGCCGTCCGTGTTAATTGGATTGCTCCTGTATTGTCTCGTATTGAGAGGGGACGCACGGCCCTTATCAGGGCCAACAGCTGGATTCTCCGCTCGTCGTTAATTTTTCGCAGTCGTTAACTTTGCCCCGCCTTGAGGTGGAGTTTTAAGGAGGAGCGTCAAGGGGTTCATGCGATTGGCTAAAAGACCTCCCGTTTTCCTTCGGAGTTGTTAGCGCAGTCGGTAACCAAACAACTGGTTCTGCCCAGTTGACAGCTAACAACCGACAATTTCGTGAACCACCGGGGCAGAATTCCACCCCGTGCCAGCCTCGCTTTACGAGCAATAACCCTGACGGTTTTCCAGCGGCTCGCCCCCGCCAGCATAGTGGTCAGCGCGCTGCGCTTCGACGCTGCAGTCCCAGGTTGGAGTCCCGGCCCGGACCTTTTTTCGGAAGCTCAACAGAAGTCCTCCTGACTTCGTCAACTTGTCGACGCGGCACTCTCCTGCCGTCCCTAGCTGATTTTTGTTTTTTAAGGTAGTACCGTGCGTGTTTGCACAGCCTGCTCCCCATTTACCCCTTTGTTAGCACTGTGAGCGTGCAGCGCGCAAAGGGCACTTGGGGTAAGCGATAGGCGAAGAGCCAGCGCCTCGGGCCCCCCCCCTTTATTTCTTTCTTACACTACTATCCTTCTATTTCCTAAACACCTTCTCTCAGGTCAGTTAGGATTTTATCACGTTAGGATCATCACACACTTAACGACACCACTTACTTACAACACAGTCATGCAGACTCTTGATGTGAACATTACTCCTATGGAGTTAACATCAATGTTCAGGTCCAAATGGCAACCTGATACATGCCAGGACTTCGATTTTTTTCTGCATCTATTTGGATTCTTTGATTGCAAAGATCGTCAAACTAGGCTAGCGTATCAGAATGAGAACTGTGATCTGATCAACCAGCCCAATCTAAACACTCTTGCCCGTTGCAAGGGCTTTCTTACTTCCGTGCACTAAACAGTGACGTAATAGAAAATCTAGAGGAACGACATGGTGTTTCATTCCAGCTGATCACCCAAGTCACTCACCCCACTGCCACCAAGCGCAAGATGTCAGTGGCCTCCGATACTGACGAAGATGAAAATCGCGTGCCTGACAAGCAGTTACGCAACGAGGAAGACGTCTATCCGTCCGTACCCACCCACACTCCCACCATGAGTGACGGCCCACTGGCCCCTCCCACCTCGAGTGATGGCTTGCTGGCCCCTCCCACCTCCGATGCTATGGAAGAAGATGGCGTCCAATCACAGGCCACCCCCCAAGCGTCCCAGGCTGGAAGGCCCATAAACAAGCAAAGGAGTTTTACAATATATGCTGAACTCAAACAGAACTATGCCTCCGATCTGGAAGCCTTATCAGAATTCTTGATCATGAGATCACTTCCACCCTCACTGGCGACAAGCACAAAATCGTCGTAGACTCTGAGGACAAATTCCGAAAAACACAGGAATATCTCACCACACGAACATAGGATTCCAGACAATGGATCCCAAATCACTAAGACCGAAGAAGTATGTTATCAAGGGTATCCCACCAACCATACCCACTGTTGAGGTAGACGCTTTCCTTAGGGAAAAGGGTTTCGAACCCCTCAGCATAAATTTTCTCTTCTCGAAGAAGTATCAAAAATTCTGGGCCATTGCTCTGATCGCCCTTCGCCCCACGGGCAACCTTGAAGATATGCACAAGATTACACACTTCGGCAGACTTAATGTCTCTGTCGAGAATTACAAGGACCGCAAGCGGGTCAAGCAGTGTCACAACTGTTTGGCCTACGGCCACCACTCGGCCACTTGCACCCTCACTCCCAGATGCTTGAAGTGCGCTGGGTCCCACACGTTCACCTCCTGCCCTGCTAAGGACAAAAACAGAGATGCTCAATGTATCAACTGCTCAGGCAACCATGTCGCTACGTACAGGGGATGCCCCAGAAACCCGAAGAATAAAAACAAGGGAAATACACGCAAGCCTCCACCCGCCCAAACCAAAACTAGCACCAAGAACAAGATAATCAAAGAAGTTCGACCAGCTCCTCCCTCTCCCCCCAGTTGTGGGCTCACCTAATGCGTCCAATGAGGGAGAAATACAAAGAAACAAAACTGCAGAGGACAGCGGGAACCCCCCCCCCCAAGAAATCCTCCAGATCTAATCAAGAAACCAGGGCCAAACAAAATAAACGCAACGCTGCTGCCAGAACTACCCCCCCTGGGCTAAATCCGATCCCTGAAACCAGACAAAGGGAAACCAAACCAATCTAAAGCAAACAAACACCGAAACCAAAACACTGAAGAAGAATCGGTTTCTGAAGTCTTAGAGATGTTCACAGCAATGCAGGAACTCTCACAACTTACCAAACATCAGCAACCTGCTGAAATTCTTCAAGGAGGTCGCTCAAAAGATGCGTCAGCATACAAAGCCGATCGATCAAGCATTTCAAATGCTGAACTTGTACAACCGTTACTTCAATCGCCATGATGGAGCGGAGTAACTTAAAAATTCTCTCATGGAACGCTAATAGCCTCCATGGGAAATTCCCCGAGTTCGCCAACTTCCTCTCACACGGGGACTTTGACATCGCCTGCGTGCAGGAGACTATGTTCCAACACAACAGGGGGTATCAAATCCCCAACTACCAACTATACCGTCATTGACCGCCCACGTAGCAGCCGCATCACTGGGGGTGTGGCCCTCTACGTGAAATCTACTATTCCGCACACACAAGTCACTGAAGTCACATTCAGCTCGCTTGAGGCGGTGGCCATCACCATTAACACCAATCCGAGAACTACCATCTGTTCAGCATACGTGAAGCAAAGAAGCCGCTTCCCGACGTCCGACATACAAAAGCTCTTCAACTACAGCCAAAAGTGTATTGTGATGGGCGATTTCAATGCTCACCATATGGCATGGAACTGCCGCCGGAACTCAGCTTACGGATGCCAACTGTTAAAATTATTAATGGAAGACCATCTAAAGCTGGCATTCCCGCCCACGCCCACGCACTTCGTTGGGGACAGGGAGTCAACCATTGATTTCATGGTACACAATCTCGACGGCACACCTGATGTCACCACGATACAACAATTTACATCGGACCACTTACCGATATACTCTGACATCAATATCAAGCATCTCGTCTCACCACATAGGCCAAGACTGACAACGGATTGGCCGAAGTTTGTAGGGCTCTTAATAGACGCGCCACAGCACCTCCCTGTCAATAGTCAGGAGACTGACATCGACGTCTTTGCCTTAGAACTGACAGAAGAAATACAAAAAGCCCATCTGGCCGCATCCAAGCCAGCGACCCACAACAATGGCAGGAGCCTTCCTGGTAACATACAAGCACTCACACGCCGGCGCAACTGTGCCCGACGCTCGTACCAGGCCTCCAGAAGCCCACAGGACCGTATACGCTACCATGCCCTTAGTAGGCAGGTCAGCCGTGCAATCAGGCAACAACAGACAGCCCAGTTGTCTAATTACATCGAAACTCTCGGCCCCGAAAACAACTCCCTCTGGAGAGCTGTTAAACGACTGAAGAATCAAAGGCTAACCATCCCACCTATCAAAACTGGCGGGCAGATCTTTATTGATGAAGAAGGCAAAGCCAACGCAATTGCTGCGGCTTACGAGACGCAATTTACCAACGAAGAGCAGTCTCTGATTAACGTTACTCCCTCCATCAACGAGTTCCTATACCAAAGCCTAAGAGTACCGATACGGCCGGCCCTCCCCTCCGAGGTCCTTGATATTATAGAACACCTACCTGTCAAGAAATGCCCAGGCAGAGACGGAATCACCAACCAGATCATTAAGCACCTCCCTGCGGTAACCATCTTGAAGCTAACTGTGCTCATTAACCAAATTTTACAGCGACACCACTTCCCGCACTGTTGGAAGGACGCCACTATCATCCCAATACCGAAACCAAAGCAAGATTTAACTCAACCCACAGCGTATCGCCCCATCAGCCTGCTCAGCAGCCTGGGCAAGGTGGCAGAAAGAATTATCACTAACAGGCTCTCCGAACATCTGACGCTGAACAACGTTGTAACACCGGAACAATTCGGTTTTCGGAAAAGCCATAGTACGGTCCACCAGCTATACCGGGTTGTAGACCAACTTGCTGAAGGTCTTCAGCACAAACACCACACGACCATTGTCCTTCTCGACGTCTCCAAGGCGTTCGACAAGATATGGCACGAAGGCCTAATATTTAAACTAATACAGCTCAACATCCCGGACGGGCTTATCAGACTGATCGCGGACTATCTATCTGGGAGAACTTTTACTGTACGTATTGGAAGAGCGTATTCCAGCCGTTTCTCCATCAATAGTGGTGTCCCACACGGCTCTATACTTGGGCCCACGCTCTATAACTTATATACGAATGACATACCAAAGCATCCGCACACCAGCCTGGCGTTGTAAGCTGATGACACGGCGATATACGCATCACACGCTAACCCCAGATTTCTTAAAAACGCCATGCAATCGCACATTGACGCAATTGACCTATGGATGAGAAATTGGAAAATAAAATTAAACCCCAGCAAATGCACGGCTATCTCTGTCAGTCGTAAAACTCCTCCGTCAAGACTAATCATTAATGGCACTGCTATCGAATGGTCCAATACTGCCACCTACCTAGGTGTAACACTAGACCGGGGCCTCACATGGAAGCCCCACATCGAGAATGTACGCAGGAAAATGACAAATGCATTCAACGCCATCAGCAGCCTAATCTTCAATGGTAGAAACCAGAAACGAAACAAGATTCTGCTTTACAAAACGATTATCCGACCACACGCACTCTACGCGGCTCCTGTATGGGCATACACTGCCAAGACCAATTTCAAAAAAATGAAGCAAGCTGAAGCGAGACTACTCCGAGTCATTAGGCACGGACCTGCATTCATCAAAAATAACATCATAAGGAAAGATTTGGGCATTAATACCCTCACCAAACAAATACTACGGATTACCACCAGGTTTCATGCTAAACTTAGTGCACTACCAAACGAGATTGTGGCTGAGTTGACGGATCACGTCCCGTCTGATCCCCACTATACTAAACGCCCCAAGGCAATTCTCTGCCTGGACCCTAGGGAACCAGTCTAGCAACCCGTCTGATGAAGACCACCGCTAGTCGGTGGGGGGAAGCCGGGTGGACATCAGTGTTCCACCCCCTCCCCAGATCTATACCCCATCACCTTACCACACTACGACAACACGGGCATGGCCCACCACTGCGACAAGTTTCGCACCCTCTCCACACCACCCACGAGGTTTACAGCGCTAACGCTACCTCACCTACACTGGAGGTAAAACGTCTTTACGTTCAGGTACTCCATAGCACCGTATTCGTTCGAGGTCATCACATGAAGGCCTAATGATGGCGTCAAAGCTTCAGCGCTCAGGCTTTCTGTATCTAGGAGGCAGTGGCCGAGCTGAATTAGTTCTGGTTGGAATACACCTGAAACTCGCCGGTACTGAACTGATTCGACTTAAAGCGAACAATCCACAGACCCCCCCCCCTTTTTTTTTTAAACGACCTGCAAAATTACTGCAAGGTATAACCTCCACATTTAATTAAGATAAAATTTTAGAACTAAGGAATTTTCTTATATCCATTCAGTCATTTGTAATCCGGACTTTGAAAGTGAGAAATTAAAATTTCTCGCGCGCTTTTCTTTTCTGCATTGCAGTTACCTCGGAAAAAATTATCCATTAAATTTTAACATAGTGTTACTTTCACCCATAACGGTCCTCTGTAAAGAATGTCCCTCCCTCCCATAAGGGCGGGTCCAGAGTTCCATGTCGGGGAGAGGGGCAACAGTGAAATTCAATGTTGAAATTTTCTTTTCCATAAATCTTCCTGAGATAAGTGCCATAGAAAAAGAAAGATACCTGGCGGGGGGGGGGGCAGGGGCGTATCCATTGGGTGGCTGGTGATCTGTAGACCCCGAAACGGGACCCTTTACTTGGCTTAGAATTTGATGAACAGCGCCCCCGAAATAAAATCCTGGCTACGCTACTTGTGGGGGAGGGGGGGTAATCAGTATTCAGGGCCACTCCTAGGGTAGATTTTACCTTTAGTGCAAACTATTTTTTGGCGGCCCACCCATCTCCTAAATTTAACTCATTTATGCCTAGTGTTCCGTTTTGTGGACGGCATTTTCGCCATCAGCCGAAAACGTTATTAATTTTCCCTAGCCTTTAAGTCACTAGTATGGAACCTCAACTCCACAAAATATTTTAACAGGACCCAGTAGGAGCTGACATATCAATTTTTATACATAATACTTTTAAAAGAAATCGTTAATTGTTCAAGAAGTTGGCATTTGAAATTTATCTATTATTGCTGGTATTAGCAAAAATCGAACTAAGTCGCAAAAAATATGAGGGAACAAACTGGTTAAGACTCGCAAATTTTTATATAAATATACAGGTAAATTTTCCATGTATATAGGCCTGTTCGTGCTTTGATTGATTGCAATAAAATATTAAGTATTTTATATCTAATTTATCCTAAATTTCGTTTTCAAATGAAATCCTTGATAAGTCTGTAAATCTTCTTCAGACATACGTGAGCGTAAATAGCTGTATTATTAACATACACATTTATAAATAACACTAAAATAAATACAGATCTGGATCTGTAAGTATTTTTAGAGTGTTCCTTTTTCAATTTCCTAATCCAAAATTTATATTTTCACTTATAGATAAAAATCAGCTTTTCCAATCGACGCGAAATACAATGGAATAAAATAACTTTGAAGTAGTAAGCTCTAAATAGCTTTCAATAACTGAGAAGTGCTATGAAAGTTTTAAATTGCTGATAAAATGGTCGACTGTTGCGACTAACTTTGCCTTCCAGACTTGTACAAAAATAAACAATAAACCGTTCAAAAAAAAAATCGGTTTATATTTATATATATATAAAAAAAAAGCCATTATCAAATTCTTCGTTTAACTTCACAGTTGTTAGCAATAGTATTTTGGCAAAATCTTAGTCGGCATTTTTCTTGCGCTTCAATGAAAACGCTGTGCTTTTAAAATGTTTTCATTTAGATTATACAACTTTTAGTAGGAACCATTGATATTTTTTTGATATATTTTTTGTAGTACAATAATAAAAGTTTGACAAAAGATTTGTTCCTCAGCTTATTTGGTCGAGTACATTACAAAATTGTTTTTTTTTTTTTTTTTAAAGTAATTTTATTTCAAAATTTACTGTACATTCTTAACTTCGACTACAGACAATAAAATGAATTTTAATAAAGGTTATTTACGATTACAGTGTAATTATTGCAATTGACCAAGGTCTGAATTTCCCAGCATTAGGTTTGCAGAATATTTTTGCAATTTTAGATCATTTGATCAAGAAATTTTTAGAATAAACGTAAGGTACTTGAGTAATTTTTTTAATAACTTTAAGTCATTTGTGCGGTTATATGTGCGTTTAGATACAGGATGTCCCATAAAGATAGTAACAGGTATTGAATCTTTATCTATTGGAGATAAGTGGGGGAATGTAAACTGAAAATATCTTTAAAATAGGGTATGAAGAAATATATGGGAGGAATTACGTTAAATGATGTGGATGAAAATGCTTTGACAACAAAATTATACACACAGATGCAAAAATTAAACTCTTTTTCTGACTATTTTAACACTTATGTCTCGCAGTATTCCAACGATCTCGTCGAACATTTATCTATTAATTTTTTTCACCTACTTTTTGGCCAAAATGAGATTCTACTTTCTGTGGCCACTTTATTAAAATTAAAGTGCTTGTTACAGAACATTTCTCATTAAAAAAGGTATTGTTACGTTTATGAATTACCAAATCCAATTTATGTTTGAAAGGAAATAAAATACTGTCGATAACATTTTTTCTAACTTGCATTCATAAAATACTCTTATTGGCGATGATAAAGGTTTGAGTGACATCTTTTAACAAACTACAATAATCAATCATACAGTTCAATATGCATTTAGAAAACAATGATATTGAAAAACAACAGATTTTAACCTAAGCATTTAGTATTGTTTCTTTCTCATTATTTTATCTCCAAAAAATCTTTATTTGATTTCTCCCATGCTATCCAGTGGGCGTGCGCAAAAGGAGAGGTTTCAAGGCAAAATTCGTTATCAAAAATCTGTTTGGTCTCGACTGCTTCGAAAACTTAAGATCAAAAATTAAAACTCTGAAGAGTAAAATGATCAGCCAAGTTTCTAATATTAACAAGTTAAATGTTTTCTTCTCAGGACTTTATGAAATCTCCTAAAGTAGTGTCTAGTGCAGTCGTATTTCTTGTAAGTCCTTAATTTCTCTTTCCTTTTCCTTGCTAGCCCAGCTAGCATTATTCATTCTATACCCCAGGTACTCTAAAACGGTTTTTAATATAGAATAGTAAATAGGAGGAATCTAGGCATTTGTAAACATAAACGTCAAAATTCAGATTACAACAGATCTCAGAGACAACAGTACTGTGATAAACTGTTTTATAGTTTCTGAAAACAATTATATTTAAGTAGTATTTAATCAAATTATTTAGCGTAAATTTTTTCAAATTATTTTGTTTTATCAGAAAACAACTTGAATTTATTATCTAAGTGATAGGCGTAGACAAAAAGAGACTCAAGGGGATAAAATTGCTGTGATAAATTGTTTTGTAATTTTTGTCGAACGTTGTAGCTTTTGATGTAAAAAGGGGGTTTGCTTACAAAAACTAATTTTCTTCTCGAAAGTATTTTTTCCGTATAAGAATACGATTAATTAACTGAAGAAGCACGTTTTTCGAGGGAGGATAACAGGCGCGCCATAGTCCCGCCCTGATTGGATTTGCATGTACACTAAACAGTTTTGGTGAAAATTGTCTTCAAAATCCCATAGGACTGACATTTTCCTTATCTTTCTCAGAAATACTTACTAGACCCATTTTACTGACTTCGAATTGTGTTTCGAGAGTGCCTGGGCACTAGGCCCTCAACTCAGCTCATAGATGCTTTACTAGAAGGACTGAAAATGAATTAAGTGTCCGAGGACTGTAACAGAAGAGAGAGACAGAGGGAGTGGCTAACGGGATCTTCTCCCTAGACAGAAGACGTCCTAGTGGACAAAAGGGGTTTGCCTAGGGGAGTCGTTCCTCTCTCAGCAGAGCTGAGAGCTTCGGACTTTGAATATTTTTTATTACTGTTAGAAAGAAAAATTGGAAAAGTTTTTCTTGTTTTGACTTAAGCTCCTTAAATTCATTTAAGATTTTAGATCATTAATAATAAAACCGATGCTTGGAATACTTCAAGTCAGTAGCGCACATAAGGGGGGGGGGTCCAGGAGGTCCGGACCCCCCTCATCGGCTTTGATATTTTTTTTTTCGATTGATTATTATCCTATCTCTATAGTAAATAAAATAATTCCATAAAAATGTAGCAATAGTTTCAGTTCTAATAAATAAAAAATCTCATGCGTCCAACACATGACTTCCTTGCACGTCCATTAGATCAAAAATATTTTTGACGCACTTCCTCTAAATTTATTTGTTTGAAAGAGATAAAATATCAATAATAGTAAGGTTTAGCGATTTCTAGCCAAATATTTCGATATCGCCAAGCTGAGTTCAATTCGAAAGATTTCCTTCTGACACTTTATTTGGCGATATTTCACCAAACGCCGACAAACTTGAGATAGTCTGCGAGATTTTGGGGATAGCCAAAGTAGTCATTGACCACAGACTTTCAATGAATTGAATGCATCCATACACCTCAATGTACTCAAAGTCATTTGGCTCACCATGTAAATAAATTCTCAGTCGATTGCTGTCAAAAAAGATATTGAAAACAGTTAGATATCACAATAGTTCTAAATATAAAGTTAAAAAATCCACGGGTTAAAGTTTTAGAGTTATACAAAATAGGAAATAATTTTTGGCGCCAAATTTGGCGATATTTCGGCGAAACTCGTCAATGTCGACGACATTTGGCGGGATTTTAAGCATGAACCAAACAATGAAAGATTATCGCCAAATTTGGCGATATTTCGCCAAAACTCGCCAAGAACGATGTGGCGATATCTCTCGAAACTCGCTAATGGCGATACTTTGGGCATGGACCAAATGACTGACTATCGCCAAATTTGGCGACATTTCACCAAAACTCGCCAAGGTCGAGGACAGACGGCGAGATTTTGGGCATGTACCAAACAATGACTGTCTACAGTTGTATTATATTGAAGATGTCCATAGACATTAAGGTACTGAAATTCTTTTCGGTGGTCCTGTAAATAAACTCTCCAGTAGATTGGAACCAAAAATCGAGATGCACAACTAGATGTTACAACATTCTTATACATGAAATTTCATAATAGTTTTTGAGATTTGAGAGTTAAATATGCACACACATACACCAAAAGTCGCCAAGCTTGGCGACTTTTGGCATAGTTCTTGAGGGAGGCACGTGACCGTGGTCGGATCATTACCTAACTTATGTGGTAGGACGGTATTGTGCTTGAAATAGATGAATGCCCCTAAAATTGCTATTGACCGTAATGTATTGGAAATCTTTTGAGTGTTCCTGTAGCAGAACTATAAATGATAAAGACATTCTTTTTAATGGAGAAATTCATTTTCTAACTCTTTACAGCATATATCACTTCTGAGTCGTTTGAAATAGCCCAATACCTCTAAAAAACGCTTTGATGAATTTCGGCCCATAGAGCGTAATGTATTTCGAATCTTTTGGGCGGTCCTGTAGATAAACTATTCAGTCGAACTGAACCGAAAGGGGAGGTGCACAACTAGATGTTACAACAATCCTAAATATAAAGTTTCAACATTCAGCGCCTAACAGTTTTTGAGATATGCGAGTTTAATGAATTTCGGCCCATTGAGTGTAATGTATTTCGAATGTTTTGGGCAGTCCTGTAGATAAACTATCCAGTCGAATGGAACCAGAAGGGGAGGTGCACAACTAGATGTTACAACTATCCAAAATATGAAGTTTCGACATTCTACGCCTGATAGCTTTTGAGTTAGGCGAGTTTAATGAATTTCGGCCCATAGAGCGTAATGTATTTCGAATCTTTTGGGCGGTCCTGTACATAAACTATCCATTCGATTGCCACCAAAAGGGGAGGTGCACAACTAGATCATAGAACAATCCTAAATATCAAATCTCAACATTCTACGACCAATAGTTTTTGAGATATGCGAGTTACATACATACGTACGTACGTACAGACGGCATGGAAAAACTGGCCACAGTAGACTCGCCACTGGTCAAAATGAGTTGCAGACGCGTTAATATGATCGTGCATGCTAGTCTACGATGAGATGCATCGAAAAAAAATTTTAAATTAAATTTAGAGGTAGTCAAAATCGGTTTTTATGTCGAAATTTGGCCCCCAAAATTTTTCGGGATCACATTACTTCCTTATACTACGTACAAGGAAGTAAAAAATCTGATGTGTCCAACACATGACTTCCTTGCACGTCTATTAATTCAAAAATGTTTTTTACGCACTTCCTCTAAACTTATTTGTTTGAAAGAGATAAAGTATCAATAATAGTAAGGTATAGCGATTTCTAGCCAAATATTTCGATATCGCCAAGCTGAGTTCAATTTGAAAGATTTCCTTCTGACACTTTATTTGGCGATATTTCACCAAAAGCCGACAAACTTGAGATAGTTTGCGAGATTTTGGGGATCGCCAAAGTAGTCATTGACCACTGACTTTCAATGAATTGAATGCATCCATACACCTTAATGTATTTAAAGTCATTTGGCTCACCCTGTAAATAAATTCCCAGTCGATTGCTGTCAAAAAAGATATTGAAAACAGTTAGATATTATAATATAGTTCTAAATACAAAAGTTCAAAATTGTACGGGTTAAAGTTTTAGAGTTATACGAAATACTAAATAATTTTTGGCGCCAAATTTGGCGATATTTCGGCGAAACTCGTCAATGTCGACGACATTTGGCGAGATTTTAAGCATGGACCAACAATGACAGATTATCGCCAAATTTGGCGACATTTCGCCAAAACTCGCCAAGAACGATGACAAATGGCGAGACTTTGGGCATGGACCAAATGACTGACTATCGCCAAATTTGGCGATATTTCGCCAAAACTCGCCAAGGTCGAGGACAGACGGCGAGTTTTTGGGCATGTACCAAACAATGACTGTCTACAGTTGTATTATATTGAAGATGTCCATAGACATTAAAGTACTAAAATTCTTTTCGGTGGTCCTGTAAATAAACTCTCCAGTAGATTGGAACCAAAAATCGAGATACACAACTAGATGTTACAACATTCTTATATATGAAATTTCATAATAGTTTTTGAGATTTGAGAGTTAAATATGCACACACGTACACCAAAAGTCGCCAAGCTTGGCGACTTTTGGCATAGTTCTTGAGGGAGGCACGTGACCGTGGTCGGACCATTACCTAACTTATGTGGTAGGACGATATTGTGCTTGAAATGGATGAATGCCCCTAAAATTGCCATTGACCGTAATGTATTGGAAATCTTTTGAGTGTTCCTGTAGCAGAACTACAAATGATAAAGACACTTTTTTTAATGGAGAAATTCATTTTCTAACTCTTTACAGCATACATCACTTCTGAGTCGTTTGAAATAGCCCAATACCTCTAAAAAACGCTTTGATGAATTTCGGCCCATAGAGCGTAATGTATTTCGAATCTTTTGGGCGGTTCTGTAGATAAACTATCCAGTCGAATGGAACCAATAGGGGAGGTGCACAACTAGATGTTACAACTATCCAAAATATGAAGTTTCAACATTCTACGCCTAATAGTTTTTGAGTTAAGCGAGTTTAATGAATTTCGGCCCATAGAGCGTAATGTATTTCGAATCTTTTGGGCGGTCCTGTACATAAACTATACATTCGATTGCGACCAAAAGGGGAGGTGCACAACTAGATCATAGAACAATCCTAAATATCAAATCTCTACATTCTACGACCAATAGTTTTTGAGATATGCGAGTTACATACATACGTACGTACGTACGTACGAACATACGTACGTACGTACAGACGGCATGGAAAAACTGACCACAATAGACTCGCCGCTGGTCAAAATGAGTTGCAGACGCGTTAATATGATCGTGCATGCTAGCCTACGATGAGATGCATCGAAAAAATTCTTAAAATTAAATTTAGAGGTAGTCAAAATCTGTTTTTTTTGTCGAAATTTGGCCCCCAAAATTTTTCGGGATCACATTACTTCCTTATACTACGTACAAGGAAGTAAAAACATTGTTCATAATAGAGATGGCGCGCTGTAGAAATCAGGAGCATTCTAAAAAATTTTTTTATTTATTTACAAGGCAAGATTTAGTATTCGTTTCTATTTTCTGCTTATTCTCAAAATGAAATTTTTAGGATTTTGCTTTACTGCAAAACATCATAACTCATTATTGAAATTATTAATGCAATGTTTTAAAACTTTTACAAAATACTCTTGAGGAGTCATTTTAGGGACTGAAGTACTGCGATGAACCTAGTTCAATTACTTTTATTTTTTTTCTTTGTCTATAGAAGTTATGAATGGTCATGTATATTCATGATTTTTCACCGCGTAAAATGTCAACTTCTCTAAAATACTAAATAACAAGGTTATAGTTTTGCGTTTAGTTCACCGCTTTAAGGACCTTTCAATAATCAAAATAAAATTTACAGAATAAAAATATCTTTATTTAAATTTGACTTATGCTTTGTAAAGTGCTTTTTTTTGCAAATTTTATGTATATTTTGAGCCTAAATATCAAAATATTTTAAAATTTGCATATTTTTTCATGCTATTCTCAGTTTTTAACTGTATTATATTATATAATGCACATAAATTAGCAATTTTTCACTTATTAAAAAAAAATCCCCTCCGAACAGTAGGCAGGCGCCTAAGACAAAGTAAACATCCAAACTTTTCAAGTGCGAATTTTTTCAAAACGAGTTCAATAAAACCTGATTAATGAATTTCTTTCAGATAGTTTTTCTTCAGAATACTGTAAAATTGATATTAAATTTGGACTGAACCCCAAAATGTCGTACAAGAATTTGATCGAAGTTCTTTCATAGCAAGAACTTTAAAATAAAATGGATCCCCATATTCCAGCCGCGACATCTAGTATATTTCAAATTCAAGTATAATTAATGATCAGATACCCGCCGGATATCGAAACCTCGTGATGTATTTTGATGAATGGGGAGCGAAATGCAGCTTTAAGCGAGATTTAATATTAAAGCGGGCAGAGAAGAGATGGAAGCAATGTGAAACAGATCCTGGAAACATTTGGAGACTGATATTTATTCCCGGTGAGGTGATTAATGGAGCAATATTAAAATAAATTTGAGAAATATTTCTTTCCAAGTCCACAGAAATTTTAAATGTGTTTATGTATCTAAATCTTGAAACCCTAGGGAAAAGTGTAGATGTCGTTCAAATCATTTAAGATTTTTTTTCCCCCATCCTAATTTTTAGAGTTTTATATAAGTCGTTGCAGTTATAGGAAAGTATGTTTGTAGGAAGCAAAAATTTTTTCTCAATATTCATGTGTGAATGTTAACCAGTCCTTTAAAAAATTATCTGCCACACATGTGTTTTACAACTTTCCTTAATATGCAAACCGGTATAACAATTTTAGCGCAAACCCATTTTAAAAAATGGATTATGGTACACTTTCCACCATAATAAAACAAGAAAGACTATCTACGCATATATTATGATATATCTTTTAAATATAACAGAACTAGGAAGACAAATAGAGCCGAGCCATACATAATGACACATTTTTCAACAAAATAAAGCAAGGAAAAACAGATGACGCATAGATAATTATGCACTTTCCCACATAACAGAACAGAAAAAGAAATGTGGCACACTCAAGAATTATGATTCTTGTGTATTTTCCAATGTAAAAAAGAAATTAAAAAAGGGCCTGCATAAAAATTATCACACACTTTCTTTGACGAGGAGATGAATAGGGCCCACTTATGCATAATAACACATTTTTCAACAAAATGATGCAAGGGAAAACGAATAGAGATGACACATAGATAATTATGCACTTTCCAATATAGCAGAACAAGGAAGACAAATGTGGCACTCAAGAATTATGATTCACTTTCCTACGCAATGAAGTAAGAAATACAAATAGGGTTCGCATATAGATTAAGATAAACTTTCTAACATAATTTGACAAGATAAATTGGGCCGATCCATCAATAATTCATTTTTCGACATAATGAAGTATTGGAAATAAATAGCCCGACGCATGGAAAATGATGCACTTTCCAACAAAATGCAACTCGGACTTAGTTCTGACACACGGTTTATGATACACTTTTTAATAGGGGGGGGGGGACCATCGATTATGATAATGCTTTTAATATGTAGCATTTTAATGGGCATTTAAAACTAATTCAGTTGTTTTTTCTTCTCAAAACATAACATGATATCTGATAAATTTACTTCAGATAAAAAGTCGAGTAAAATGGACTTTAATTGACACTAAAATTACCAAATTGTAGAGCTAGAGTTTGATCCAATTTCTTTCATACATAAAAACAAAATTTTTTGTTTAACCCTTTAACGCGCAGTATTCCCGCTATGGGAACACCAAACTCCGACGTTTTGACTGTTGCCAGTCACGAAGAATAGATTTGATTTCTGTAAATATAGTTGATGGCATAACTCCACGGGAATCCTTTACTTTTTAGCGTCATTTCCCGAAAAAAAATGGTCACGATTCTTTTCAACAGCACTGACATCTGCTGAAAAAAAGAAAAATGACGAGAACAGCTGGATAGATAACCCAATGTTGAGAAAAGGGCAGTCGTTGCCATCGCTCGACTTAACTACCAGCAAGATGGCGGACGATCGAAACGTTCATCGCGTGCCACAGATCTAGAGACCCTTTTTTGAAGCAGCTGGCTGTGCGCGAGCACAGCCGCCATCTTGCTGGTAGTTAAGTCGAGCGATGGCAACGACTGCCCTGTTTTCAGTATTGGGAAAGGGTTGCGCCTCACAGGGTTAAAATTCAGCCGCGACATTCAGTATATTTCGAATCCAAATATAATGATCAGATTCCCACCGGATATAGTAAACTACATTTATTTTGATGAATGCGTAGAGAAATTTAGTTTTAATGCTAGATTTAATATTAAGCAAGCGAAGAAGAGATGAAAGCAATATCAAATAGATCATGAAAACATTTGAGACATTTATTCCCAGTGAGGCGATTAATGGAAGGATATGAAATTCAATTTTTATGGTAAAATGTTTCTTTTTAAGTCCATAGAAATGCTGAATACGTCTATGAATGTAACTATTCCAAAAGTAGAAAAAAAAACTGCAGACGCAATACAAAGTCTTTTAGAGTTCGTTTCTTAATTTTTAGAATTTTATAGATAAGTGCAACTTACGCCAGTACAATATACAGGAAACTATGTTAACTGTAAATAGATATGCAGGTTGCCCCAAATTAAATTACCCTTAAGTTTTCTACAGAAGAAACTATTGTTGATAAGGTTATGAAATTTTATGTAGGACATAATGAAGGCATGGGATTTTTTTCGAGCAAATAAAAAATTATTTCAAATGTTCGTCACCAGGGGGCGTTTTTTAATTATATTTAGCATACATTTATGATAGTTTACAAACATTATTACAACAAAACATGTTCAACCTGACGGCCATCATTGGCAGCTACCATCTGGAATTTTAAGAAAGCGTGTTCCACAGCTGACGACAATCTATTCGGGGAAATGCTACGTACATGTGAAATGCCGTCTTTAAGATCGGGCAAAGTTCTTAGATTTTCCCGACTTGCCAAATGTTTCAGACTCTTCCAAAGCCAAAATTTGCATGGATTGAGGTCTGGGGTCGGCGAAGGTAATGGAACGCCACCTGGTGGCGAATATTTGATCTAATTTTTTTATTAGCTCAAATTCCCATACCTTCATTATGTCCAACACAAAATTTCATGAGTTTATGAAAGAGTTTCGTCTGTATAACACTTTAAAATAGGATCCTTTAATTTCTTACAACCTGTATTTTAATTAGCTTAATTTGTACATTAATTTTAAAGGACTACTTTTAACATTTAAGTAATGATTTTTAACCTTTCTTACTATGCTTTTATTAGCAATTTAGCACACATTAAAAAAAAATTGTTGATTGAGCAAACATTTGTTTGGCAATATTGTAACAAAAAAAAAAAAAAAAAAAAAAAAAAAATTGTTGAATGAGCGAAACTTTGTATTTCAACCAAATATTTTGTCGATTTTACAAAATTTGGGTAAAAAAGGTAAAAAAGCGCTATCGAAACATTGTATGAAATTCGTTTATTTCAACGAAATTTTTTTTAATCCAAGTACTTTTTTACATAATTTATAAAAATCAATATAGAATAAATACAATAAAAATAAATGTTTTGTATTAATTAACTTTCTATAAATAACTAGGCATAATTATGCCATTTTTTGTGTGTTGTTTGTATTAGCTCTTAAAATGTGGAGGACTTTAAGGGGTTCTAACTCGTATTTACGTTATCTTTGGAAACCCCCTTCCGTTATCTCCTAAACTCCAGACTGTTAGATCGACAAGGATTGCCTTATGAAATGTGAGCAAGGTTAGGAAAAAATCCTTTATTGGAAATAAAAAATAAATCGTCATAGGCGTTGTAATATTTATCTCATTGTGTATAGATATACATGGAGGAAAAACATAAGAATTGAATCCACATCACTTTGATTCTTCATGTATTAAAACATGGGGTAAACAATTAAAGAGTAATAATTTCATTGCTCAAAAATATCCTGGCCTGCTCTACTGTGTTTATGAATGTTTTTAAAGACAAAAACATGCAGCAACAAGTTTCCATTGAAGCAATTACAAATGGGGAAGGAAAACTCCTCTAACTCATAGTTTTGCATTTTAACGATAGTAAGTTTCACATAAACATAAGCTTTAGATTTTACAAAAAAGTTAGTCAAATTTCATTGAACATTTGAGTTTAATGGGCGGATTTTTAATTGCACCCATTCATCGGGTTAAGTTTTATACTTTGAATTCTACTGCACGCAGCTGAGCAATTTTGATGTCATTTTGTAACTGGCATTTTATTTTCATCTTTATTACATGAAGTTAAGCTTTGTATATTGTATAGAAAGTAATGCGAGAAGCCCTAAGTGACAACTTTAATTTACGAAATACGTGATGTGGAAACTACGGTGAATGCTTCTTCTAATTAACACGACTTTAATGCACAAGTAAGTTCTTTGGAAAAGTTAAAAACTATTCAATCTTAACGGAAATTACCAGAATTAAGAACACGCCGGTGAATACTTATGCACTTTGATACAGTTTAAAAGTTGTCAATTTCACGAAAATGTTCATTTTCGAAAATTTCGCTAATGTGTATTTTTTTATGAGATTGTAATGAAAAAGAGTATTACAATCTCAAACAGAAAAAGGGTTGCCCAAATGGAAAATGAACAAGTTTAATAGAAAACCTTTATTTAAAATAAGAAAATCTAAGGGTGTTGCAACACGGGTCCCATCGTTTCAGCAATAGGTATTTGCTATAGAAAGTCCATGGTTGATTATTGAAAAGTACTACACAGCTTTATTTTAATAAATTTAAAGATCAGATTTTCTTTTAAACTGCATTAGTTTCAGAGAAAAAAAAATTACAACTATATACAGAAAAGTGAAAAAATCCATTACCACATTTGATTTTTTTTAAAGTTTTCAATTTAGAGCTAATCCGATCCTTAAATATCTTGCCATATGAAGTTGAAATAGAAAAACTTTCTAACAATTTCATAAATATTTGACAAAGCCTTAGCATTTCAAGAGTTATAAAATGTGCAAACTCAGATAAATGCCATTAAAAATTCCATTTAGTTAAAGTATTGTGGACAGGCGTTCCTATAAACAGCAGTAGCTCACGCTGTAATAGAAATATGGCTTCAAAAGTTTAGCAAGATATACTTTAAAGTATACAGACTATTTTAGCACAAAAATCTTAAAATCGACATTTTCATCAAATTTTGATATTGTGCGAGTGTTGAATCCCATTAAATGCTTAATTCAAATCCTCCGTGGTCCAATCGGGAGAAAAAAAAATCACTGAGCCATCTCGAGAAGCTGTTTATAATTCCACCTATTGTGAAACCGACGTAAAATTTGTGTCATAGTTATAGCGCCACGCTTTTAACTACCGTAAAAGAAACCCTACTAGTCGAGTCAGTGTATCTGGTTATATCACAGTTTTCAAACGAACAGAGTAATATTGATAGTGACAACGATGTTGATTTTTTGTAGCATAG
Source organism: Cheiracanthium punctorium (assembly GCA_038373885.1). Taxonomy (NCBI): domain Eukaryota; kingdom Metazoa; phylum Arthropoda; class Arachnida; order Araneae; family Cheiracanthiidae; genus Cheiracanthium; species Cheiracanthium punctorium. Next base: position 19,894 of record JAWZYV010004542.1, read on the forward strand.
GACAGTTATGTAGTGAACTAATGCTTCGTTAATCCGTGGTCGTTTCGAGTAGTAAAAAAAAGGTCCATACTTCGTTTGCAAAAGCGTTTTAGCAAGGTATACTTGTGTGAATGTGGAACTTTAACAAGGCATTTCATTACTCTTCATTTGCAACTGAAGAAGATGGAATTTCTGTATTACCCGAAACGATCGTACTCTGTATCCTTTTTATGCGATATTTTACAAAATTTGTTAAATATTTTTTGTTAGATAATCAAGTTTACAAATACCCGATTTTCCTGAATACCAAAAATAACTATCGGAGCATTATTTTTTTAAAGTACTGACAATTTCTGAAACGCTTAAAAGAATTTTTTAAAAAATATCCATACATCACTTAAAAGTTCTTTTTTTAAAAAACGAGATTTCAATTCAATCTGAAAAACACTCTCGCACATTCAATCTTTATAATCATTTTCTTCCAAAAACCTCCAGGGACTATAAAATGAGAATAAATTCCTCTTAGTCATGAACGAGAACTGTTAAATCAAAGTTCTTTTTCATTTCTACCAAAAAAGATTAATTTTGCCTTCAAGATGAGATAAAGTAAAAATTGAAGTCTCCTCTCTCTATTTTTAGCTTCTTAAAAGTTACTTTTTTTACCCCCAGATCGTAATGGTTTCGCAACTAATGAAAGTTTTCTTCAAATTTTATTTAATAAAGTACTTCGGGTTTCGAAGAGATTCAGTTATAATTTGATCATGAAAAGAAATGAACTTTCGTGATTTTTTTTTTAATAATGATTTTATCAAGAAAAGGATTTATGATTAAGACATTTTTAAATCCCTCTCTCCTCCCTTCCATCTTTGTTTCGATGATATTTTGATTTATTTTCGAGATCTGAATTAGGTTTCTTTTATTATACTAGATTTTTTTTTTACATGGAGAAAGGGAGATAGTTGTTGTGGTTAATGAAAATGGTAAAAGCCAGCTGAGCTTCTACTCTCAATATAAGAGTTTTAGATATAAAAGCTGAAATAAGGCTGTTAATAGTTAAGACGATAAAAATTGTTAACACGCCAAAAAAATGCTAAAGGTGTAAGAATAATAATAGTGACGGCGGAGTAATAATCATAATAACAACGCAAGGGCGATTCTAAAAAGGTGGCTACAAACACACATCCCAACATAGTTACCTCAGAAAAAAAAATGGATCTTTTAACTAAACTTTTTTCTCAGCGAATTTTTAGTTCTGCTCAGAAACAAGAATTGGTATCATTTAATATAAAAGTGTCTTGTTAATTTCCATAAATTAAAAGATTTTGGCTACAAATGGTTAATTTTGGACATTGCTTATGTTAACTGATGTCTGCAACATTAAGAAAATTCTACCTCGTTGTTAGGAGTTTCATAATCAAAATATCGAGTGAATACAGTAAAATGATTTGTTTACTATTTCGGTCAACATATGGTAGTAGCATGCTTTAAAATATTATTGAATTACAACAAGAATCACAATGTGTTCTTGCCAATTCCATTTGCCAAAAAGTAACGATCGAAACAACACTATTTGGGAGCTTAAATAATATATAGGTATTTCAACTCATTATCAGCTTCTAAAATAATTGTTTCGACGTTTTAAAGCATTTTCATACATTTTTGTGCATTTCTCTGCTGCAAATATGCATATAAACCACGGTGCTCAAATCCCGTAATGATCGAAACATCGATTTCTTAAACGTTTAATTTATTGTCACATAGTTGCCAGTGTCCCAAAATTTAAGGAAGTCATTAACCCTTTGAGGCTCAACCCTTTCCCCAATGCTGAAAAAAGGGCAGCCTTTGCCATCGCTCGACTTAACTACCAGCAAGATTTTGGACGATCGAAACGTTCATCGCGTGCCACAGATCTAGAGACCCTTTTTTGACGACAGCTGGCTGTGCGGCACAACCAGCTGTCGTCAAAAAAGGGTCTCTAGATCTGTGGCACGCGATGAACGTTTCGATCGTCCAAAATCTTCGATCACCATTTTCGATCGTCCACCATCTGGGTAATCTATCCAGCTGTTCTCGCATTCTTCCATTTTTCAGCAGATGTCAGTGCTGTTAAAAATAGACAATTTTTTGACGGGAAATGACGTGCTCAAATGTAAAGGATTCTCGTGGAGCTATGCCACCCGCAACTATTTTTATAGAAATCAAATCTGTTCTTCGTGACTGGCAACAGTCAAAACGTCAGTTTGGTGTTCCCAGAGTGGGAACACTGCGTGTTAAAGGGTTAATTACAATCTTATTTCTCCAATTCAACAGTTTTTATTTGTGAAATAGAGTGCATTTAGATTAAAATGATTAACATCATTGCTAAGCATGTCAAACACATGCGTACGGTCGAAATAAAATGACGGCAGCTTTGATCGTTACGAATTTTCGGATATGATTATTTAAAAGGTAGGTTTTAGAAGGAGTAGTAAAACCTTACTAATTTTATAACCTGACATTTGACGTTTTTAAGTGCTACTTTATCAGGAATGTATTTTTTTTTTTCATAGAAAATGTACTTAAGAAAATTATATGACGAATTCATTGCGTAACGATTGAAACAAATAATTTTTAAAATAAGTTTGTGAACATCAAAGAATATAATTTTTATTTAGATTCCATAGAGTTAAACAAAAAGGTTTGAAATATTTTTAGAATTAAAAAGACCGTTTTTTTAAATAAAGCACATTAACAAACATGTATTTTGGAGGTATATATTTTGCATTATATATTTTGTAGGGTTTCATTATTTATAACTTGCAATTTAGATGACCATGAATAATAATTTGCTTTTAAATAGCAATAAATTTGTATCTTTATTTTTCATTCTCTTAATTAAAATTTAATTATTTAAAAAGAAACTAAGTTCCATACTTCTAATAATGAGTGAACGAGAGACCAAAAACATGCGTTTAAATGCATTATAACATGAATGATCGAAATTAAATGTCGCTCCGCTTACAGTATTTTTGTCTAAATGTAACTCATGAAAACCAATTTATCAAAATACGTAACACTTCTTAAAAGAAAAAAAAAGGAGAGAGAGAATATACATTTTTGATTGACAAAATGAAATTATATATAACCTACTTTATGCATTTTTAGGCCCTAGCACTTTTTTAATGCACTTATCTTGAAAATCCAATGTTCAAATTCAGTAACCAAAAGATCAGCTATGCCCAAAATCTAATCTGCAGATCAAAGCTGTCCTACATGTGCAACCTATTGAGCAAAGATGTCAAAAATTTGTAACCTACAGATCTGATATTTAAATGTTTTAATTAGTAATTTTTTAGAGCACTTGAAGTCTTTATGCTTGTATACTCTATTCTAGGCTTATATACTATAATGTGTAAAAAATTAGAGTAAAATTCCAAAATTTGAAAAATGGATTATAGTTAACATTTGGGGTAATGACCTTTAAAGAATCTTCCACAATAATAATAGTAACACCGCAGTAATAATAGTAACGATGCAATAATAGTAAACAAATATGTTACAATACTACTCACAATAATAGTAGTAAAGACTAAGTTCAGGTCACTGAACTGGTCCCAGTTTTCACTTCAGTATACTTGCATTTTCTGCTAATAAAAGCATGTGCATATAAAACTCTACAGTGTTAAAGCATGAAAATGGTGATTTAATTTTATAGGAAACTTGTCTCAATTTGATTTTTGTAATATTAAAATTGCGTGAACTTAAAATGTCAGGACGTGACTTTGCAATCACTGAATCATATTTTTTTTTTTCCGCAAATGTAATTAAGACGTGCTATTCACGTGAAAAGTAGACTCGCAAAACATCACGTTTTAAGCATTTGAGTGTGAGGTTCTGCAGTTTCAGTAATGTACTGTCTGAAAATGTTTCTAATAGTATTGATGAATTGACGGAATGTAAAAACTAATAGTGCCAATGAAAGAAAAAAGAATTGCACGATTGGCCTAGGATTCGAGTCAGTCATCTCATGTACGGAGTAATGTTTTTTACCGAAGAACGCATGTCAAGATCGTTCGAAAAATTTTAGCGTAGTTCAAATTGCACTAGAGGATCCTAGAAACTTAAGGACGCATGGAACATCTTGAGTAAAAAGAGTAAAAGATTTAACATAATGTATTTTATTTAAAAATAGATATAAATAATTTTTTTTGTTACAGTATATATACACATAGATCGTATATAAAATAAAAAAGGTTTGATTTATGAATTAGTTTTTAAGAACTAATTAATAGGAACGAAAAATTTTGAACAGTACGCCAGTTACTTTTCTAAAAAAAAACTTATCGCCTTAAAATTTAGTATGGTATTAGAAAAAATACTGTCTGAAAATAATAAGAAGCGGTTTTCCTTTTCTCTAAAAAGAAATAAAATTAATATTTTACTAAAAAACTTTGAAAATCCTAAAAATTAAAGAATCAAAAGTCAATTTTCAAAAAAAATTTCACTCAGATCTCTAATGTTAGGCATTTTTAAAGAAAGAAGTTAAAACATTTTCGAAAGTTTCAACTGTTTACCTGAAACAGATTTTTAGAAAAAGGGTAGCAAAGCATAAAAAAACACAGTTTGAAAAAAGGCAAAAAAACTGAAGCTTTATTGTAGCCAAACCACGTATGTTTACATTTCAAAAGATATTTTGAGTGTTTATGTATTCTAAACCGAAACAAATTATGCATGAATGGAATTATTCCAGGCTGCGCAATTTTTTTAGGCCGGCAATTGAATATTCGAAAATTTGAGCCATTTTATGTTCCACGTGTCCTTAATTTTGCGATTTCTTAAGGATGCAGTATAACAGGTCTCCCAGTTTGCGTTAATGATTACGCTTCTTATGGACTAAATTTAGTTAGAACCGATTGTTACATTGCTGCTCCTTCTTTCAATTTAGTTGCGCATGAAGTTTTTAAAGGGATTCCCTCTTTCATTTTAATCAAACCTAGTTTAACCAATTCATTCCAATATTTGCGAAGATGCAACGGTGAAGATTTCTGTTCTCTACCCAGTGCTGCTTTAGAGCACATGTCTTTGAAAGCTTCAGGTGTACTAGCAAAAGCCAAGAGAAAATAAATCTTTGTAAATACAGATGACAGAAAAAAATTGAAATAGGATTTTACAAGAAATATATAAAGAAACAAATATACTAACACGGGCTAAATAAACATCAGTCGAAGAAAAGTACACTACCGGACAAAATTATAAACTGAGAAAATTTTGAATTTCCCCAAATCCTAATCTAAATAAGCTTAGTTCTAGACGCATCCCAAAATCCTAATATAAATGAGCTTAGTTCTATACGTACTAACGCAAATAGTTTGTTTTTGTACTCTTGAAAACTCACTCCAAAAAGAAGTTTCGCGAAAGTTTAATAAAGCGAAAAATACTTAACTACAATATTACGTCATTTCCACATGTTTTTTTATATCATCCAAAAAAACAAACACATAAATCTTCAAAAGCCCAGAAAGAATCTTTCCAACGAAGAGATATCCAGACAAAATACAACATAAGGTATCGTCTAAACAGGAAAAAAATCTCCTGAGAAATTATCTGTAATAGATAAAATAGCTGAGCAACTTCTCATGGGAGATATAAATCTAATTTCGACCGGGATTGCCCACTAGGGCAAGTAAATCAGAGAACAAATAAAGACTGAACAGTAGAGAAAAGCTAAAGATAAACAGCAAAAAATACCAAGAATCGGTGGCGGTAAAGTAAACAGAATCCGATAGGAAAACAAAAGTGCGATACGCTAAGAAATTGGGTGGGATAATCTTTGTTCTGGCGTAATTTATTTTGCTGGATCAAAAATCACTAACAAAATAGCATTAGCTAGCATTATATGACTAAAGATTAGGGCGTAAAAAAATCATGCGTTTTCGACGCATTTTTTAAAGGTTTCTTTTGAAAGTGGAATAGGATACTTTCTTCAATAGCATTAAAGTTTGGAGATTTATAGCAACATATTAGATATAGCCTACCTGGGTTCAACTTTGGAAATAATTTAGTACAAAATTTGTCGACATTTCAATAATATGCACCGAGTTTTTCAGATTTTCGGCGAGGGTTTGTGTATGTCTGGAACAGTTAATGTCTTTAGATTACCCTGTAAATAAACTACTCAGGCAAGGGCTATTAAAAAAAGGGTTAAATCAGTCCTAAATACGAAATTCCAACATCACATGGCTAATCATTTGAGCTATGTGAATCACATGCATGCGTCCATTCGTCTAGTCCAAATTAGTTTAAGTGGATCATTCGAACTCAGTGTTACACGAGTGTCGCCTTCCTGCCATGTGGGGCTTATTGTGGAGAAATGAGTTTTACAGGCAATGAATGCGTGGTTCTGGGACGTCTATGCTCCTTTGACCTAAACTACATTTTGACGATTTGGCGAAATATTTGGCGACAAAAATGAAGTTCCTCGAAAGTGATAGAATTTTCTGTAGATCTCTATCAGTAAGGAAGTTACGAGGAATCAATCAGAAATCTGTGCGACGTCAAATTCTGCCCAGAAAACTATAAAAGAACATTCACCGTTTCAGTTAAGTCGAGTTAATTTGAAAGTTTGTGGATATATTGTTAGAAGCCGATGTTATTATTAAAGATTTAGAGATTGTTTTATTACTTTGTGCAAGTTCTGTACATTCTTGTAGTAGCGGTGGTGCGAATTTCTGGATTAATAGTTGAACAAAATTTTCCATGAAACCTGCATTTTGGCCCCCACTCAGCGATACCTGCAATACACACGTAGGGTAGTCGGGGGTAAAGGTGCGCAAAGGGCAAAGATCCGAATGAGTTTATTATTTACAAATATAAAATAGTCACATTGATTTTTTTTTTTCACAAATTCCGTAGATGGCACTGGTTTTGCAAACAAAGAATCACGGATGTGAGATTGCCAGTTTTCATACTATGAGGTAAATTACTTTTATGCGTATTTTTTAATGTAGTTTTTAAAGATTTTTGAACTTATCATTACTTGCAATTTTACAGATTTATGTTTTAAGGGTTTTGTATGCGAAGCTAAATTAATAATGATCTTATTATTTTATGTTTCATAAGAAATACAACTTTTGACGAAAACCGCAGGAAAGCATTTTTGATATCTTCATTAATGTTGCTGTTGTTGTGTGTGATTATGGCAACGCTACACTAGGGCGATCTGCGAAAGGGGGGCTGCCTTGGTAGGAGGACTTTATAAGGGGTTTTAACGCGTATTCACGTTACATCTGGAGAAAACCAACCAAAACTCCAGACCGTTAAATCGACAGCGGCGCGATGGGACCCGAACCTGGGACCTTCACACTTCGGCCATCTACCATTTTCAGTGGCATAACCATTGTGCCATGGCGAGGCCATATCTTCATTAAATGGGGCAAGAATCCGCAAGTACGGTGGGGTAAAGATCCGAATGCGAATCTTTGCCCTTAATGCCTTGGGGTTTTATAAACAATTGTTTGTTGCCTACTAATAGTTTTGTTTGTTTGATATTCGCATGTTGTGTCAAGTCCTGAGCACAGTATGTTGGTTATTGGAAGGCTAAGTTCTGAGCGTTCTAATGATGATGTTCATCAGGGCTGGAAAAATCCATTGCCCGATATGAATGATCATGTAAAATTATCAGCCAGGCATGTATTTTATATTTTATATTTATTATTATTGCCACCGATTCGGTTTGTGATTTCAACATTTATGTTGACATCAGTTCGTTTTAGCAATATGATAAGTTTTTCTCCGGCCCTTAGAGATTTGCGTTCCTTTTAGTTCTGTAACACCCAACTGTCTTCCCACCTATTTTGTAAGTTTATTAAATTTAACAGATTTTTTCTTTTTGTCTATCTGTTCTTGTTAAATTAAGTGTAGAATACATACTTCAGAGAATGTTGTATTAAAATGAAAATTTTTAGATGCAGCTCATAGAACAAAAGGAAAATTTAATTATACTCCACCAGCATTGAAGGTGATGGAGTATAATTACCCACCGCGGATCTTTACCCCATTAGAAGGCGCAAAGATCCAAAAATGCCAAAATCTGTAAAAGTCACTTCCAGTTTTTATGCATTATAGATAAAAGTGATCATTTAAGACTTGCAAAGGTCTAAGCTATCTTCTAATAAAAAGTTCAGGTTCATAACTTGTTGCAATTTTTCAGAAATGAGTTGTAATTCAAAACTGCGGGCCTTTGAAACCACTACCTGCCCTACATCATTTGCACAAAACTTGTCAAAGCAAATTGAATGATGATCCAAATCTATTTTCCGACAAAACCTGCATATTGAAATATTTCTCAATCACAATACTTCCTTTTCTCCTCGTTAAAGAAAATAAGTCGTTGACCGATGGACGAGGTTTGTGATATTAAAAGGCCTTTCACTATTTCTAACCAATTTTGCATACAATGGCTTCAACCTGTTCTTTGCTATCGCTTAAGATTGATCCCTTATGCAAAGCGTATATAGGCCGCGTGGATTCATAGGGCAAAGACACGACACTACGTCTTACCAACGATGGATGAACTTCGATTCAAGATGCTCCCCCAAGATTTGAATGTTATTTAAACTCCGTCTTAACGAGAATGACTGAACACTTAAGACTGAGAAAAGAAAACCCTTGCTTATTCTTCGTTCTTTATGCTTATATTTAAGATATCCGGAAAAGTTTAAAAGGAATTCAGAACTGTATAATCTACATTGAAAATGACGAATTTAAAACCAGAAAATGGTGCATTTTACGCACCAATCCTGGAGCTTCAAACATGGTACTGCGTATGGACAATTTTTTAAAAATTGTTGAAAAATTCTGTTCTTGATTTCCAATGAACGCTACTTTTTGCTTTTATTATTTATGCAGCGATGATCATTCATGTACATTAAAAAAAAATCTAGCATCAGTACAATAAACTAACATTTGTAAAATATTAATTGGCCTATTTTTTAAATGAACGTAAAATGTACTGTCGAGTAGAACAAGCCCAAGGATAGTATTGTTGGGCTAAAAGGCAAGTTTGAGATGGGCCCTCCGCCTACATCCCCCCCCCCCCCCAAAAAAAAAAAAGGAAAGCCTTCAGTTTTTTCTGGGACCGGGGGCGATTGCCCTACCCGTTTCACACTCTCATTGGGCCTTCTGTAAAATATTGGAAATTCCCTTGGTTCAATTATAAATAGCTTCCAATTCAAAATGTTGTAAGATGTTTATCCTATTTGTTACATACCAAATATATTAAAGTAAAATTGTCTATTTTGACTTCATCCTTTTTAAAATATAATGTGTGGTAACAGAGTGCTAATTTTTTTAGCTAAATAATCAATTGTGTCATTCAAAGTGTGAAAAGTGTTAGAGTTCTGTTAAATTTTGCTATATAAAATATTTTTATAGCAAACAAATGTCCCAGGAAAAAAAAATTCCTAGCGTTTCTTTAGAATGGAAACTAACATTTTTTTTGGAGAAGAATTCACATACAAGAATGCACGAAAACTTAAGCCTCCGGCCTACTCATAATCAAACACCTAAATGCTTGAACTTTTCCAATAAAACAGAATTTCCATTTAATTTTCCCTCAAACAGCATTTCTTTAAAAATAAGGCAATAAACATATTTACTGCAAAAAATAAAATTTAAATAATTGCATAACATTCGTCGTTGCAGTAACATCGATTCTCACTTAAATATCGATTAATCGAAACAAGCCATTTGTTATTCACGTCAAAAATTGCAAAAGGAACGAATACATTTTCGAAAATAGCTCAAATAGATGTTACATATGTAGCCTGAAATTTGATTGTTGACCTTTGAATAAACAGTTAAATTGTACAAAACAGAAAGCAAAAGACATTTAAAAAAGTGGTTTGCGGTATTAGAGCTTTTAAAATGAAAAGTTTATTTGATGTGGGTTATTTCGAATGGGAAAATGCGAACTATAAGAATTGAATTTATATTAGTGAGAATCTAACAAAATTTCTTACAAAAATCTATTTTCTTTTGATTAATCTTTTAGTTATAACACTGAAAAAATGTCATAAGATTGAAACTGTACGAAGCCGCGTTTTCGGATATGAAATTTTACCAGAAGTTTACAATTTTGAAGATTCCTAATTTCTGGACAATAGTTTCAATAATAAATGCTCGTTTTTCAAGGAAAGATGTTTACAAATTCAGTAAGTTAAACATTGAAAAAAAAAACAGGAGAGCTTCAAAATTCTGTAACTATGAAATAATGAAATAAATCTCGGGGGCCCGGTACCACTGAGCAATAAAAATAACTATAAATGAAATCATAGTCCTTTTCTGTAACTCCAAAACTAATCATTTTTAAAACTTGCACTTTTTACTAGTTCTTTGGAAAGCTTTTATTAGTCTTTTATAGCTCTTTGAACAATTATATAAATTTAATTAAATTTGTGTATGTAACTAAGGCCTTCTCACAATTGATAACAACCTAGAGTTAAGACAAACACTTTATTACATATAATCGCATGCAAAACGCTTTCCTGAATGTAAAACGTATTTCAGTTTGCATAACACAAAAGTAAAATATCAAAATCCCTGGAACAGCGGATTAAACTTTTAACTGCTCAAAAATAGATAATGCCATCCTTACAAATAAAATTTTGTAGCGAGCGCGCGCAACACATAATCCCGGAAGAACGGAAGTCACTTGCAAATACATACGTCACATGGATACAAATGACGTGAGTATTTTCTGTGGTTACATCAATGACGTGATTATTTACAGTGGTTAGATTTATAAATAAAAATATTAGTTCTATTTTTGCCGTTATATAGCCTTGGCCGCAGCATTTCGTGGAAAATATGTATCACATTAACTTAAAAATTGTTATAGACATAAGAAATAGCTTATTAAAATGACAAAACTAATGTTGCTGAGACTTTCCTTAAAAAAAGCAAAAAATAATTGCAAAATTTATAACTATCATCTGCATATCATGCAAATAAATACAAGAATTAGAACGTTAAATGTATCCCCACAAAATTATTTGTCATTTTAATTATACGCTATTTTCTTTATGTAGTACAGTTTCTAAGTCACTGTGATGCATATATTGCATGAAGTGCTGCACGAAAGACTACAATCGAAAATAATTAGTTAGACTTATTTATATAAAAAATCAATTTAATATCTAAAATTTTTCTAAGAGCTGAGAAAGGCAAATAAAAGTTTTCTAAATAACTAGTAAAAACTAAATTTTATAAATTGTAACATTTAGATCTATTATAAATGAAATCATGGTCAATTTCCGTTGATATTTTCATTGCTCAAAAAGTGCCTGACCCCATAATACAGTGATTACTCAGAAATTGGGTTTTAGCCCACATTTTCTACCAGAATTTTACAAAATCCCGCCCTTTTTGCAAGGTTGGTCATGGAACTGTCACTCATAGTGTGTGTGTAATACAGTATGGCCATTAAAAAAAATGCTTCACCTATATATGGACCTCTAGCCGTCTTTCCGTTTAACCAATCGAGATGAGATTTCAGATAGTTATTCTTGAATAGTGGCCTGGGATTAGAATTGCTTAAAACAATAGAGCTCTCACTGTTACAGTGAAAAAGTTTCCAGATTTTCCCGTGGCAACAAGCACGTTTTTTCTGCAGAAGTTGATCAGCGAATTGAGAATCCATAAACAGAGTTGGAACGATAAACGCATGACGAAAATTGACGGCGTAAAACATTTGCAAAGAAGAACATTGCAAGGAACCAAAATCAACACCGAGAAAGTGAATTGATACAATTCACTGGGAATAGGCGGTAGAAATGTTAAGTTTTCAAGTGCCTTACTTAAGTTTGCAATAAAAACAATTTCCCTCTCCTCTCTTGGACTGTCATTGGTTAATGACAATGTTCTTTGCAAATGTTTCACTCCGCCAATTTTCGTCATTTATGGTTTTTAAATGCGCATATCAACTTTCGAAGAAAAAAGTGGATGCTGCCACCGTTAAAGCTCTTGCTTTAAACAATCTCAAGCACTTGCCTCGAAATAAGTATATTTGAATGTCACCTCCATAAGTAGAACGAAATGACGGCTAAAAGGTCCATATATTGGGGAAGAATTTTTTAGGATCACCCTGTATCTGTTTTAATAATGTAAAATTTTGCAAAAATTTAATATTACCTTTATCAGGTTTACACAGCTGTAGAATAACTTCTGCTCACTTAATATTGTATTGTTCTTTTTTCCTAGAAATTAACCTTTTAAGTAAGAAAATTAATTTTTTTTATGGCAGTTCAAAGTGCATATAGTTATTCGCAATCAAAACTGAATTCACTGTCAAACAAGAAAGACAAATCATACGGAACGCATTGATTATAAAACACTTTCTAGCACACCACAGCAGATAGATCTTGCGTAGCTTTTCCTTAACACAACACACTAAATCGGTTAATTAGAGGGCGAGTAATGAATTTTCAAAATTCTCATTGAAATCATACGTTCATTTTACAACACTAGTCATTTTTTGATTTTCCGCCAAATAATGTATAAATATCACCAAACTGGGTTCACTCTTCGAAACATTTTCATCGTACAATATTTGGCAATTTATCGCAAAACTCGCCAATATAGGTGACTAAGCGCAACTTTGAGGGAAGCAGACGATCGTCGTCCGACCATTAGTTATACAGTAGAATAGCATTGCGCTTTAAATGGATGCCTGTCTCTAAACTGCCATTGAACCTAATGTATTGGAATTATTTTGAGTGCTCCTGTAAAAGAACTACAAATGGTACAGACACTTTTTAATGGAGAGCTTTATCTTGTAATCCTTAATAACATGTATCAATTTTTTTTCATTACGTATAGCCAAATATCTCAAGTATATTTTAAAGAGTGACTGCCCATTGAGCGTAAATGCATTATAAATCTTTTGAGTGCTCCTGCAGAAAAACTAAGTTCTTCATACACCATTTTCAGTAGGGTACATGGTACAGTGCATATGAATAACACATGTAAATTTCGTGGGAATCTGCATAATTAAGAGAGTCTGAAAGCGGACGGATTGACAAACTGACAAACCGAAATCAAACACTTTTCAACCTACCTGGTCGGAGGATCATTTTAAGTGGTTCTAACGCGTAGCCTCGTTGCATCTGGAGAAAACAGACCCAAACTCCAGACCGTCAGACAGCCGAACGGCAAGCCCGAAAGCAGTACCTTTAAATTTCAATCGTCTATCCATGTTTAGTGCCTTATCCACTCTTCCATGAAGGGACCTGATTTGGGCATTTGAGATAAGTCTAAGAAACTGCACCACCTTTAATCTAGAAATTAAGAAAAATCATTCAACGATAGGTTTACTAGCTGGAGGCGCTATCCCAACAAGCCACGGTTACTCGAGCGTGATTTCTTGAGAATGACTTAATGCTGGGTCCTACAATTTGCGTCAGGAATTGAATGTCTTATGAGCTACATTTCCACAAAATTTCATTCGAATCGGTGATTCCAAGGTCGCGCCCTTTCCTTGTTAGATCTTTGACACTACGTTAACCCTTTCGCGACGGAAAGCGCAAACGCGCGCTTATCGCTGAGGCCGGCAGTCTCTTTCACAAATGTCTGTCCAGGGCCGGAGAGTTTTTCGCGATTAAGCCTAAATCCATGAACAGAACAATCAGAATATATTAGTGTCACTATCACTACTATCCGAATCTGCTTCAGAATCAATATCTCATAATTTCAAATAATTTGCGCCATTTCTGCTATTTCAAGCTCTAACACTTTCGGAGCTTCGACATTCTAACTGCAAAATGAGAAAAAATCCACGTCTACTAGATCTAATTATCCACTAAAACCTGGACTGCAAACCGTAATATCCAACGCTGTAGCGAAAATAAAACTTCCTGCTTACTATAAAAAAATACCACGTACGAATTTATAGAGCCGGCATAAAGTATACCATTCAGAAACATTCCTTTCAACTTACGTTTATATTATCCAAAACCACGTGTATGCGAGTCATGCTACTCCCATTCTGAGTAGAAGGTCAAATCTACATGTATCTGTAACCGCATGGACATACAATGCCATCTTGTGCCAAAAGTTAGTTTTTAAAACGTTCCAGGACACTGGCACAACTGTGTGACGGCCGGGGGTGAACGAGGAAACGCTCTGGCACGCCAGCGTGTCGGCCGGGAACTGAGTGCGTTTCTTACTGGCACGTATACGGGACAGTCGGCGCGAAAAGGTTAAGCTAAAAAAATATTTAGTTTTGCTAAATGCATCAATCTGACTTGGATTATGCATAACATACGGACAACTATTTAAATGACAACCTTTATAACTATTATGCATTACACTTAGCTTTCGTCAAGTAAACATATGTCGTTAGCTGAAATACAACAATTACAATAATATTAATTAGGATATTATTGGTTTTAAAAACCAATAGTCTTATTAATGACTATGTCATTTTATCTCTCACCCCCTTTATTGAAATTTGTCCGAAAAATGTGTCCCAAAAATGAGACAAAAAAGCAACATAAAAGTATGCGACGTAATTTTACATATTTAATTACTATTAGTTCACAAAAGCTTTAATCTATTGTTACAATATTTCGTAAACTGTAGAATATGCATCATATGTATTTTTCTATAAATAGGTTACAATCATAAAGAATTTCAACAGGGTTATCAGGCGAAATACTCGAAAGATGAGATAAAATGACAGTCAATTAATATCGTTTTTTTCTTCTCGCTATCCTATTTTTTTTTCTCTGGTGTTATTCTTTAGATATTTCGCAACATAAAGAGTAGGGTAAAATGTATCCCAGAATTCAAAGTTTCTGCACGTCACAGATTTGGCAAATTTGTAACGTTTCTGCCACATCAGAAATAGGAATATTTGCAACTTAACGAATATGCAACCTTAGAAATCAAATAGCAACGTTCAGAAACCGTTACCTGCTTCCTGGGATACAATTTTCGTTGCATGAATTACTCAAAACGTGCCGAAAGTTTAGAAGAAATTAAAAGTGTCAACCTTCAGAAGCCGGCTGTACCAATCAACTATCAGACACACACAATTGAGCACTAAACAACATTTCAAATGTCGTTTAGACAAAAACAAACGAAAAGCAAAAGCAAATGCTTGAAGCAAAATACTCAGGATGGGTGTTTTTCCTGTTATTTTCTTGCCAGATTTTCCCAAAATGGATGAAGTATTTATTCCGTTTCTAATCAAACTTTTCCGGCGTATTACCATGGTTACAAAGAATCAACAGAATTTTCTACATGTTTACAAAAATAAATGAGGGAGGGAAACGTTTCAGTTTTGATCGCCGAAGACGTTTTATTTAACTCAAGGGAAATGTTATTGATTTTTATAAAGGGAAAAAAGAACTTACGAATATATTTCAAATAAGACATGAACTCGGTTTAATTATTTTTGGATTAAGATATTTTTTTAATGCAGGGAAATGGCTACTGAAGTCTCATAAAGTAAACAGGTAGAAGTGGGTTGATTTCGAAGATAAGATTAGGAACTAAATGAGATTTTTAAATATTTTTTGGTCATTAATGAAGTTTCTGGAGGAAGAAAAATGCATTTAGAATACAAAATTTTCTTAAGCGAATCCCCGAGGGCTCTGTCTACATGAAAGATATTTATATGTTTTGGAGTACGTGAGTAACAGAATAAGTGTACAACATGTTCCATAACTGTTGGTAGACATTTTAATGGGAGATAGGGCACATAAGAAATCAATCTCATAGCAATGTGATGTTTAAAACGACATTTTCACTTGCCTGTTAATAATCCCTTTGGAAAAAGTGTTTATCTAATTTCCTAACCAAGTTTTATAAACAGTAGGCTTGTCTTCAAAAATTTCATCCATGAAATAAAAATAGAATTTCAAACCACGAATTTTAGCAACCAGTTTTCTGAGAAAAATACATGAGTTCTTGACGAATAATGGTTAGAAGGGACAGAGTTCTGAAACAATGGTGAACAAAGTAATTATTCACAGCTACACGAAGACCAAGTTTCCGACCCCACATTGCTATGTGAATTATTGTGCCCTAGCTCCTCTTAAATTTTGTACCAATAGTTGTGGGACACCCTGCATTGAGGAAAGTGATGAGGCTTTACGATATTATTAGATTGCGATCGATATGACCGTCTCGGAAAGCTATACGATGTGGTAGATATGAGGTAATGAAGTAAAATTTTAATTGAATGAAGAAAAAAAATTAAAATTAATGACGCACACATTCGTACACAGTCTGTATGCCAAATTTGGTGGCAATCGGCTCGCACGTTTCAGCTGTAGAATGTTGTTTATAGGGGGAACTTTAACCACTCTGTAATTAATACATATATTTCAAACAAATATTACCGTTGTACGAGTGTACACGAGTTCCAAATATTTCAAATTGAGGGTAGGAGGGGATTATTTTACCCGATATTTCTTCTTTGTTCAGAGAAAAATATTTTGTTGATTTAACAAAATTTTGGCTGGCTCTATTTCAAAGAAATATTTTTGTTAAATCAACAAGATTTTATTTTAATTCGCAGAAATATTTTCAAACAAAATATTGTGTTAATCCAACAAAAATTGTTAAAGCCAACAAAATTATGAAATCGTTTGAAATTATATCGTTATAAACCTCTCGAAATAGCGGCAACCAAGTTTTTGTTGAAATAAAAATATTTTGTTCCAAACTTTTTTCCCTAGTCTTAGTATCTGCCCTACATGGAGTAAAAATTACTTTGAGACGGACAGCAGGAATTCCTGTACCAAAAGTAGCTACATTTCTTACCGATTTATTCAAATTTTAAACATCTCTCAGAGTTTTAATACTACTTGAAATACGGAGTAACAGAGTATGGCACACGACTACAACATTAACTATTTCGTTCCTGAATTTCAAAATTGTTTCATAGTTGTTTTATTGTCATCAGTTGTTTCACTCTCAAATAACAAAATACCACCAACTTCCGCAACACAATTTTTACCTTTTTGTATCACTGACAAGGCCGTACCCAGGGGGGTGGTCTTATGGGTCCGCCCCCCCCCCCGAAATTTTACATTATATAAACATTTATATGTGTGCGAGAGTATATTTATATAATATGACTAGCTGACCCGGCAAACGTTGTTTTGCCATATAAATTATTCCTAGGATTATTTTAGTAGAAAGAAATTACTAACTTATTGTAAGTTTGTGAGGATGTGGTATATGCGTGGAAGAGGCACGGAGCTCTGTGAACGATGCTGGAATATAAAAATAACACAATACCAAACATTTGTATTTTTAATTCATTGTAATGTATTCTTTAAATTTATATATATCGCTAATTACAATAATTTTACAACAAAAAAAAAAAAAAAAAAAAAAAAAAAATCTCTTAACGGAATAGAGTGTACAATATTTTTTGTTACCCCACCTTTAGCTAACACAAACAAACTGGATGGTTTGCCCACTCGAGAGCATGCCACGTATAATTGTCCGTGTGAAAAACATGGTGTGCTCAAATCTAAGCCACAAACAGACATAGTTTGGCCTTGAGACTTATTGATAGTCATTGCAAATGCCAATCTTATTGGAAATTGAAGACATTTAAATTGAATTGGCACATCCGTGGGTATAATTGGGATCCACGGCAGTAATATATTTTCACCTCGAAATTTGCCATTTAAAATGACGGCTTCGACAACATTTTTCATTAGTTTTTTAATAACTAATCGCGTGCCGTTACACAGCCGTGGTGGGTTCAAATTACGAAGCAAAATAACCGGAGATCCAACCTTCAGTTGTAAGTAATGCGGCGGCATGCCTGGTAAATCTAATGAGTTTAAAAACTCTGCTGGATAATTCACACCTTCGGTGGCATCGCAAACTGTATCAATAGATTTGTATGACACTAACTCCCCTGGCAATAAATGTTGTATTTTAAGATTCAGTTCGTTGACGTCTACATTTTTTGCTGCTAAAATTGCTCTTTCTGCCAGCCACTCATGATTAATATATTGTGTATGTACATCGGGAAATATCTGGTCAATGAGAGCATCCTGCGAATCAGTAATTGTGCAGAAATCGGCCGGTAATTTTATGCATCCAGTTTCATCTACAGTAACTTTTCCATCGCCGATATTTAACAGCTGTTTTGAGAATGCCTCAGCGGATAGATCTCGAAGTATTTGAACGCGCATATTTACTTTCAGTTGTAATTTTTCAACATTACTCCACAGTGGCGATGATTTTAAGCAGGCGTTGATTTCATCAGCATACGTTGAACGTGGGATGACGGGAAGTGTTTGTCTAAAATCTCCTGAAAGGAGTACCAGAGTGCCGCCAAATAGTTTGTCCTTGTTTTTAAGATCTTTCATTGTCCTGTTCAATGCCTCAAGCGAATGTTTGTGTGCCATAGTGCATTCATCCCAGATGATAATTTTACAATGTTTCAGCACTGTGGCCATGGGCGATTGTTTTTTTATGTTGCACACTGCATCTGGGTTATTTTGAATATTTAGTGGTAGCTTAAATACTGAATGAGCTGTTCTGCCTCCATCCAATAAAGTTGCCCCTATACCAGACGATGCAACGGCCAATGTGATGCCATTATTCGATCGTATTTCGGCTAGGATTAGCGAAATAAGGAATGTTTTGCCAGTTCAACCTGGTGCATCCAAAAAAAAAGAATCCACCTTGCCCTGCCGAAACTGCGAGCATAATGTGATCGTAAATTCTTCTTTGTTCCTCATTCATTAGTGGGATATTGCGAGTAACAATCGCTGCCATTTCTGCAGTATTGTATTGTAGTTCTCGATTCATTTCATTATTTATTAAATCAGATACACTACGATTTGGCGAACGCATGCCGAAATGACTGAATGGTAAGTTGGCAATGATAATGCACAGATCCTCAATAGTAATCAATGCTTCATTGTGCATAGCGTCGCTGAATGGTATTGTTAAATCGTTGCACCGTGTACGATGTTCTTGCAAAATATCATCACTCATTGAATCTTTATGACTATCCCACAATGTCTCTGCTCGGGCCGGGAAACATGCAGTCAACACTATAGCGAACAGTAGACGAATTTGTTTTGCCGTACAGTTCAATGCTGCTTCAGCAAGCATACATTCCCACTGGTTGTCATCTTCCAGCAAGCCCAGTGCAAGGCATGCTTCTTTATACGTTGGATATTGTTGTCCATTCACTTTACGTATATCTTGAAATGACAATGGGCCGGTAACATTAACCAACAACAGTAGAAGATAAAAGCACTCAGTCTGCTTTGGATTTACTGCAAATACTCGTCCCAAGGTGTTTGATTTATATAAACCGGGACATGCATCAATCGGTGTACCTTGCTTGCGAGGCATCCATTTTTTTGTTTGAGCCCATGTGAAAATACTTGGTACTTCTGAATAGAGTAATGTCCGTGCAAAGGCACCAAAAGCATCCACACGATTACACAATTTAAAATATACGCGCTGGCCGTTCTCAAGATGGACGGCTAAATGAATAACTGCTGGATCCCGTTCATGAATTGGGAAAACAAAGATACGCCAAACCGCTTCATTGGAGCTGATGTATCGGCCCGTTTGATAGAGAGTTATTTCATCATTTTTATTCACTGGAGGAGCATTGTTATTGGTATTTTCAACTCGAAATACAGCCATATCACTGCCTTTATGTACATACTTACAAATGTATTTGATGCTCTTCACGGAACTGCAGAACTCAACGTTAATATGAGCGTCGTATGTTTTGCTCAATAGAGGCGAATATGGCACCACCCAACGATTGTCAATGTCAATATCTATGTTGTTGATATTTTTAGTAAATGATTGTCAGCCATTATCGGGACTCCTTCGACGATATATTGGATATCCGTCAACATTTGTGATCGTATCGTTAGTGAACTTTTTAGGGAAACTTTTGGTGCATTTTCCATCTGCCATGCAAGGCGATGAACGATTCAGGTCACCGCATGGGCCATGAATCATGTTTGCTGTAACAATATCAAACAGCAATTGATCAGTAGACGGATCTGGAATTTCCGCAGAAATTATACTATCGATTTCTTCAGGACGGATTTTGTCGATTAACCAAACCAAAATGTGTGCATGAGGTAATCCCCTCTTTTTCCACTCAACCGAATACATCCAGCAACGTGTGGGACCGAATACATGTAATTTTGTAATGAAACTTATTAAAGACTTTAATTTTTGTCTGAACACACGTGCTGTAATGCCATGACGATGTATTGCATTTTGTCCAGGCAATAACAAAGATGTGATCTCCGGCCATTTTGGATTACACGTGAACGTAATAAATAAACATAGTCGTCCATATTCGCGCACGAAAGTCAGAGCATCCTGTATGTATTCTTGCATATGACGTGGACTGCCTATATACGATGATGGTAGAATGACAGAGCTACCAATTTCGGCGGCATCGGCGTTGTTGGCAATAGCATCTCGCAAGTGAATGTATTCTTCCGCACGCAGCTTTTGCTGATTATATCGCAAGTACCGTAATCGTTCGCTCTCTATCTTCACGTACATGTCGACCATGAATTGTTGACAAAGCTCACGACATCGTAGAATGACGTTATCCTGACCGGGTCTAATCATCAACCGATAAGCATAAAAATCCTTCGAACTAACGTTCTTGCTTGTTTCGGCTCCTTTAATGATATATATGAATAAAAACAAATACTAATTAATAATTAACAATAGTTATGTTTAATTAATTACGATTAATAAATTAAGTTTTTGGTAAATGAGTAATGATCAAGTTCATAATGAATATAGTACCTGTTGTGGGATCTCGTTGTTTAATATTTATGCAATACCCGTCTTGTCCCTTCCAGAATATTAGTGGATATTGGAGAGCGTCATATGAACGGTGTGTATCAGCAATGAACTCGAGGTTATTATTCAGAAGACCTCAAAACGTGTAAATACACCAAAATCTCGAAGTTGAATTTTTTCATGATTACAATACTTTCCTTACATGGTACATGTTCGGAAAGTAAAAAGGGTGAAAATCTGAAACACTTTCAGGTTTTAAATACGCACTATAGTGCTACATATTAAAATCGTATCATAATTTATACGTCGTCCCTATTTTTCTTACTTATTCCATTAAGTTGCAAAAGTGTATCGTTATTCATAACTGTGCTGTATTTTTCTTTCTTGTTTCCTAAAAACCATCTTTGGAATCGAAATCTATCTTAAAATTGCTATCTTAAAGACTATTTTACAATCTACGCCAAGTATATTACAACTATACTTCATCGTTTTATATCTTCTTTCGAATGTGCATCATAATCCATGAGTTTACCGGTTTGTCTTTCTTGGGTTGATTCCCACTTTAACGCCTCGATTCTCGCCAAGGTTTGCGATCATTAAACATATGCAGTTACCCTGACGATTTTTTGCTTTTATGTGGCAATCGTAATTTAGAATTAAAATGGCGATTTGGAACAACATGTAAGTACAGCATGCCGTTACAATTTTATTTATTTTGGATTGCCAATTAATGAAGTTTTAATAATTAAGGGTCTTCAACTTCCTTAACTGGTGCGTTTATCGCTAGTTTGTTTACTTTAGTTGTCATCTAGTTCTTTTGGGCGCGTTGAAACGGTACTTACGTATTAACTCGGCGGTCACTTCCGCCAAACTACTTTTTCATAGATTTTAAATACATTGCCAATCGTATTCCAAACCATCAACAATTTCATGTGCCCGGCATTTATCTTGGTGAAAAAATTGCTTGTCTTGGCGGACCGCCTGGAAAATACGTATGTACCTTTGAAACTTGTGCATAACACCCAGAGACCCTTGACTGCTAAGCTCGCCAAAGTACGGGAATTTTTTAGGTTGGCGAGATTGGGGGCGCTAAAATAGGAATCAACTCTTTCTTGTACCATAAAACACATCTTTGGAATCGAAATCTATCTTAAAATCGCCACCTGAAACTGTTTAGAATTTTCTCCAGGCATGTTCTTCCTGTAGGCATATTCCAACTATACCGCAAAGACATTTTAAATACTGTTTGGAATGAACATCATAATCCATGAGTGTACCGTGTTTTCCTTTCTTGTTCCACAGAGCACTTCTTCGGAATAGAAATCTATATTAAAATCGCCTAATAAAACTCTTTTACAATATACGCCAGGCGTTTTCTAACTATACGCGAAATATATTTATAATAAATTGTCGCGTTTTGGCACCACATTTAGCGATCAATTATCAAAAATTGCAAACCTTGTGCGACTTTCAACATTTTATTAACTCCCCCCCCCCTCTCCACATTATCTGGCAAACACATTTGAAAAGTGATTCGACACGCTAATGTCTACACAGAAATCCTGATTGAAATTAATAGCACTCGGGGGCTAAACATTTTGGGGTGGGCCGCCCTTATGACTTAGGGGTATGAGACATAGTTAAAAACCTATTCTATGACCTAACGAATATACATAGAAAATTTCATTAAAATTGGTCGAGTGGTTTCGGAGGAGTTAGGTGACTAACACTGTGACAGGAGAATTTTATATATTAGATGATATTCAATAATTCAGACCCCCCCGAAATGTCGGACCCCCTCCGAAATTATTTTCTGGGTACGGCCCTGATCACTGACGTAATTTTGTAACTTTAGAAAAACGTATCAATAGGAATATTAAAGACCGCTTTCTAAGCACTGGTCGTTAAATCGAACTAAAAATCAAATTTAAAGTTTTCCGATACATTACCATAGCAACGGAGAGTCAACACTTTAACAGAGTTTAACAACATAAACAAAGCTTGTTTCGGTTTTTGAATACGCATTGGTATCGATTACAGAACAAATTTATTGAATCATCAAGCAAAGTTTTTTCAAGCAAAATGTTGCTTTTTGTTTTCAAGAAATGAAATTAATCGAGTGTTACATAATAAACAAATATTTTCCGTAAGTTATTGAATTTTATGTACGGATAAAAGCGAATGTCTTTGTGGTGAATTCGTTCAACATTCCAGCAAAATTAACTGAAGAAAATACTGTACTTAATCCTTTTCTTGCGTAATCAGTTAGCGGAATTTTTCTGAAATTGTAGCCAAGCATTCGCATGGTAGATGAAATATCTTAAACTTTCATTTATCTTTCAAATAGTACATAGTTTTCTTTAAATCTCTGAAGAATTTGATATATCTAACTGAAAAA
Organism: Cheiracanthium punctorium; assembly: GCA_038373885.1. Classification (NCBI taxonomy): domain Eukaryota; kingdom Metazoa; phylum Arthropoda; class Arachnida; order Araneae; family Cheiracanthiidae; genus Cheiracanthium; species Cheiracanthium punctorium. Next base: position 43,085 of record JAWZYV010004542.1, read on the forward strand.
ATTCCCACAAATCCGGTTTTCTTTTATGTTTGCCCCCTAACTAAGTTTCCGATGACCGTAGCACTTGAATTACGCCTGCTATCTGTAAAACGTTCACTAAAGAAACCTCCAGTTTTTAAAACAAGTTTAGGATAAAAATTTAGCTAATATTTTTTGAAGCTGTTCGAAAATTTTGATTGAAGTTAAAAATATAAAATTTGACCAACAAAAATTCCATATTTTGAACCTTTACAACTATGATTTCTGCAAAAAACAAATAGCATGTATTGAAAGATAGTGACTTTTTGGAAATATTGTATTTTTGTTCGATGAATATTTCCGTTTACTTAAAATTAAAAACATTCTATTTTTTATAAAAAAAAAAAAACAAGCAAATTCTCAGAAGTTACATCTACGGAATCTCTCGTTGCCGGAGTAACAGTGCACGAACTTTCAACGAGAACTTTTTTTTAATGTCACATTCTGTTTAGACAATGGACAGATGAAACTGTCAATCAAAATCTAAGCCAAATTACAATTAATCTACAACACTTGGACTTTAAAAACAGTACTCTGCAGAAATCGTGCTGCGTAGCCCAAAACTCTGAAAACATGACGTTTCTTTAGAACCAAATTATTAAGCCTTTCTGAGAACATAAAAATTTTTCGGTGGCTTTCAGTCTCTTGCCGAGTTGTAATGGCGAACGAAAATAAAGTATTGTTTCCTAATTAAGGAAGCCTCCAGCCTATTTCGCAGAACTCAACAAGCCCGTAGTCAGGTGATTCGATTATTGTAGGGCAGTACTCCCACAGATGGTTATGCTTTTTAACCCTTTGGAGGCGCAACCCTTTCCTAATGCTGAAAAAAGGGTTAGTCGTTCCCAACGCTCGACTTAACAACTAGATGGCGGAAGATCGAAACGTTCATCGCATGCCACAGATCTAGAGACCCTTTTCTGACGACAGCTGTCTGTGCGGCGCAGCCAGCTGTGTCAAAAAAGGGTCTAGATCTGCGGCACGCGATGAATGTTTCGATCTTCCGCCATCTTGCTGGTAGTTAAGTCGAGTGATAGCAACGGCTGCCCTTTTTTCAGAATTGGGCAATCTATCGAGCTGGTCTCGCATTCTTCCACTTTCCGGCAGATGCCAGTGCTGTTAAAAATAATCCTGACCATTTTTTACGGGTAAAACGTGCTAAAAAGTAAAGGATTCTCGTGGAGCTCTGTCACCCGCAACTATTTTTATAGAAATCAAATCTATTCTTCGTGACTGGCCACAGTCAAAACGTCAGAGTTTGGTGTTCCCAGAGCGGGAACACTGCGTGTTCAAGGGTTAAATTGTTTTCTTCAACCTTATTTCAGAGAATTTTTCAATTTATATTGCCCATTTATCTCTGACAGATAAAGCCCGTTACCACCTTTCTTGGATACCCTATATATTTTAAATTTAAAGGTAGGCTAAATTTTTCCCATAAGAAAGGGTGGGTACAGGGGCACTGCCATCAAATACAATCCCCTCCCCGAACCACGAATTGCATTTCAGTGCATTTCACGCACATTAGAATATTTGCGAACTGTGCAAGAAATTTTCATTACGGCACAAATATGGTGAACTCAAAAAATAAAATAATCGTAAAACCTTAGTGAGGGAATAAAACATTCCCGATCATTCTAAAGCGAATCAGGATGACCTCCAGACAAATTTTAACGAATCGGGGCGAGGACATCAACATAAATGTTTCAATAAATGTGAATAAAATGTCGTTTAAATACTCAAACAGGATGCTCGATTCTGACTACACGGAATTTAATTGAACAATACATCGCGAATTCATAATTTTAGGACAAGTGAAATTTTCGGTATTAAGAGAGAATATAGAAGTAATGAAAACTATATACAATGCGTTAAATTAAAATTAGCCCCAAAATACATCTCACAATTGGTTGTGTAAAACTGCTCAAAGCTCAAAAATCCCGTTTTCAATTTTATAAAGCGATTGTGCTCTGTATGTGGTTTATACTTAGTAACAAAAATAAATATGAAATTATAAAACTTCAGTAAAAAATTTATATGTATTATTATTAACCCTTTGAGGCGCAACCCTTTCCCCCAATGCTGAAAAACGGCAGCCGTTGCCATCGCTTGACTTAACTACCAGCAAGATGGCGGACGATCGAAACGTTCATCGCTGTGCCCGGCACAGCCAACTATCGTCAAAAAAAGGGTCTAGATCTGTGTCACGCGATGAACGTTTCGATCGTCCGCCATCTTGCTGGTAGTTAAGTCGAGTGATGGCAACGGCTGCCCTTTTCTCAGCATTGGGCAATCTATCCAGCTGTTCTCCCATCCTTCCATTTTTTCAGCAGATGTTGGTGCTGTTAAAAATAATCGTGACAATTTCTTTTTACGGTAAATGACGGGCTAAGTAAAGGATTCTCGTGGAGCTATGTCACCCGCAACTATTTTTATAGAAATCAAGCCTATTCTTCGTGACTGGCAACAGTTAAAACGTCAGAGTTCGGTGCTCCCGGAGCGGGAACACTGCGCGTTAAAGGGTTAAATTTATACTGTAATAAATTGTGAAAAAAAAATCATGACTGTTTTCCTTGCATTTGTCAATGGGTTATTCGAACGTCAATTATAGTTGTAAATATAAATTTTTCTCGTCAATATCTTCAGTAGGTTACAAATACAAACTTTCCTGAAAGCACGGTTTGAATTTCTTCTGAGCTTAATTGTTTAGGAAAGAGCTTATATCAATTATTTTGCAACAGTTGTGAATATTTATCAATCGACAATAGGAGGCGCGGACGCTTCACGCAAATCACGTGGTCGCGATTTGACAGCTTGTCAAGTTCAGTTTCAAAGAGCAGCCATTGATCTTTCAGGTCTTGGACAAGAACTTTGTTTATTTGAGATAAGAAAATAGTGGGCTTGAAGGAATAAACTATTTAAAGACGCCCAATAAGATAAGACTAAGAGATTAGAATAACACATTCATGAAATGGCTTCAAGAATATTTTATTGGGATACAAAGTATTTAAAAAAAATTGATATCGACTGAGGTTTTGTGCTTAGCATTTTAACGCGCAGTGTTCCCGCTGTCGGAACACCAAACTCTGACGTCTTGACTGTTGCCAGTCACGAAGAATAGATAGGATTTCTATAAAAATAGTTGTGGGTGACATAGCTTCACGAGAATCCTTTACTTTTCAGCACGTCATTTCCCGTTAAAAAAAGGTCACGATTATTTTTAACAGCACTGACATCTGCTGAAAAATGGAAGAATGCGAGAACAGCTGGATTACATTGCCCAATGCTGAAAAAAGGGCAGCCTTTTCCATCGCTCGACTTAACTACCAATAATATGGCGGACGATCGAAATGTTCATCGCGTGCCACAGATCTAGAGACCCTTTTTTGACAGCTTGCTGTGGCCGCACAGCCAGATGACCTCCAAAAAAGGGTCTCTAGATTTGTAGCACGCGAAGAATGTTTCGACCGTCCGCCATCTTATTGGTAGTTAAGTCGAGCGATGACAACGACTTCCCTTTTTTCAGCATTGGGAAAGGGTTGCACCTCAAAGGGTTAATGTATATTCCTTTTATTAAATTTTTACACTTTTGACTTGCCCGTAGTATGACTAACTTAAAAACACGAATACGTTGTATTATTACTGTACTGTAATAGCTCGTAAAATAAATTCATGATTTGTTTGTGTGATTATGGCAACGCTACGCTAGGGCTATCTGTCATGGATGAGGGGTGCCTTGGTAGGGGGACTTTAACTCTGAGGCGCAACCCTTTTCCAATGCTGAAAAAGGGCAGGCAGCCGTTGCCATCGCTCGACTTAACTACTAGCAAGACGGCGGACGATCGAAAAGTTCATCGTGTGCCACAGATCTAGAGACTTGACGACAGCTGGCTCTGCCGCACAGCCAGCTAGTAGTTAAGTCGAGCGATGGCAACGGCTGCCCTTTTTTCAGCATCGGGCAATCAATCCGGATGTTCTCGCATTCTTCCATTTTTCAGCAGATGTCAGTGCTGTTAAAAATAATCGTGACAATTTTTTTACGGGAAATGACGTGCTAAAAAGTAAAGGATTCTTCTGGAGCACCGCAACAATTTTTATAGAAATCAAATCTATTCTTCGTGACTGGCAACAGTCAAAACCTCAGAGTTTGGTGCTCCCAGAACGGGAACACTGCGCGTTAAAGGGTTAAGGGGTTCTAACGCGTATTAACGTTACATATGGAGAAAACCTACCAAAACTCCAGACCGTTAGATCGACAGCCGCGCAATGGGACCCGGAACCTTCACACTTCGGCCTTCTATTTTCAGTTACATAACCACTGTGTCATGGTGAGGCTTGTCGACATATAAGCTGTATTAGTGCTGTAGTGAAAAAACTAAATAAATTCATGAACCGAATAATGTTTGAAAGTATCATAGTTCACTTTGAAGATAGCCGAGTGCATAAGCTTACGCGCGGCTGTTTATGTAACGGTCTCGAGTTTTGGGCGGTTTTCTCTAGATGTAACGTGAATGCGCGTTAGAATCTCTTAAAAAGTTCTCCGTCTTAGATGGTAGTGGTGAAAAGGGTGTGGAAACTGAAGTAGAATGCAGGCTGAATGTGTTCTAAGCTATGGTTCCCCACGGTCTTGGCACAAAAAAATTTAAACTAATTGTACCAGGAACTCTAAAATATTCAAAATGATTCTTTACAAGAAGCACTACACACCCTGATAACGAAAAAAAAACGGTTCCTTTTATAAAACTTTATATGAAGTGAAAACATTATCTGATCATTCAAAACTTAACTTCTCACCTAGACAGAACATAAGCTTAAATCAAGCTTGACATTTCTTTGAATTTGGCGTATTAATACAAGCTTGACAGTTCAATTCATTTTAAGCTTGCACCAAGCTTGGAGAAGTTATTTGAACTGTCAAGCTGGAATACAACTTTATTGCTGCTTGATTTGGAAAGCCGCATCCACATGACAAATAATTTATCAGTCAAACGTACTTGACCATAGAATTAAAAAAAGATTCTATATTTCCACACACACACACACACACACACACAAATATTGGAAATAAAATACAAATACACTACAAAATTAATTTCAAAATCAGTCGTTTGTCTCGATTTTAGCCAATATTGCCCACATGAGTGTTGCGATATTGAAAGTTTTAGAACGGGTGCTGCTTTTAAGTTTATATTATGATTATTTCCCTATTAGAGTATAAATCACACATAACATTATTTTAATTTTGATTTATCCCATGGGAAAATAAAACAAGCAGATCAGCATCGGACAATACTGATCAATCTCGCTAAAAACGACATGACAACAATAACAGTCACGTCAAACTTTAGTCATGCCACCTCGAGTCGGATTGGCATGGTGGTTAGGACGCTGGCTTCCCACACCTTAGGTCCCGAGGTCGATCGTGGACGCTGGACGGAAACTGATTAAAGTAACTTGAGGTTTCAGTGTAGAGGAGAAAATGCGTGGAAAAATAAAATATGTGGGGCGAGTTTGCCGACGGGCGCCCAGTGTATTTAGGAAAATTTTGAAGCTTGAAATTAAGCTTGCTATGTCAAGCTTAATGCAAGTTGGGCAAGTGTAAACTTGAACACTTTATTCAAGCTTGCATTAAGCTTACACGCTTGAACTTTTCAAGCTTAATTCAAGGTTATTGACTTGATAAATCAAGCTTACTGCAAGTTTGATGAAAATTTGCTGTGCTGTCTGGGGCAATTATTCTATAGAACCAATTTCCGCCAATAACAGAAAATTTACTGTAAAAAGGAAGAACGTGCATTGAAGTACAATTTTTAAAAAAAAATCTTTCCTAGATTTCTTCTGCACCCCAACTAGAACAGACGACGTTGCAGAGGTTTTTAGGATGTGAAAACTTAAGTGATGAAAAACATTGCATTAAACTTAATCTTGATACTGCTAAATCATCTCGTTTTTTATCGGAGCTTTTAAAATCCTTTAATAAATTTCTATTGCTCACTTTAAGCAATTTCATATTAATTACGCTAGCTCAACTGTAATCATTAATTTATTGAAGACTTACTTCCTTAATTCTCTAACATTTCTGGAGGAAGACTTAGGGAGGGAGGGGGCATGAAAATCGTCGTTTAAACTCGTCCTCGAGACTTGAGCTCAACATTTAAGGCAGAGTAATTAGATCTTGAGCACTTCCATTAAGTAGAATGAGTGACATTTTAACACTGTTCTTATAGCTACGAGATTCATTAATTACTACCTGAATTAATGTGAAAATACTTTACCAGCAAAAGTAAAAGTGTCGTTAAGGAAATACTAGGAATGTTGTTTTGTTTCCCTAAAATTGAAGTTTAATTGCTTTTTAGGCTAAATAAAACAAAAGTTATTTCACTTAAGATACATTTATATTAGTTGTGCAGGACATACGTTTCAAGTTGAACAAAGATGCTACCTTCTTCGGCTGTTAAAAAATTCAATATTCCATTCAGTCAGAAAAGAAATCTCAAAGAAAAACATCAGTTTTTACTACTGAAGGACTAACACTAATACCAACGTATGTAATTTACTATTTCTATGCAAGCGCAGAAAATAAGATGTTTATTCTATTTTATCACCACATCAAAAATTCTTTTTAGACTACTTTTACAATGCAATTTTTTTCTTACGATATCTACAACGGACTGCAGCTGGCTGTGCTCGCGCACAGCCAGCTGCGTCAAAAAAAGGTCTCTAGATCTGTGGCACGCGATGAACGTTTCGATCGTCCGCCATCTTGTTGGTAGTTAAGTCGAGCGAAGGCAACGGCTGCCCTTTTTCCAGCATTGGGCAATCTATCCAACTGTTCTCGCATTCTTCCATTTTTCAGCAGATGCCAGTGCTGCTAAAAATAATCGTAACCATTTTTTTTTTTTTTTTACGGGAAATGACGTGCTAAAAAGTAAAGGATTCTTGTGGAGCTATGTCCCCCGCAACTATTTTTATAGAAATCCAATCTATTCTTCGTGACTGGCAACAGTCAAAACGTTAGAGTTGGGTGTTCCCTGAGCGGGATCACTGCGCCTTAAAGGGTTAACCCCTTAAGCCTCGCTACCGTCAAATTCACGGGCGAAGCTTTCTCCCTCTATTTCTCATGCCCGTCATATTTACGGGTAAGAGTGTTCAAATGTCACGCGCCTGAAAGATAAGAGTATTTCAATTCTTATGCACGAATATTTTTATATCTCATTTTACGCAACAAATGATAATACCAGACTATTTTAAACTTTATTCGGAGATGGCTTGTTTTTAAATAGATTGTAGCAGTACTCAAATTGGGGAATGCAATCCCGATCCCGCGGGAACGAGATCCTGCGGGATCCCGCATAAATGTTTGCGGGACTAATCCCGCGGGATTGACGCTGAGAAATAAATTATTTTTTATTACAATTTCACTCTGCTTTCCCAATGAATAGACCGAAACAGTTTGCATATTTATGCCTAACAATAAACAAATCAATATAATTACACATTTTAATTTAGTTATTTGTTATTTAGTTTATTATTTAGTTTATTTAATTAGTTTATTATTTACTTTATTTAATTAAATTTTATTTTTTTTAATTATCTTCCAATGGGAGTCTGGATCGAACATCTAAATCTAAACATTGTAATATAAACTTTTCGTAAAGTTCCCAGTGTCCAAATGAACTAAAATATTTCATGCTATTTATCTCGTAATGAAAGTCACGAATTAATTATAAAAAGTTTTCATTTTAGTTTAATATTTTTAATTCGCAATTTTAATTATTTTACTAAAATTAAACCTAGACTAGAAAATGATTCATTGGATTTGTTCGATTTTGTACGTTCTTTTTTCAGCAACTAAGAAAATAACGTTAAGTATTTTAACATATCTATAAATTGTATATTCTTCATTTTTAGCAACTAACATCAGATATAACTTAGTATATTATTCTGAATATCATGATTATAATTTTCATATTTCTAAGTTATTGTATTAATTATTTCATAAGATTAATTATTAAAGTTAAACTTAATAGTGATTAAAATCTTACCTTTTTTCCTACTTTTCTCTGTTGAAAAGAAGTCCTAACTAAATAAAATGTCAATCCCGCGGGATCAAAGAATCTCAATCCCGAAATCCCGCAGGACGAAAAACAGTGCGGCATTGCATTCCCTAACTCAAATATGTGTATTTGTGATATGCATTTTGCAATCTTAAATCACATTTTTACTTCCTTGTACGTAGTATAAGGAAGTAATGTGATCCCGAAAAATTTTGGGGGCCAAATTTCGACATAAAAACCGATTTTGACTACCTCTAAATTTAGTTTAAAGTTTTTTTTCGATGCATCTCATCGTATTCTAGCATGCACGATCATATTAACGCGTCTGCAACTCATTTTGACCAGTGGCGAGTCTACTGTGGCCAGTTTTTCCCATGCCGTCTGTACGTACGTACGTACGTATGTATGTAACTCGCATATCTCAAAAACTATTGGTCGTAGAATATTGAGATTTGATATTTAGGATTGTTCTATGATCTAGTTGTGCACCTCCCCTTTTGGTAGCAATCGAATGGATAGTTTATGTACAGGACCACCCAAAAGATTCGAAATACATTACGCTCTATGGGCCGAAATTCATTAAACTCGCCTAACTCAAAAGCTATTAGGCGTAGAATGTCGAAACTTCATATTTTGGATAGTTGTAACATCTAGTTGTGCACCTCCCCTTTTGGTTCCATTCGACTGGATAGTTTATCTACAGGACTGCCCAAGACATTCGAAATACATTACACTCAATGGGCCGAAATTCATTAAACTCGCATATCTCAAAAACTGTTAGGCGTTGAATGTTGAAACTTTATATTTAGGATTGTTGTAACATCTAGTTGTGCACCTCCCCTTTCGGTTCCATTCGACTGAATAGTTTATCTACAGGACCGCCCAAAAGATTCGAAATACATTACGCTCTATGGGCCGAAATTCATCAAAGCGTTTTTTAGAGGTATTGGGCTATTTCAAACGACTCAGAAGTGATATATGCTGTAAAGAGTTAGAAAATTAATTTCTCCATTAAAAAAAGTGTCTTTATCATTTATAGTTCTGCTACAGGAACACTCAAAAGATTTCCAATACATTACGGTTAATAGCAATTTTAGGGGCATTCATCCATTTCAAGCACAATACCGTCCTACCACATAAGTTAGGTAATGGTCCGACCACGGTCACGTGCCTCCCTCAAGAACTATGCCAAAAGTCGCCAAGCTTGGCGACTTTTGGTGTACGTGTGTGCATATTTAACTCAAATCTCAAAAACTATTATGAAATTTCATATATAAGAATGCTGTAACATCTAGTTGTGCATCTCGATTTTTGGTTCCAATCTACTGGAGAGTTTATTTACAGGACCACCGAAAAGAATTTCAGTACCTTAATGTCTATGGACATCTTCATTATAATACAACTGTAGACAGTCATTGTTTGGTACATGCCCAAAATCTCGCCGTCTGTCCTCGACCTTGGCGAGTTTTGGCGAAATATCGCCAAATTTGGCGATAATCTCTCATTGTTCGGTTTATGCTTAAAATCTCGCCAAATGTCGTCGACATTGACGAGTTTCGCAGAAATATCGCCAAATTTGGCGCCAAAAATTATTTCCTATTTTGTATAACTAAAACTTTAACCCGTAGATTTTTTAACTTTGTATTTAGAACTATTGTAATATCTAACTGTTTTCAATATCTTTTTTGACAGCAATCGACTGAGAATTTATTTACATGGTGAGCCAAATGACTTTGAATACATTGAGGTGTATAGATGCATTCAATTCATTGAAAGTCTGTGGTCAATGACTACTTTGGCTATCCCCAAAATCTCGCAGACTATCTCAAGTTTGTCGGCTTTTGGTGAAATATCGCCAAATAAAGTGTCAGAAGGAAATCTTTCAAATTGAACTCAGCTTGGCGATATCGAAATATTTGGCTAGAAATCGCTAAACCTTACTATTATTGATATTTTCTCTTTCAAACAAATAAATTTAGAGGAAGTGCGTCGAAAATATTTTTGATCTAATGGACGTGCAAGGAAGTCATGTGTTGGACACAGATTTTTTACTTATGTTCAAAGAAAAATTCGTAAAATAAATATTCGATTTATTTTACGAATTAAGTTTAATAAAATTCTCCTTCATTATCTAAAACAAAATCTTAATGATTCTCTGCTTACTAAAAACCACACATTCAGTAGCAATAATTAATCCACCAATAATTAGTATTTTTCGAATTTTTTTACATCTCATTTTACACAACAAATGATAGACTATTTTAAACTTTATTTGGAGATAGTTTGTTTTTAAATAGATTGTAGCAGTACTCAAATATGTGTATTCGTGATATGCATTGTCCAATCTCAGCTCACTTTTACTTATGTTCAAAGAAAATTTCAAATATTTATTATTTTTACGAAGTAAGTTTAATAAAATTCTCCTTTAGTATCTAAAACAAAATTTTAATGATTCCCCGATTACTGCAAACCACACATCCAGTCACAATAATTAGCCCACACATTTAGCCACAAATTCAGTCATCCTGAATGTTGGCTTTTACAAGAAATTTAACCTTTTCTTTCGTGCTAAAAAATAAAGCTACTGTTCCATCCCCCAATTTTTTAATTTCATTATTGCCATTTTAAAACGATATTAATTGACTGTCATTTTATCTCATCTTTCGTGTATTTCGCCTGGTAACCCTATGTTGAAATTTTTATGAGTGTAACCTATTTATAGAAAAATACATGTGATCATATTCTACAGCTTACGAAATATTGTAAAAATGGATTAAAGCTGTTGTGAACTAATAGTATTTAAATAAAATACATGTGATGCATATTCTACAGCTTACGAAACATTATAACAATAGATTAAAGCTGTTGTGAACTAATAGTATTTAATATGTAAAATTATGTCGCATTTTTATGTCGCTTTTTTGGGACACATTTTTAGGACAATTTTCAATAAAGGGGGCGAGAGATAAAATGACAGTCATTAAAACGTCCAAAACCTTAAAATGAATACGTATATTGTACGTGCACTTATTTATATATGATTTTCTGAAAAAAAGGGGCACTTTTACGACATTCTTGAAAATACGACCGTTAAGGAGTTAAAGAAGAAATGCTTAAAATCAACTCATTGTATTTCGTCAGATCTTTTAAGGCCTTTAATAAAATTTCACTGCTTACTTTATAAGCAATTTGATTTTAATTACGCTACCTAAACTGTAATCATTAATTTATTGAAGACGCACGTCTTTAATTCCCTAGTTCTGGAGGAAGCCTGGGGGGACACGAAAATGTTCGTTTAAACTCGTCTTCACGACTTGAGCTCAACATTTAAGACAGTAATTAGATCTTGAGCACTTCCATTTAATAGAACATTTAATGTCACACAGTGACATTTTAATACGAGTGTTATAGCTACGGTATTCATTAATCGCTACCGGAATTAATGTGAAAATACTTTACCGGTAAAAATGAAGTCGTCGTTAAGGAAATGTTATCGGTTTTGTTTTATTTATTTTAACTGAAGTTTAACTGCTTTTTAGAATACTTACGAAAAAAAAACTGCATTTAAGATGTTTATAAAAATAGTACAGGATGTGCATTTCAGGTAGTACAAAGAGACACCTATTTGAGCTGCAAAAGAATAAAGCCTACACACAACAGAAAAGAATTTTAATGAAACCTATAAATGTTTTTGCAGATGAAGTGCGGGTTATTTCTGCTAACGAAAACGTACGTTCTGTAACATTTCTACGTATGTGTGGTCATTTTCACTAGTTTTTTAACATAAATGACATTAAAGGTTTAAAAAAAGGCAATTTCTTGCTTTAAAATACTAAATTTATGCTAATATTGCAATATTTAAAACTTCCATTCAGCCAATACTTTCAAAGCCATTTTTAAAAGGAAGCAGAGTTATTGTATCATAATAGGAAATGTTATGACGTAAGCCGTTGTAAATAAAATGGGACTGCAACTAGCGAAAAAGCACTTAAAAATGAGGGAACTAGTGGATTTCCAGATTTTTAAAGTAGCGCAGATTGTTTTGTATAGTTATATACATAATTATGAAAAATTTCAAGCAATTTCGGTTATGCGACGGTGTAGATGTTATTGCGCAGATGGGTGTAGATGTTATTGCGCTTTTTAATCTTTTTGGAGTAATGGTGGTAAAAGTTTATCTTGGAGTGATCAACCGAAATTGTTACAGATTCAAAGAGTTAGGGGGGTCAGCGTAACTATATAGTAGAATTAAAATCGTTAACCAAAGTCAGTCTGGAAATAAAAGACTAATCGACGAGATCTGAAAGTCACGTAAATCGGGGGTATTACTGTAAAAATCTTGAAGATCTTAACAAAATCTGAAGTAACCCAACTTTTTTAACTAAAATGAATGCTTTGTTGAAACTATACTTTTCGATGCAGCTTTTACAGAACCTAAACCATCATACGCATTAGTTAAATTACATGAATTTATGTTTTTGGTTCAATTGTTTGTTTTGCATTATGACAAACAATACACGAGGGGCATCTGCCTATAATGGGAGAGGTTGCCTTAGTTGTTGTCCTTTTTTTATAAGTTCTAACGTGTATTCACGTTACATCTAAAGAAAACCGAAGAAAATTCCAGGCCGTTACATGGACTGCCGCACGTTGAATGCGAAACCTTCACACTCCCAACTGTCTACAACAGCAAGTGCCCTTATCCGCTTATCCATTGTGGGGCTTATTTTTGCTTCAAATTACGGAAGAATTTTATTAATTCTGTACAGCCAACGTTGAATAAACTTGAGAAAGCTACATGGGAAAGAAAAATGTTATTTTTTCCCGAATATGCCTAGATACAAGATAACCCCTCACGAATTCATTGGCTAATATCTAAAAAAGCTAATAACAAGAGTGATTTAAAGAAAAGAAAGCAAGCAGATTTCAAAATTACGCCGCCATAATGGGAAAAAACAGTTTTTTCCATTGTAAAATTGCTGGGTTTGGTAATTTCGGAAGATATCTATGGAGGATATCACCTAGCATGTTTCAGTTTTGGGAACTTGCTTTTTTGTGCCAAACTTTTAATAAATTGCCAAAACTGTCCAACCTTGGTGACTTTATGTATTGCTACAAGGAAAAAAAATGTTTTGAATTGAACCACATTGTGTTGATTTATACATTTGGTTGTCGCTATTTCAACCGAATAATTTTGTTGGTTTAAGCCAAATTTTGTTAAATTAACAATATTTCATTGAATTAACAAAAATTCTGTTAATTCAACGAAATTTAAGAGCTTTTTTCTGCGTATCTTATTTTTCATAGTACAGCTACCGAAGCTACCAGCAATCATCCTTTAGGCAATGATTTAAAAACATGTATTTATCTTAATTATATCGCCAAAACATTATCAAATTAATATAGAACTCCTCATAAAGTACCCCCCCCCAAAAAAAAAAAAAAAATAATAATATCCATATTGAACAACGTGGTAAAACAAAATTATCGTTGAACATCCATACAAAGAAATTCCGAAAAAATAACCATCTTTTTGGCTGAAGTCTTAAAATGAGGACAGAAGCAAACTTGCAACGATTTTCTAAATGCCCTAGCACTGATTCACTAAAATCTAGGGAAATATCCACTTAAATGACGTTCTTGAAATGTTATTTTCTCAGGAGATGAAACTTGTTAAAACGTCACTCTCTCTGTGAACGGACGTCGCATTTTAATTAATGAGTTCTGTAGCAATTAAAGACTGTCTTCAAGTTGCATTTTAACACATTTCGTGCGATATTTGACAAATATGAATCTGCATACCTTTTGCTTGTTCTACTGTAGTTAATATCAATAGATAAGTGCTTATTAAAATATCGGTGAAATAAAAACCAATACTAATTGAAATGTATGTATTGCATACAATTTGAACCAAAAAGATAGTAACACGCTTTAATCTTATAAATAAAAATGAAATTCTGTTTGTTTGTTTGTTTGTTTGTTTGTTTGTGGATTTGAGTTGTATACAAATCCACAAAAATGGACCTATCAGCCTGAAATTTTGCACAGATATGTAAAATAATATAGAATAAATCATAGTCCACTTTAAAACTTTGAAAGTCCACCCGTTCCCGGAATTTAAGAGATTTTTTTATGTTCTCCACGCAAAAAGCTTTCCGTAATTGTAACCCCTGCAGTGAAAAAAGTGTGAAACAAGGATTGTGGTTGCCATGTGTGGCGATTTTGCCGAATAAGATGCTTTAAATTCTCAAAGTAAAAATAAAAGAATAATAATGATTTTTTTTGTTAGTTTATATTCGTAAGGTTATATTTTTTTTAATTATAATATCGTGTGCATGGGAAATCGGAGCAGGAATGAAATGTTTTATACGCAAAACAATAAGAATTGAAGATTTCCGAGGCTAATATGTTAAAATTTTTTAGTTTGGCGAAAAAATAAAATGGCTCAAATGCCGAGAAAGTGAGTTCTAGCGGTTTGCACAGTTTCTGGCTTGGCGAAATTTACTGAGAGCTAAGGAAACGGATTTTTGAAAACAAGTGCAAAGGTTTTATTAGAATACAGCGTTAAATTTCAATGATCCGTGCGAAAATAATGCAGTTATTAAGGGATTTCAAGCGATCTATCTTCAGCATTCTCGCGATTTTGAGGAGGATTCTAACGCTTGGCGCTATTTATCGTAATTTAATCGTCTGCTATTTGGGTTATGAATACACCAGCGTATAAGTTTTTGAAATTTTCATTCAATTGGAATTGTGCATTTTTCTGAGCAGCTTTTCTGCATCTAATGTGTTACATCCAGAAAAAAGGATGTTAGAAATATCAATTTTAATTTTGTTTAATCACACTCATGAATAATGATACACTTTCCAACTTAATGAAAGAAGGAACGAAAATAGGGAAGACCCATGGATTATAACTCTTTTTATATATAGCACTTTAGTGCGTATTTAAAAATCTGAAAGTGTGTCAGATTTTCTATGATTCTAGCGCTTGGCGCAATTTAATGAGAGGGTATTTTTAAAAACAAGCGTAGGTTATCTTATAAATAAAAATGAAATTCTGTTTGTCAATTTGTTGATTGGGGTAGTATACAATTCCACAAAAATGGACCTGTCAGCCTGAAATTTTACACAGATATGTAAAATAATATAGAATAAATGATAGTCCACTTTAAAACTTTGAAACTCCACTTAAAAACGTAATATTAACCCCTGTAGTGAAAAAAGTGTGTGAAATAAGCATCTTGGTTGCCATGTGTGGCGAATTTGCCGAATAAAATGTTTTAAATCCTTAAAGTAAAAATAAAAGAATAATAATGATTTTTTTAGTTTATTTTTTTAGGTTATTTTTTTTAATTATAATATCGTGTGCGCATAAGAAATGAGAGCAGGAATGAAATGTTTTATACGCAAAACAATGAGGATCGAAGATATCCGAGACTAATATGTAATATTTTTTAGTTTGGCGAAAAAAAAATGGGTGATAGGCCGATTTTTAGAGAGTGAGTTCTAGCGGTTTGCACAGTTTTAGGCTTTTTGGCGCAATTTACCGAGAGCTTAAGGGAATAGCATTTTTGAAAACAAGTGTATAGGTTTTCTTAGAATACAGCATTAAATTTTAACTATCCGTGCAGAAATAATGCAGTCCTTAGGGCATTTCATGCGATGTAGCTTCAGAATTCTCGCCAATTGAGTACATTGATTTAACTTGGGGGAAATCCGCCAAATTTCAGAAAATTGAAATCTTCGCATTTAGTACATCGAGGTAACGATGAATAAAACATGTTATAGCTGATAATTTAAAAAATGCGGCTGTATTAAGGGATTCCACTTTTCAAATAAATGCCTGGCGGTCGAACCATTTCCCATTTTGATTGCTGCTAAGTCAATGCTTCGAATGATTCCCTGAAAAACCTCTTGCAAAACTGCTTATCTTGCACTTTGGCGAGGCTTAGATTTGAAACTGGATTTTACTTGAGACTGGTATATACGTATAATAAGACTGGTTATAGATAAAAATGAATGTTGGTATGTGTGTAGGAGGTTGAAAAACTTTAGCACCGTTTCACCGATCACCATGAAATTTGGTTCACCTAAGTCTTTTATCATGGAGAAGGTTTTTATAGGTTCTGTAGGTGGCGCAGCAGAACGTCGAATTCTATTCCGTGTAGCCGTTTGCTATGCGAATATCGTCCAACCAATTTCGATGAAATTAGTTACACGCGAATATTAGAACACGGAGAATATTTTTCACTATCCATTTGCTGTAACTTACCTCTAAATAGCGCTGCAACGCATCAACTTCTATACCGTTCGAGCGATCGGCATAAAATTTTTTATACTTACACATTTGAGAACGAAGAATATATTCTAACTGCGTTACTTTTGATGTTACTCACCACTAGATGACACTGCAATGCATTATTATTTTAACTCGCCACTAGATGACGCTGCAGCAGGCCAAATTTTTGACCATTCAAACGGTGGCTATGAAAATCAGTATACATAGGTATTTGAACAATGAGAATATTTTGGTGTTATCCATTTTGCTATAACTTGCCACATGACGGCGCTGTAGCAAATCATTACTTTAATTAACCACTAGATGGCCCTGCAGTGTATCACTTCTGGACTGTGCGAATGAGTGCTATGAAAATAGGTATACATAGATACTTGAACACGGGGAAGAGTTTGGCACGATCCATTTTCCTATAACTTGACACTAGATGTCGCGTCAACACATGAACTTCAAGACTATTCAGCCGATCGTCATGAAAATTCGTATACATCGATATGTGAATGCGAAGAATATTTTTGCCGTATCCGTTTTGCTAAAACTCGCCACTAGATTGTGCTACGCCTCATCGCCTTCGGCACTGTAAAAACGATTGCCTTGAAATTCAGTATGCATGATTATTGAACACAATATAACGCGATATCCATTTTGCTATATCTCTTTATTACAATAAATAGTAATCACAACAAATATTAATATCAAAAAGTCCATTCATTCCCGTGCGAAGAACGGGTACTTCAGCTAGTTCTTTATAGAGACAAATGTGCTGGGTAAATTTTTTTAATGTTAAAATAAGCCGAGGAAAAGATACTACAATGAGAAAATAACCCTGTAGTTAATTTTCAAAAAGTGACACTAAATTTACACACTAGCCCAGTAAATTAATTAGTAAAATGTGCCTCATTCTAATGCGGTGAAATTCACTTTAGAATCACATTCCAAAAAAATTCCAGGAATATGATTATAAACATATGCCTACTTAAACCATATTCACTTGATGTTTGATATTTCTAATATTTCATCAGTTTCTAAAACAGATTAGATCCTGGACAAAATATACGTGACATTCGCACAGTCTTTGATATTCGTACAGTAGGTTCGGAATACGAGTGCATATTTATCTTATCAGTTACATATTTATCTTATGCAATTTTAAACCCAAAATTGCATCTAGGAAGAAGTTTACGAAGATTTTCTCGATTTTTGCTTCCACAGCTGTACTTGGAGCTTCACTCAACGCTCTTGTTTTCAGAAGCTAGGTGAGCCAAAACTAACTGTTCAGAAGATAGTAATTTCATGTACTGTAGCCGTTTTAATTTAAAAGGATATAATTTTAACATTGAAATAATAGAATATTTTACAATGATAACTATTTTATTTAGATACAATATTTTCTTTATTCTATGTTTAAAATAGTTCACATTCCTCAGTCCAGTTTTAATTAACCTCGCTAATTATTTGGCGTTTCCCACAAGCGAATACATGTATTATTATGCTAATAGGATAACATTTTAAGCGAATACATACAACTAACAATCTATGGAACATATTTTGGCTATTTAATGTTGGTTGATTTTTGGTTAAGGCTATCTGCCTGAAAGGACTATTGCCTTGCGTGGAGGACTCTAAAGTGATATAACGAGCATTCAGAATACATTTGGAGAGAACCGCCCCAAAATCAAGGCTGTTAGATCGATAGCCACTAGCGAGTTCAAAACCCTGGAGTTTTAATATAAAGAAATATAATCTCAACTTCATTTAATAAGAACAAATATTTTTTTGGTTACAAAATGTTCTTTGTTAATACATCAAAATAGTTTGCTTTATTCTTTAATCCAATTTTAATAGAGCTCTACAACTATTTGCGACACTTAACATGAGCAAATGCATGCAACAATAGCTTGAATTAACAAGAACTATAATGTCAAACAACTAACACAAACTATCGTAAAACATTTGCGGCACATTGCAAATGTTAACTTCCACTTGTGAGCAGCACCCGAAAATAACGCTTTTCTCTAAGTTACAAATGTCTCTCGCGAGCTTTCGTTAAGATGTCATTCATTGCTTGAACTAGGGCCGTTACAATCTAATTACCGACTCCTGAAGCGGTTAAAGTTAGCGACAGCCTTGAAAATGATTATTTAAATGCATCTTGGAGGGGGGAGGGGAATATTATAAAATGCACACGATTTTACGTGCATTTTCGTCGGTTAAATATACTTTGTAACTGCATTAAATATCAAGTAGTTAGGGTGTTTGAATACGAAATAGTTAAATTCACGACGATGGATTTATTTTGGAATGTGAATATTTGAGAAAGATTTCCATAGCTTTTTAAGAGAGTACCTACATTTTTAGACTTTCTTCGAAAGCAATGGAATGAATATTTGGCAGAGGATGAAAGACAGTTTTCAATATGGGATCACCGATTACTTATTAATCCATGGTATAAAGCTATTTTTCATCTCTTTAAGCACTGATAAAGTCAAAGTGTTTTTACAATTTAGGTTCGATTTGAGTGCTTTAAGTATCAATCGACTGTCAAGAAATATTCACATGATTTTACTATATATTATACTATACATACTATAGCCGCACCCACGGAGACAGCTAGACGAGTTAAGGCAAGCCCATTGTTTATAAAAACTTAGTCAACTGGTAACTATTTCTAATATAACTCATTGAGTATGTATTTTTCTTTGGCATGCTACATTTAAGCAATACGCTTAAATACTATGCCCAATATACAGGGTATACCATAATGATGGAAGCAAACCTTAAGGGGAAATGGGACACAATGATTCAGAATCGCATGGGAATATATGGTCAGAAACATCTTCAAGTAGCTATTAAGAATCACTTAGGAATAAGTGCTGAAATAGTGAACTTTCCGACGATTGTTCATCCAAAACTAATGCATCCCGCAGAAAACGCGCGACGATTAAAATTGATTTTAAAATTCTATTTCATTTCAAGATGGAATTTTTCCAGACAAGATCATTGTTTATGAAACCTTATTAAGAAATCACACGAACACTTCAACACTTTCCCCAAAATGATCGTTAACAGGTGAGTGGAAACCATTTTCAACCCAACATTGCTATACAATTCTGATTTCTTATAATATGCCCTACCTCCCCTTAAAAATTTTGCCGTAACTCTTGAAACACCATTATATTAGGACTCTGGGAGAAAAAGAGCGTTAAAAACGACATTTCTCTAGCCATTCTTGCAGGCGCGCTAACTTGAAGGTTAAGAACAGCTGTTATAAGAAAAAGAGGTCAAAACTTCGGACATAATCTCAAAATTTCTTGCGACCCAATTTAAGCTAATCAGTCCACGCTCCTCTTCTTTCTCTTCCGTTAAGTAGAGCAATGTCAGTTATCTGTCTTCTCCCATATGGTAGGAGAGTACATTACACCGGATATTAAAAGGAAGCCATGTATACAATGCTCGTTAATTTTGGTTTGTGAATAAGTTATTAATACTATTCATTAATTCCTTTTACTTTTTATTATTACTAATATTTTATTAATACTATTTGATAATTTTTTTATCAATACCACTTTCACTGCTATTTTTTTAGCTCATTAATACTATTCACTATTTTTACTACTAGAAGGAAAAGCCCATTCTGGAGGCAATTACAGTGGGCGCTAGAAAAAAACATTTGAGGAATATATGCCTACACTCAATATATTTAATCTTCGTCCACCTAAAATAGCTTCACATTCAATATTTATTATATACACAAAAATAAATTTCATGCGCTTCTGGAAATGCGCAGAATTTTTTCGCATTCGAACGATTTCGTTTTGTGTACTCGGCACCTCTTATATTAATGCTTCAGCAGACGATTATTTTAACGAAAAAAACATTTTACCTGGAAAAACTATTTTAAACGAATTTGAATCCCAATTATGTGACGTCATATTCACTTGAAACAGGCAATTTTGTCACGCAAATGATTCACTTTTTTTTTTACTCTCGGAAATGAAATTGAACTGAAAAGAGCGATAAATCGCCTAAAAATGAGGCAGCGGGTGGATTTTCAGATTTCTGAAGTAGCTCAGATTGTTTTCTATATTTTTATACATGATTATGAAAAATTTCAAGCGGATCGTGCACACGGTGTGGATTTTATTACAGTTTCAGACCAGAACTTTTTAATCTGCTTGGATTAATGACGGTAAAAGTTTTGTTTTTAAGTGGTCGGACCTCAATTGTTAGAGTGAGTCAGGGATCAGCGCAACTATATGGTAGGATTTTGACGCTCAGCAGACTCTCCTAGTTGCAAAGTTCCGTTTACATGAAAACACGGTAAAGGAAGAAGCAACGCTGTCAGCTGGGCCGCTGTGGAACCGTGCACGCTATTGGGAGCTGGTGCACGTAAAATATCTTCGTAGCTCCAGTACCCTCCATTCTTAAACAATATTTCTGGGTGGTGACAATTACAGGTGTTAGGTCTCTTATCTGAAATATTTTTCAAAACTAGGAGACCCCGAGCAAAATCAGATTTTCAACCCCTGGGGATCACTAAAACAGAACTCTCCCCTTTCGCCCATCACCGTTCTGTATGGAGTATCTAGCATCGCTTCGCGGTTGCCAGAGGGCATATGGAACAACAAACACTATTTAGAGTTATTATACAGGGTGGCCCGTAATGATTGAATGAAACGTTGAGGGGGAAATGAGGCATATAATAAGGAACTAATCACAGAGCAATGTGGGGTCCAAAATGCCGTTTTCAAGTACCTGTTAATGATCACTTCAAGAAATTAGACAAACACTTCAACACTTATCAAAGTTTTATAAATAATGGGCCTGCCTTCGAAACTTTCAACTGAATGAAATAAAAATTTTAAATTGTTAATTTTAGTCACGTGTGTCACAAGATACACCAATGTATAATAAAGCAGAATGTTACCCTTTAGCAATCTCTTTTTTTTGGGGGGGGGGAGGTCTGAAGCCTCCTAGCCCCTCCCCTGGATCCGTTACTGCTAATACTGTCTCCTTGTATTCATATCTCTGATTTGCGATAGTGATTTATGATATCAACTCATAAATAGTGAAAGTGCTGTCCGAGTTAGTTCGCTAGAATTTTTTTGAACCAAATTTATTAAATTTAACTCATGACGCATGGTGTTACTTGTTTAGTATATTTAGCTGTATAGCGAGTATAGCTCGCCATTGTTCTGCATGACGCCAAGAACCACAAATGAACTATTCTCATTTTACGGGAAGTGGTTAATACTACTCGGTAACCTTTCATAACATCCAGAAACTGAAATTGTGAACTTAAGAAACATTAGTCGCATGACGAGTACAGCTAGTCATTGTGCTGTATGACATTAAGAGCCAATGACGAGCTATGCTAGTCATTTTACAGGAAGGGGTTAGTACTACTCAGTAACCATCCATAACCAAATATCCAGAAAATGAGATTTAAGAAAAGTTTGGTGAATTGCACTTATTTTAGACTTTAGAAGTAGGCTGTTCTATAAAATACATGATACTTAGTTTAAGGGTGCCTACCTGCAGGGTGAACATCGCTACAGGACTTTTCAACTTAAAAAAAAAATCAATGATGTTTAACACTAAAAACTTAATAATGCTTCTTTACACATTGCAGTATAGACTAACACTAACAGGAAATCTGCATGTTTCGTGCAATTTAAAAAATTCATACCCATAAAAATCTACAAAACATGGGCACGTTTTTAGGTATAAATATACTGCTAAAAAATTTTGTCTGGTTTTATTTCAATCTCACATGTAAAGACTAATTTCAATACATGTAAACCAAAGTAGTGTAAGTCAAGTTTTTGTCGAAAGTGGGATAAGGAAATTACAGATATATGTACTGTGGGCATTATTTACACTCGAAGTGCGGCAAGCCAGAAGTTAAAAATAGTTACCTAAATGTAGCAGAAAAAATTCAAAACTAGTCGGAGTTCCTTAGACGGAAAAATATTATGTTAAACAAAATATAATTGATTCAGTAACAATTTAGCCGTTTCCATTTTAGCAGAGTAATTTTGTTTAAATTCAACAAAATATTAAATTGGATCAACAAAATATTTTATTGAATCGATCAAATATTTACTAAGGTTTTGTGAATTAAAATAATTTGAATTGACAAAATTTTTGTTAATATTTATTTGGTTCAATGAAATATTTTGTTGTTTCAATGAAAGATCAACTATATTCTTGTTGATACTATGATGAAATCATTCGGTTAAAGTATCGCAAAAAAATTTTTGGGAAAAAAAAAATTTGTTCATTTCAAACAGTGTACTACTGAATAAAGAAACCTGTCTTAACTCGGAACCCTGGTTATTTGACTAGCACTACTTAGGTCTTCTCCTACCTCTTAACCCTTTGAAGCGCAAACATTTCCCATGCTGAAAAAAAGAACACCCGCTGCCATCACTCGATTTAACTACCAGCAACATGGGGGTAGATTGAATCGCTCATTGCGTGCCACAGATCTAGAGATTATTTTTGACATAGCTGGCTGTGTCGCACAGACAGCATGTTGCTGGTAGTTAAATCGAGCGATAGCAACGAGTGCCTATTTTCAGCATTAGGCAGTCTGACCATTTGTTCTTCTATATCAATGTATTTCCATCGTAGTCTACCCTTTACTAGCAGATGTCAGTGCTGTTAAAAATAATCCTGATAATTTTACAAATAATGGACAATTTTTACGGGAAGTGATGTGCTAAGAAGTAAAGGATCCTCGTGTAACTATGTTACCCTCCAGTATTTTTATAGAAATGAAATTTATTCTTCCTGACTGACAACAGTCTAAACGTCACAGTTTTGCGTCCTCACGGGGACACAGAGACGTTAAAAGGTTAAACCGAAAGATCATTCAAAAATTCATGGACTTACCCGACTTGCATGGATCTAGGTAAATGTCGTTGGACACTTTGTGTGGGAACCTTGCGGCCGTTAGTTCTTCTATACTCCATTTCTTGGACTCCCCGGAACAAAACACGGCTATTCCTATAAGGATACCAGCTATCCAGAGGAAATCTTGCCTCCTCAGCAACTTTGAAATGCGGAAAGAATCCTTCATCGCCAGACGTGGACACCAACCGCCTTTCGCTACACACGCCTCATTGTCATCTGCTGCAAAAGGAAATAAAGTTTCGGTGAGTGGAGTTGAAGTGTTTCGCGAACCTCAGAAACACATGAGATACATCACAAGTATTTTTTTTTTTTTGAAATATTGAGTGCATTCGTAAACGTCAAACTCGTTGCACGAGTTTTCGTAAATAAACTGGAATGCGTGTGTTTAGTGCTGTCAGTGGTTATCAGTTTCTTTTGACTTTACGAACAACTTCAGTTTATTTAGTTTCGTCGCCTAGGAGACGTGTTTGTTTACAATTCGCGAATGCGTTAATTTTTGCAGAGGGGAGTTTTTAGTGCATACTCAATATAAAATCAACAGGATTTTTAAAAGAAAGAGTGGCCATAATTGAAGTGCACAGATCAAAATTTAGAAATTTCAACTTAAACTTCATTTTCTCAAAAGTATTTAGCAAGAGAAGTTCCAATTTCGCTAATAACGGTTTAAATCAACTTCAATCTCAACACTAAAACATGCATTTTTGAATTTAAAAAATGAAAAATACAAGAAAATGATTAACTTTGAAAAATTATGTACCTTCGTAGCATTATCTAACGTATGCATGAATTTCCTCCTCGAAAAAAATAATATTTACAGCTTTAGCAAACGTAAAATACTTTTCACAACAACATACTTTTCCATAACAACGGACGCCATTTGAAAACAGCAACAACGTGCAGCAAGTGTGTCTTCTAAACAACTGAACGAACCTGATCCGCTTCCAGTTAACTTAGTTGGAAACTAATCGCACTCAGTTTCCTTTACGAACACCTTAGATAGAAACTCGTTGCACGAGTGCAACTCGTTTGGCGTTTACGAATGCGGCCATTGCGTTGATATAGCATATGTTTGTTAACTCATCAACTTGTGGCTTCAGTTTAGAATATTTTGCACGAAAACTGCAAGGCACGAGTTGATGACTTGATGTGTATTTGGAATATTTATTTCCAGATTTGTATGATTGGTTTCATGGGCACGCTTATAAATGCTCGTCAAATGAAGTGGACAACACAGACAGGTTTTACTAGCTCAGAGAAAGGAAATTTAAACTGCTAAGGGATTAAGTGGGAATCGAACCCATGACCGTACGCTTAGGAGATTAGCGTGGAGTAGAACAAGCTCTTAACCTCCAAGCCACCGGTCCCCCAGTTAACTGCGAACACAAGCTGATACACTGCCTCCTGTCTCAACTGACTTAGTTTTTCAACTAACTGCATACATAATTATGATGATCAACCGGCTTACGCTTAATAATCACTTTGGAAAAAGTATTGAAGTGTTCGTCTAATATCTTACCAAGTTTCAAAGACAATGGACTTGTCTCTAAAGCTCTCCTTCATAGAATGAAATAGAATTTTCAAACTACTAAATTTAGTCATGTGTTTTCTGTGAAATATACATTAGTTCTTGAAGGACGATGATCGAAAAGTTCACTAATATTTCAGCACTATTAATAATCACTTCAGCAGCAAGTGATTATTAACAGATACACGAAGACGACACCCCCTTAAATTTTGTACCAATAATTTGGTACACCCTGTATACAACGAATGTGGAAATGTTAATGTCTAAGACACGGCCAGAAAGTGTCCATAAATAGACTAGAATGTTTATAATCTTATCGATGTGAATATCATTAAGATGACAAATGAATATTTTTAAAAGTGTTTCTCGGTCAACCCTGGCTATTTATGGATTATGTTTTGTGAGTAAACAATAAACAACTTTTAAGCCACTTCCGTTCGATCATTTTTCCGTTTCCATGGCAACGCTTAGTTTTAGAAACAATTTATAAGCAATGTATTAAAATGAACAAAAGAAAGATCTAAATAAATTATTGACAGGCTTCATCGGTTTTTAAGTGTAAGGCAGAACTCAAAGAGAGAAATACGTTTTATGTAAAATTTCGCATAAAAAACATAATAACATTTACTTTAAAATAATTGTTAAATATGAGAAAGCTGTAATTATTTTTTTATTTCTTTCATTTTGGTCAGAGTAGTACAAATACTGCAGAAATATGCGCAAAAATCAGCGTATAAAGAGGCACATGCCTTTTATAAAAGAATTTGAGTAAAAGTAGAACTTACTACCTTGGTTTCACAAAAAAAGTTATTTAACAAAAAATATGAGTCATGCAAAATTAGTGTATGGGACTCCATAAATGCGCCCGATACGCCCAGTAAATGTATGGGGCACTTTTTACTAATTGGTGATTTTTATGTACTGGTGTCTAATACAAATTTTAAAAGTGCAACTTTTTGAAAATCAACGAGAGGTATTTTATCTTACCTCCAATAGATAAAGAATTAAAGTGCGTTACCACCTTTTTCGCACAATTTATGGTCCTATGTTATGGACCCTGTATATAAATTTTCTACGGAATGTTCGGATATGCAACAGAATGTGTGAACCCATTCCCCTGAACAGGTTATTAGCTTTTATTAATGCTGGCTAATAGGAGTCGAGATATATTCCGTGTAGAAATCAATATAGCTCCGTGTCCATGGACTGTTTCAATTAAGTGAAGAAATGACATATCTAATGTACCACTCTCTATCTAATTAACTTGTGAATGGTGCTACAACATTATAATCGATCTCTCAACTTACTTCAAGGATAACAATTTCTGATAACTATGCGGATATTAACACGTCTGAACTATATAAACATAGCGTGAACAGGAACTATTATTATACTTAATAATGTTTATTCTTCTTCTGTCAGCTATAAATGTAGGGTATTATAGTATATGCACCTCATGCATTCTGTTACGTTTTATTGGGTGTTTCACTTATATCCGCTCCTTTCTAATAACATTTATTCCGATTCCGACTGATTTTCGCTTAAAAATAAGATTAATTACTTAAATGCATCAGATTTTTTTGCTTGTGGACCTTTGCTCTAGCTATGGCCTACAATATTTCGGTACATTGACAATATTTTCGCTGTTATAAACTTCAATTGAGATATTTTTAATTTACTTGCTATAATTAATTCTGTTGATCCATGTATCTAGTTTTCTTTAAAAGAGGAGTTCAACTATTTACCTTTTCTTGATGTTCTTTCTAAAACTTCTAAGGATAAATTTTATACACGCCCATGATCAACTTACCGCATCCCTGTCCCCCCAAAAATGTATGATTAGGCTTCGGGCACTACAAACACCAGAACGTTTTGAACCGTTTTCTGTTTACTGGGCTTTCTTGTGCTTTCACTAAACATTCTTGCCAGTAAAAATTTTCTGCTGTTTACACTTGTGTTCCTTACCGTCAAAATTTGTTCTGATTCATCTTCTCTTAAAAAGTGTGATTAATTACTTAAAATCCTTGTTTGATGCTTGTGGTTTTGGCTCTTCTATTATTGATAGGCCTCTTTCTAAATTTACTAAGCTTAATTCTTTCTCTACTTTAGTTAATACTTTCAGTTATATTTAATACCTTTTCCTAACATTTATGCTATATTTTTTCTAAACTACCTAACCATTACACAAGTTTTAAAGTCGTCTTTGAACCTGTCAGCAAACTTGAATTCTCTTTTCTTGGTGTATTTTTTGGCATTAGACTAACGAGGTTTTATAATAATTGTATCAATTTTTTGAGCTTTGTAAAATAACAAGCATATCTAGAAAATATATTTAAAATCGCACAAATCTCGGATTTATTTTGACGACATAAATTCTGCGACAGAGTTTATAAATCGCAGGCAACTTTAAATATATGACTTCACGTTTTTGACTTTCGTAAAAGAAACCCCTTTTAGATCATTTTTCCACTCAACGAAGAATATTATAACTCACAAGGAGGTAGAAAAAAATTACATAGAACCTTTATGTAGGAACGTAATCAAATGTTGAAAAATTTTGTAACCACTATTTTTGGAATACCTATAATACTAGTACATCTCGGTGCTTAACTAAAGATACTAAAGGTTCCTCTCATAATGGTTTACTTTTCATCTTAATTATCTTCCGATAGATCAGTAATCGACCCTGAATTATGAGAGAGATTACACTATCCCACACACAGACAAAGGGTTCATGTTTAGGATTGCTGCAATAACATTTATTCTGCAACATTCAGGTTGAGGTAAATGAAAGACGAAATAAAAAATATGATGGATACTTACACAAAATTGGCTTGGTCACATTAAGTTGGCATTTTAACCCGTAAGCAGGCGCGCCTACTTTTGTAACTTAAGCACTCGCGTGGGGTAAATCTTACCCCATTTTGTCTTCTTTATATTTTTGACTAAAAACGTTTGAAAAAAATAACTTTGAGGACTTATAACGTAAAATACATCAATTCTATTACGTTTCATGGTAGGAAATCGTGGTTTTAATATTTACTTAGAAATTTTCTAGCAGTTCCTTTAAATATCACGCTTTCTGAGAACAAAATTTCATATGATATGCTTTATAACTAAAAACACTAATTGCTTTATTAATATGATATTAATTTCACCTAATAGCCTTTTCTCAATACATACCAGTAGTGTAACGTCCATTTATATTTAATTTACATTTAGTTTATATTTAGTTTACGTTAATAACGTAATGAAACGTTGTTAGTCGCGCGGGAGTATTTAATCCCAAAGTGGAATTTTCTTCCCTTCCGGATAACAAAGAAACGACATTATTTTACAGACCCCAACTAGACCTTGACCTTGAAAGGTAGAAGACGGGGCAAACTTGTTCTAAAAAAATTTCTCACATTTTACGAAGAAAAAGTGTCGCTTGGGTAAGATTTACCCCAGCGCGCGTGCTTACGGGTTAAGCCACGTTATAATGGACAATTTACAAATTACCATCAAGTTCTGGAACCGTGATACTAAGTTGTGCTGAACATTATGATGATGTTTTATAAATTACTCTTTTCTTATATTTGTTAACCAAACTCCAAAGCTTTCATGAGTATGGACCGATTGATGATAACGCCTTTTATATGCACCAACGCTTTTTTTTATTTTTATATTTTTTATTATTATTATTATTATTATTTTTTTTTTTTGAAAGGCTGGTACTAACTGTTTATAGGCATTGCTCCAAACAGTCGGAAGTACTGGTCTCTTTATTATGGAGGCACCTGATAGGTGGACCTGCGTTGCCACTTATGAAGGGACGGATTACAGAGAAGGTATACATGGAAAATTTTAAATGTCGTCCTACGCAGGCGATTCAACTATTTCGAAGAATGCTTTGGCATCATCAAGTGTGAAGATAATCCAAAAAGGTTTAACTAATGGAGTTGCCAATGTTGCACTACGCAGTGCTAGGAAAGTGAAGCCTGTGCCACGCCCCCTTATCCCCCCAAAAGATTGAAGACCTGCATATATTTTACGTTTATGGAAGGTTGTTTACACGTATTAACTTGTTACTTTCCGAACATGTACCATGTAAGGAAAGTATTGTAATCATGAAAAAAATCGAATTCGAGATTTTGGTGTATTTACACGTTTTGAGGTCTTCTGAATTCATTTATGCTATTTTTACGAGATGTATGTATGTATGTGTGCATGTGTGTATGTGAGTGAACACGATAGCTCCTGAACGGGGCATGCGATTGAGCTCAAATTGGGTATATATGTTATAAACCACCGTCGCAAGACCGGTATTGATTTTGGGGTGTATAGGACTTATAGTTTTTCTGCACGGCTACGACAAAGATTTTTTTTTACATTATGGCCTATGGGGAGAAATTCTGGAAAGTGCGCTATCGTTTAAGCGGTACATTCGATTGAGCTTAAATTGGGTATACATGTTATAAACCACCGTCGCAAGACCGGCCGTGATTTTGGTGTGTATAGGACTTATAGTTTTTCTACAGGGCTACGACAAAGATTTCTTTTCTTGGCCATTGTGGCCTATGGGGAAAAATTCTTGAAAGTGTGCTAGCGTTTAAACGGTACATTCGATTGAGCTTCAATTTGGTATATATATTTGAATTATTCATCGATTAAAATTTATTTAAATGCTTGGTAATGATCTTAATCGTAAGTGTTCGAAAAGTCGAGTGGAGTCACTCCAGATTTTTTTTTATTGTATAATTTCAAATATATAAATTTACATGTTTTCCATGACGATATCCAATGCTTTGGGGGATGAGGGGGTGTGGTTTTTGGCTTCAAAAACGGGGAACATGGGCTTCTCCAATAGTTGAACCTCCTTGAAATAATCGCTCTATGGTTTTCTCATTTTGTGTCGTCTAGAACGCTGGCTGAAATTCAGCGGTGGTCCAAACATCCGGAGTGAATTGACGCTACAGTTTAAGTTTGTTTATGAGACAGAATAATGCTATGTGTTTGTTTATAAAGATATAATTTGTTTACTTATGAGATAGGCATTTTAAGATTTAAGCCCATAATACAGGGTGGGCAAAAAGTCCGTAAAAACATTAAAAATTCATTAAAAAATAAATAATGGTAGAAAATTGAAGTTTGCACAAGTAGAATTAGCGGCTGATCGGATTTTTTTAATGAGAAGAAAGGTTGCAGTTAGAATTGTTACCGATATGTGGCGCTGGCATGAACAGTGCGAAACAAGTTTATAATTTAAAAAAATACGAAAGTTCATTGATCCTTTCCATGCAAATTGCAATTTCGTATCATGATTTTTTTAAAATGAATTTTTGATCTTTTCTCTAGCTGTCGACGCGTCCTGGGTGCATTAAGTTTAAAAATTCATTAAAAGATAAAAAATAACGATACAAAATTGAGATTTGAATGGATAAGATTGGAAAGACTCCTTTGCAAGATTGGAAAGAAAGATGTTTTTGCATTGGAAACTTGCTTCACATTGTGCATGTCAACACTACCTAACGGTAACATTTGGAACTACAATCTTTCATGTCACAAAAAAAAAATCTGATCATTCTCATCTTATTTGTGCAATCGGTATTCTTCTATCATTACTTGTTCATTTTTAATGAATTTTTAAAGTTTGTACTGACTTTTTGCCCACCCTGTATAAAAGTGAACGGTTTATTATTTTGTTTTCTTCAAAATGTTCCCAAAAGGGCGATCGACAAACAAGTAGGCGTGATAAACTTCGCAGAGGTGCGTTGAGTGTGGCTGTTGGAAAATAGCATTTTGATTATTCCTCCTACACAGGACGGACGAAATGAGATAAATGGCCATGCCAGGAATAGAAACCGGGTCCGGAGGGTCATAGAATGGTTCTCACGAAACTGTATAACCTGGGCGGTATACACTAACTTTGTTATAAATAAAATTTAACCACAACCAGAAAATTAGAAAAAAGGGTTTTTATGTATTACAGTAGTGCATTTCGGCCGTGTATGATACTCTTTTATTTTATTTGCTTTCAAGAAATGCTGCAAATTATGTGCGGCTATGTAGCATTAGTGATTATAACTGGTGGGAAGTTTCTTTTTTCGAGGGGAAAACGGTGCTTCTGAGGCACAAAGGTAAGTCGTCCGGAAAAAAAAAAAAGTATTTCAAGAGAGGTATTGGCATCAAGATTTTTTCCTTATTCATTCCGTTAATTTATTGTTATCAGCGCAGTTTAACAAAAGCGATACGCATATTTTTATTTACTTTGAAATGTTGGCGACAAATACACGTAGCTTTTCGTTTTATATGTATTATTGACGTTTTTTTCATAAGAAAGAACTCAGATCTAATTGGTGTCTGAAAACTGGAAAGGAAAGAGCAGTTCGAAGACAAAATTGAAATAACTCTTAATTAATCACAGACCTTTATAGCTTTGGACGCACACTTTAATACAAACAGATATTACAGCAGAAGCACATAAAAATCATTCCTTTTGTGGAAGTGGAGTTTCCGCGGTTATCTGACATCTAAAGAAGCCATTGCGGACTAAGCTACGCCTTTTTGATTGAAGTTTAAGAGGAAAGCAGTAGAGCTAAATTATTTAAAAAGCATTTCAATTTGTTAGTCGTATTTAATGTTTTAAATATAACGTGTGGCACATATTCGTTTACATGGATGAGCGAATTTAAGAATTATTTTACTGAAAAATTTTACTGTTAATTTTGAAACGAATTTGCAGTAGACTCGAATTTGCAGTAGTAAGGGAAATATTGCTGGAAGCTTCCCAAGCCGACATCTAGATCCAAATTGCAAAAATTTCATTCGCTCACTAAATCAGGCGTTAACTTAAAAAATTGCGTTTATGTTCATACAGTGACGACTTGTTATTAGGGGACAGAGGGGCATGGGCCCACCAAACGACGTTTCCTATCACACAATACAGTTCTTTTAATAATTTGCTTTAATTGAAAAAATGTACAAATCCCATGCTATTTAACTTTTATCTAGTAAAATATCAAATAGAAATCTCAAAAGAACGCCAGTTAAGCTCTTTGTCCCTGTCTAAAGCATGCAAGGGCCACTTCATACGTGCCCCAAACCTACATCTCCGGTATACAAAAAGCTTAAGATACGAACTTTTGCGGTACCACAAGGTCCAATAAAATGACGTCATGGTTTTATTTTCAGTTATTAAAATTATTTAAAATTTCTGGTGAGTGCTACAAATATTGGCTAATATCTTAAGTTAAAAATTGAAATACCTTTTTGATACAAAATAATTCATAATGAACTGTTTCTGCGTCATATCATATAATTAGTGATGGTTATAAGTTGCCATTTGTAGTAAAATTAAATTTTCTGTCATTAATCATTAAAATGTTTTATACGTGAGTGAATTCTCGACAAATTTTAGATAGTTTTTCATTTGTGAAAATAAAACTGTGATGACGTCATTTGTAGTGGACCTACTAATTACGTAAAAGATTCTGTTCTCAGGTTTTTTGTATGTAGCAGGTGCTGTCCAAAATCGACGTCTTTCGAAGCTGACGCAGTTTGCGTACTTGGCTACTTAACATGAACAGCATATCGAGACACTGTTGACTTGGCTTGTATTTGAAGTATACTCGCGGTATTTGAAGTATACTCTTTCACCCTTAGCGTAATGTCCCTGAACTGCTGAGGGGAGATTATTTCACCAATTCCGAATTTTACTTTTTTTTTTTTCTAGATTCTCGAAATCCATTGTGTAAGTGTATTTTTATCTTAATTGATATAATTCTGGTTTTAAAATGACGAGAACATTAAAAATGAACTATCAGCAATAATAAAAATAAATATTAAAGAAAAATTAAATGTATAAGAGATAAAGGGATTTTTGATTAGTAATAGAAAAAACTTTTCTAAAATTAATTAGCGTTTAAAGCCAGTAAAAGCTGTATAAATTTTACGATCATCTGTCGTTCAGAATATTTAAATACTTAAACAGATTGTATGAGAATAAAGTGTCTATATAAGCATATATTTTCCTGATTTGAACTCACACTATATTTTGCAGCCCGACATTCATTAAAAAAAATTACTAGCCGGCACTGCTCATGTATACAGGCACAGGATGTCCCAAAAAGGTGGTAACGGGCTTTAATTCTTTGTCTATTAGACATTAGGCAATGTACGCTAAAAAAAATGTTCGGAATAAGGTCGGGAATAAGTGCCAAGATAAAATTACTCAATTTTCAAAATGTTAGACTTGTTAAATTTGCCTATGACCCATGTACAAAAAAATCCCCTCAATTAGTTAAATGTGTCCTATACGCTAATGAGGGGATGGCCCGCTAATGAGGGAATAAGGGAGGGGGTGCTTTAAAAATTATGTTTTAAAACGCGTCAGAAATAAGAAGATTAAAAATATGCTGACTTAAACCACTTTTCAATGGATCTCGAAGGGAAAAAAAATACCTCGGATGATCACATTTCAGAAGTCGTATAGAAATTACAAACATTTTTTTTTCCTAGTCTAGAAATAAGCGTTTACATTCAAACTCATGTATAGCCACAGG
The DNA here is from genome assembly GCA_038373885.1 of Cheiracanthium punctorium. Lineage (NCBI taxonomy): Eukaryota > Metazoa > Arthropoda > Arachnida > Araneae > Cheiracanthiidae > Cheiracanthium > Cheiracanthium punctorium. The sequence goes on from JAWZYV010004542.1 coordinate 76,439, forward strand.
TCATCTTTGTTTGTTTAAAGATATCTCTGACGTGTTTTATGACTAAGGGCTGAAATTTTGTACTTCACCTCATGAGTGAATGGGCATATTTTAAGAAAATGGAATTTTTTTTTATGGGATCCTATACAAATTTCAAAAGTGTAACTTTTTCAATATTAACGAGAGTAATTTGTCCGTAAAGGAGTTTTATTTCCGACCTCATTTTCAACATTTTTGCAATTAACAATGGCCACTTTGAATTCCACTTGGATTTGAATCCACTTTAAACGCTCTCTTCGATTCAATCAATCTTCCTTCGGTAAAATTCCAACAATTCTTAGAAAATTCTTGTTTATTCTGAGGCTATTAAATGTATGAGCTGGCGGAACCCCCCGCCATTCTTGTGCTCAAAGGTTGTCATTTGTACTAAATGCTCCATTTATTGAACGCGGGTAATAGTGTATCAATTTTGTAATCGTATCGTTAAAATATAACCTTATTTTATTCCATAAATGAAAGTTAAAACAGATCTAGTATTTTGCTCAGAATTAAACTGCTCTAATCACAGCGATAGTGTCAAAAATTTTTCTAATTCATTGCAGACATTAATAAAATAGTACGACGGGCCTGAACTGCGGCAACATTTTAACAATTTGCCGACTTGCTTCCTTTATTTTATTTATTTATTTATTTACTTGCTTTTTGTCTTAAGGTTGAAATCGAATCCTTGTCAATTTTAAGAAGAATAACGTTTTATTACTTCCTTGCTTACTTGTACGGAGTATAAGGAAGTCATGTGATCCCCAAAATTTTCAAAGGCCCGATTTCGACGGAAAAACCAATTTTGACTACCTCTAAATTTACTTTTAAGAATTTTTCAATGTATCTCATCATACGCTAGCATGCACGTTCTTATAAATTCGTCTGCAACCCATTTTGACCGACCGCCAATCTATTTTGACCAGTTTTTCCATGCCGTCTGTACGTACGTATGTATGTAACTCGGGTATCTCAAAAACTATTGGTCGTAGAATGTTGAAACTTTATATTTAGGATTTATGTAACATGTAGTTGTGCACCTCCCCTTTTTGTCACAATCGACTAGACAGTTTAGCTACAGGACCGCCCAAAGATTCGAAATACATTACGCTCTGCGGGTCGAAATTCATTGAACTAGCATATCTAGCAAAACTATTAGACGTAGAATGTTGAAACAATATTTAGGATTGTTGCAACATCTAGTTGTTCACCTCCCCTTTCGATCCCATTCGACAGCATAGTTTATCGACAGGGCTTCCCCAAAGATTCTAAATACATTACGCTCTATGGGGCAGCAATTCATGAAAGCGTATGTTAGAGGTATTGGGCTATTTCAAGCGACTCGGAAGTGATATATGCCGTTAAGGTTTACAAAATGAATTTCTCCATCGAAAAATGTGTCTTTATCATGTAATTCTGCTACAGGAACACTCCAAAGATTTCCAACACAAGGCCAATGACAGTTTTAGGGACATTCATCCATTTCAAGCACAATACAGTCCGACCACGGGCCTCCCTCAAGAATTACACCGAAAGTCGCCAAACTGTGCGACTTTTGGTGTACGAGTGTATGTATTTAACTCTCAAAAACTATTAGCCGTAGAATGTTGATGTTGAAATTTCATATAATATTGTTGTAATATCTTGTTGTGCATCTCGATTTTTGGTTCCAATCTACTGGAGAGGACCACCCAAAAGAATTTCAATACATTGATGTCTATGGACATCTTCAACATATTAATTTACTTTTTCATCCATTACTCATTTTTTTAAAAATTAAACAAGGTACCAAGGCCCCTATACTCGCTACGCTCGCTTTTCTTATGAGGCACTCGGCCCGTAATAATGCGTATTCGTAAAAAAGGCATAATTTCAACAAACAAAACCGAAAGCTTGGGTCAGATAGAATGTTACCGAGCTACACATTGTTTGGGTCTTGCATGTTCCTTGGAACATAAAAATTTAAACTTCGCACTATTTTTAAATATGTGAAACTCATAGAACACATTGCGTAATAGTCAATTATTGGCGATTTTTCATAATTTGGCGACTTTAGTATATGTGTAGTTACTTCATATGTTTTCTTTGATAAAAACTACGGAACAGCTAGGACACCTTGCCACCAATGGCGACTTTTCATTATTTGGCGATTTACACATGCTCACAACTTATAATTACTGCTCATTTAAGGTTCCAGGAAAACCGTTATCCATATTTTCATATACATAATCCTTTGCAGATTGGCGTATTCAGCACCACGAATTATATCATCTCGCCGCGCCGGCAAATATCCAAAGTCTACTATAACTGTTATAATGGCATAGTTAACGCCACCAAATATTTCTACTGGTAGCAAATACTCCAGCTGCCGGCTTTAAAATAATCTGCATTTTAATTATTGTTATTTGCAAGATACTAGGTTCTAACATTTTGGAACTCGCGGTTTAGATTCATCCTGCTTGGAAAGATACCATTTTGCCGGATTGTACCTAGTGCCAAAATGGCGCTTTTAAAATCATTCTGTTTTGGAAAAACGAATAATCGCTATTTCTAAACTCCTGTTGTCTAAGCGAACTTACTATTTGAAAATTGTCAACTTTGTGTAACACACTTTGAGTAATTTATTTCATATAATTTTTAATTTGGCGTAAAATTGGTGTAATTCTACTTCATGTTGATCAATTTCACGCGATTCTACATATTCGGAATTGGTTTGTTGCAAAGGAACTCCGAATGATTTCATGCTAAGGGAAAACCGAATGATTTCAGACTAAATCTAGCAACCATTATTATTTTGTCAGTTTTTTATTAATATTTTTAAAAATAATTCGATTTTCGAAATTTAAGTCAGTTTATCAGGTTCCTCAGAATTTTCAGAATCTGTGGACACCTTAGTCGAAACTTAAATCCCCACGGTTTAGGAAGAGATAACCGAACAAGCTCTTGACAGCGGCGGCGGTGACGGACGTTACTTTTTTTTAGAATAGAGAAATAATTAATGGATTTTTTAAAATTATTATTTAAATTTTATTTCTACTTGTAAAATCGACTCTTTGGAATAAGAATTTTACACATTCAAAATAATTCCCTTTTAACACTCACAAAAAACTCAATATTTATTTAAGGTAGACTTTTAGTTTTCCCCCGTTCGTGATGCCACAACAACAGCATTATTTTTTTTAAGCGTCACTCATCTGTTGATGTGTTGTCAACTTTAAATATCAGATTATATTCTCCAATATTTTTATGATGTTAAAATTTCGATTAGACGTATTTAAACAGTTAAATTTGTTTTGAACTGTACTACAGCTACAATCATGTCATGAAGTGAGTTCTCCTCGTCGGGATGAAAAAAACTGATTATGTATAGTGTTGTTTCGAAGACGTGACTAAAAGATGGAGTAGTGTATTACGAAAGTTTACCTCTCAAAAATAATTTAAATTGCAACGACAGCTGTTCTGATACACTATCTGAAGGCGCTATGATGATGGCACATAATTGTATAAAAATACATTGGATGTGTTTAGTGAAAATAAGTTTTTAACTTATAAAGAATTGATCCACAGTTAAGAAGAGTGCATAGAAGAAAATTTCGACCTTGTACCAGATGGAAAAAAAAAGAAATTAAAAAAGTCATAAGTATATTATTAATTATAGTACAGTTATAATTGATTATAGTTATTACATTGAAATAATCATAAGTATGATATATTGTAAAATTGTACTTTGAATAGTAGAAATAAAATTAAAAAAATATACAAACAAATAAAAATGTTTAAAAAAATCAATAAGTAGTATTAATTCGGTAAGTAGTAGTATTAATTCGGAAAAGCGTGTCTAAGTCATCGGTACTATATCTTACCGATGACTTTAACACGCGAGTTTGGATTAATTCTCATGTCAAGTGTTTGGTGAATAAGGCGGTTAGTATTTTTATTTGTACATTAACATTGTATACTACCACTATGCCAAAGATCATTGAAATCTGTTTCCCGGGCGCCGTACCTCCTTTTTAGAAAAATTCGAATCTGTTAAACATACGTTATTTAAATGTACCTCCTGCACTAAAGCTTACAGTGTTGCTTGCGTATTTTGTAGCCGGGCATCGGGTGTGCTGCAATACTATTCTCCATGCAAATCAATAGCTCTTTCTCATTGCCCTATTGCTGTCTGCCTCAGCAAAGTGGAAAAGCTAAGCGAAGTGAAATTCAGCTAATTAGCAAGTAGAGGATCTACCGGCATTATTCTACCTTCCGTACAGTAAACGCTTTTGCAAAGTTTACATTATATGCTCTGGGAATTGCTGGTTGTGCTTTACGTGTTGATGGTGTAGTTACTTAGTATCCAATAACGGTGGAATATTGGATAGAAGACACGTTTGGTATAGAAGACACGTTTCAGCAATCTACCTCCCCCTCCTCCTTCCATGGGTGAAAAATGTTAGAAAATTATTTCGTATCCAGCACGTACATTACAAACATCACGCACATGGAAAATTTTGTATTAACCCTTTAACGACGGCAAGTCCAAAGCACGCTTACAGCTCAGGTCTCTTTTCGCGTGTGTTTGTCTAGGGCTGATTTTTTTTTTTTTTTTTTGTGTGTGTGCATAGCAAATAAACCTCTCCGAAAGATTTTTCCTGTCTAGTAACTAACCTGACTTTGCTTTATAGATATATACTGCGTGTCCAGTACTAACGGAGCCCAATTCTATTTCCTAAACTATTAGTTACAGACACACAGTTCCAGTTGCAAAAATGCTTTAAATTGTATAATCTATTATTTCAGAAACAATCGAAGTCAATAAATCCATTCCTATAAAAATTTCGAAACTTAAATTTTTATTCGTTAATCCGGTCCTATCCCTTATATTTTGAAAAGTGTTCTTTATTTATTTTCATGCACAATAAAAAGAATTCGCCCTTCTATAATCCAAATTTTCCGAGTCATGAAGCAACAAACATTTTGACTGAAGTCACTTTTCCACGCATAAAATTTTTCCCGTTATGGTAAAACGTTAAGGGACGATATAAGTATTAAAATTTTAAATTATTGGTTTTAATTTCATTTTCTTACATAATGATGAAGAAAGCAAAACTAATTTCAGAATACTAATCCTTAAGCAGAGGGTTATAGTCAGGCTCTATCAAAATGTATCCGTATTAGACTTACTCAATCGTATATGTGAAGCATGCCGATGTGTAACACCGAGTAATGCTGCGCAAAGTACAGGAAGAGTTTTGTACACGGACACGTATTTGCATTGCAACGGAAGGAAGCTATACTTTGAGCAAATGTTACGCTAACAGGATTTGTAATATTATTTTAAGTTTCCAAAATTCAAATATTCGTACTTTAAAATGTTTAATTTTCTAAATTAATGTTTAATGAAGCGTTTTATTCTTTTGTTTTTTTTATTTTAAGATACTTAACAACACTTGATGTAAAAAATCTCTTTAAAAAGTTCTATTTTCTGTGTTTTTATGTTAGTTTATTTTATACACACAGTTAAACGTTAATCTTTATTGCATTCTACAATCATAAAATAGTTAATGAAATTGTTAATAAATAGTACAAGGCTCAAAATCATGTACATTATTATTTATCAAATTATTTTGTATACAGCTCCTATTTCGCAGCTTGGAAAGTGCTCTAACTTTAAGCAGCTGTAATTCGGTGAATTTTGTTCGTAGAATGACAATTTTTTTGTTTATTATGAATGAAATTGTATAAAGAAAATTTTTCTAAATGTAACTGAGAGGACCGGGGGACCGTATAAAAATTTAATTTTCGTACTTTTTTTAATAGGAATTGATTTATTTACTTCGATTGTTTCTGATATAATAGATTATACAATTTAAAGCATTTTTGCAACTGAAACTATGTGTCTCTGACTGATAGTTTAGGAAATAGCCATTGGGCACTCTTAGCACTGAACATCCTGTATATGTATGTATTAATGTGTTTAATGGTGAAATCAGCTCAAAGTTTTCTTTCTTCTTTGAGATAGTGAGGGATATGCAGAAGAGACGTTTTGAGCAACCCGTTTTCCCCAGCTCCATGGGATGCAAGATTTTAGAAAATCCTCTGTTATCTAACACCTATGTTACACTGCGTATGATGATACAATTTAAACGGAAAACATGTAAAGTAATGTTAAATTTACTGTTATTGTGACTGAGGTACCCTTGAGTTATTAACAAAATTATCTGTAAACTTCTCACGAAATGCTGGTAATTCAGCATCTAAATAACTGCAGTTCCGCTCGGCTCGCCGTCATTGTGATTACACTTATAACGTTCTGTTTTAAAGGATTTCTTCCAAGATCGTAAATTAAGATAGCCTGCTCATGCTCTAACGATGAATGCTGAATGTTGTAGCAGAAACTTCCACCTAAATTTCGGGTTTGCGACTTGAAAGTGCAGTGTATATGGAAAGTTCTAGTAAACATTCCGGTTCAGAGGACGAAGCACACATTTTATTGGTTCTAGAAGTTCGGAGAACAACGCAACGCCAGTACACGCTTCGCAGAAGTTAACGAGTAATAACTTGGCTTTCTCAGATGCTCTATTTCGCATCCAATAAAATCCATCCACCAGGACCAGACTGGCGCATCAGGCTGACAGGCGAACGCCCGATCGGCCAGTGCTTCTGATGCTCTGAATAAGTTCGTGTTCTCTTGGCTTCAGATTATGTAGAATGAAAAAAACTTATTCTCGGCAGATGTAAAAGTTCAGAGAAATTACACTTCAAAGGAAGTAAGCCAACATACCTAGAAATGCAAAGAGATATCTACTGCTCGTAAACAGTCAATAGAGGAAATGGATTCTTCCAACATCAACTTAGACGGCCGAAGTGTGAAGGTCGCTTGTTCCGATCCCATCGTGCGGCTGTCGATCTAACGGTCTGGAGTTGTGGTAGGTTTTCTCCAAATGTGACGTGCATACGCGTTAGAGCCCCTTAGAAAGTCCTCCTACCAAGGCACACCCCATCCTTGGCAGATCGCCCTAGCGTAGTGTTGCCCTAATCACTCAAAACATCCAACTTTAACCATTTTTATGACAAAGATGAAATAAAAATGCACAAACACGGTAAGCACGTCCGCACACTTTCTGCAGTAAATGTGAGTCTACAGAGACGATGGATTCTTCCAACACCATCTAGATACAGAAAGCCGTACAGTTTAAGCTTTGACGTCATCAATAGCTCGCTTAATATGACGGTATCACAGTTTTAGTTTCACAAAGTATATCTATTTTAAATTTGTGGTGAATTTTCTCACTCATAAAACTTTTTAATGATTTAAGATAAAGAAAGTAATTTAAGGTCAAATGAAAATTTTCGACCGTCACTAATTGTATAATATGATACAGAAGTAAATCACAATGAATTATTTTGTATCAGAAAGTTATTTTAATTTTTACCTTTAATTTAAGATATTTACTAATATTTGCAGCTCCGCCAGAAATTTTAAATAGTTTTACGTTTCGAAGACACAACTGTGATGACGCCATTTAAGCAGGTATAGTGATGATGTCAAAGCTGCGGTTGTTAGGCCTTCTACATCTAGAAGGTATTGCTTCTTCCATCATCAACCACTTTAACATTTTCTTACAGAGTTGATACTCTACAGCTGAAGAGGCTTAACAAATTGCCACCAGGTCTGGAATATGGACTCTGCCCAAAGAGCGCCCAAGGAATATTTTATTTTTAGAAAAGGATAGTTGAAAAAACGTTCAATAGATGGCACTTTGTGTGGTAAATCAGCTCAAGTTCTTTCTTCTATGAGATAGAGAACGATATGCGGAAGAGACGTTTTGGGCATTACCCTTTCCGAACACTATGGCTGAAAACTTTTTGAAAATCTTCTCTTATCTAACACCTACGTTACAATGCGTTTAATGATACAATTTAACCGGAAAATAGGTAAAGTAATGTTAAATTTAACGTTATTGCGCGTGAGGGTATTGTTGGATGTAGTGTGGTAATCTTCTTAACTTCTCACGAAATGCTGGTAATTCAGCATCTAAATACCTGTAGTTACGCTTCGCTCGCCGTCCTAGTTTTATTTGTTCTATCAATTCGACTGACAATCTCCAGTACCCCACAGTAATTAACAAGTAATGGCTCAACTTCAGCCTTCTCAGATGCTGTATTTTGAATGAAATAAAATCCATTTACCAGGGCTATGCTGCCGCATCAGGCGGTCGGGCGAAAGCTCAAACAGCCAGTGCCTCTGAAGCTCTCAATAGGTCAGTGTTTTTTGGGATTCAGATTATTTTAAAAAAATTATTCCAGACAGTTGTAAAAGTACAGAGTAATTACTACTCAAATTAAATAAGCCAACATACCTAGAAACGCGAAGAAATACCTCCTGCTCGTAACAAAGTCAATAGAAGAGATGGATTCTTCCAACATTAACCACTTTTAATATTTTCTTACAAAATTGAATTAAAAGTTTATGATTACGGTTACAGGCGTCGCAGTCGGTCCTATTTTTTTTTTAAATTCCTACCTCTATAAATAATAGAGTAAAATGTTCTGCTGCTTCAACAGTTGCTAAATGTTCTTTTAGATGCTAAGGTTTTGCCTATCAAACCATTAAAATACTAGGCTATATAAATAAAACTTTGATGAAGATAGGAATTTAAAAAAAATAGGACCGACTGCGACGCCTTAGGTTAACATGTCCGTACACCTACTGCTGAAAGTATGAATCGATTGCCAGTATATCTACAGGGTGATATACAGGCCAACAAATTAAATAAGCCAACACACCTAGTCACACGAAGGGATACCTCCTGCTCGTGCAAAGTCACTAAACAAGATGGATTCTTCAACATTAACCAGTTTTAACATTTTCTTACAAAACTGAATTCAAAGTTTATGATTACGCTTGACATGTCCGTGTACCCACTGGTGTAATAATGAATCGATTGCTATATATCTACAGGGTGATATACAGGCCAACAAATTAAATAAGCCAACATACCTAGTCGCAAGAAGGGATACCTCCTCCTCGTGCAAAGTCAAAAGGCAAGATGGACTCTTCCAATATTAACCACTTTTAACATTTTCTTACAAAATTGAATTACAAAATTTACGATTACGGTTAACACGTCCGTACACCTACTGCTGTAAGTATGAATCGTATTACCTGTATATCTACAGGGTGATTGTAATTGTACTTCAACTATAAACAGCATTCTAAAACTGAAACGGGTAAACAATTTCTCACCAAATTTGGCAATGGATTGCACCCAAAATGTGATCAAGAAATTCTTTTTTAAAAGGTTAGTTCAAAGAATGTCTACTAGGTGGCATTTTGTTTGGTGAAATCAGCTCAAAGTATTCTTTCTTTCTTTGGTACAGAGAGGGAAATGTAGAAGACACGTTTCAGCAATCTACCTCCCCCTCCTCCTTCCATGGGTGAAATATATTAGAAAATTCTTTCGTATCCAGCACGTACATTACAAACATCACGCACATGGAAAATTTTGTATTAACCCTTTAACGACGGCAAGTCCAAAGCACGCTTACAGCTCAGGTCTCTTTTCGCGTGTGTTTGTCTAGGGCTGATTTTTTTTTTTTTTTTTTTTTTTTTTGTGTGTGTGTGTGTGTGTGTGCATAGCAAATAAACCTCCCCGAAAGATTTTTCCTGCCTAGTAACTAACCTGACTTTGCTTTATAGATATATACTGGGTGTCCAGTACTAACGGAGCCCAATTCTATTTCCTAAACTATTAGTTACAGACACATAGTTCCAGTTGCAAAAATGCTTTAAATTGTATAATCTATTATTTCAGAAACAATCGAAGTCAATAAATCCATTCCTATAAAAATTACGAAACTTAAATTTTTATTCGTTAATCCGGTCCTATCCCTTATATTTTGAAAAATGTTCTTTATTTATTTTCATGCACAATAAAAAGAATTCGCCCTTCTATAATCCAAATTCTCCGAGTCATGAAGCAACAAACATTTTGACTTAAGTCACTTTTCTACGCATAAAATTTTTCCCGTTATGGTAAAACGTTAAGGGACGATATAAGTATTGAAATTTTAAATTATTGGTTTTAATTTCATTTTCTTACATAATGAAGAAGCAAGCAAAACTAATTTCAGAATACTAATCCTTAAGCAGAGGGTTATAGTCAGGCTCTATCAAAATCTATCCGTATTAGACTTACTAAATCGTATATGTGAAGCATGCCGATGTATAACACCGAGTAATGCTACGCAAAGTACAGGAGGAGTTTTCTACACGGACACGTATTTGCATTGCAACGGAAGGAAGCTATACTTTGAGCAAATGTTACGCTAACAGGATTTGTAATATTATTTTAAGTTTCTAATTTTCAAATATTCGTACTTTAAAATGTTTAATTTTCTAAATTAATGTTTAATGAAGCGTTTTATTGTTTTGTTTTTTTTATTTTAAGATACTTAACAACACTTGATGTAAAAATCTCTTTAAAAAGTTCTATTTTCTGTGTTTTTATGTTAGTTTACTGTATACACACAGTTAAACGTTAATCTTTATTGCATTATACAATCATAAAATAGTTAATGAAATTGTTGATAAATATTACAAGGCTCAAAATCATGTACATTATTATTTATCAAATTCATTTTGTATACAGCTCCTATTTCGCAGCTTGGAAAGTGCTCTAACTTTAAGCAGCTGTAACTGGGTGAATTTTGCTCGGTGAATTTTTTTGTTTATTATGAATGAAATTGTATACAGAAAATTTTTCTAAATGTAACTGAGAGGACCGGGGGACCGTATAAAAATTTAATTTTCCTATTTTTTTTAATAGGAATTGATTTATTTACTTCGATTGTTTCTGATATAATAGATTATACAATTTAAAGCATTTTTGCAATTGGAACTATGTGTCTCTGACTGATAGTTTAGGAAATAGCCATTGGGCACTCTTAGCACTGAACATCCTGTATATGTATGTATTAATGTGTTTAATGGTGAAATCAGCTCAAAATTTTCTTTCTTCTTTGAGATAGTGAGGGATATGCAGAAGAGACGTTTTGAGCAACCCGTCTTCCCCAGCTCCATGGGTGAAAGATTTTAGAAAATCCTCTGTTATCTAACACCTAAGTTACACTGCGTATGATGATACAATTTAACCGGAAAATATGTAAAGTAATGTTAAATTTAGTGTTATTGTGACTGAGTTATCCTTGCGTTTTTCACAAAATTGGCAGTAAACTTCTCACGAAATGCTGGTAATTCAGCATCTAAATAACTGCAGTTCTGTTCGGCTCGCATCATTGTGATTGCACTTGTGACATTCTATATTAAAAGTTTGCTTCCAAGATCGTAAATTAAGATACCCTGCTCATGCTCTAACGATGAATGCGAGAATGTTGCAGCAGAAACTTCCACCTAAATTTCGGGATTGCGACTTGAGAGTGCAGTGTATATCGAAAGTTCTAGTAAACATTCCGGTTCAGAGGACGAAGCACATATTCTATTGGTTCTAGAAGTTCGGAGAACAATCTCAGCACACGCTTCGCAGAAATTAACGAGTAATAACTTGGCTTTCTCAGATGCTCTATTTCGCATCCAATAAAATCCATCCACCAGGGCCAGACTGGCGCATCAGGCTGACAGGCGAACGCCCTATCGGCCAGTGCTTCTGAAGCTCTGAATAAGTCCGTGTTCTCTTGGCTTCAGATTATTTAGAATGAAAAAAAAATTCTAGGCAGATGTATAAGTACAGAGAAACTACACTTCAAAGGAAATAAGCCAACGTACCTAGAAATGCGAAGAGAAATCTACTGCTCGTAAACAGTCAATAGAGGAAATGGATTCTTCCAACATCAACTTAGACGGCCGAAGTGTGAAGGTTCTGTGTTCCGGTCCCATCGCGCGGCTATCGATCTAACGGTCTGGAGTTTTGGTAGGTTTTCTCCAAATGTGACGTGCATTCGTGTTCGAGCCCCTTAGAAAGTCCTCCTACCAAGGCACCTCCCCATCCTTGGCAAATAGCCCTAGCGTAGTGTTGCCCTAATCACGCAAAAACATCCAACTTTAACCACTTTTATGACAAAGATGAAATAAAAGTGCACAAATACGGTAGGTACGTCCGCACACTTTCTGCCGTATATATGAGTCAACAAAGATGGATTCTTCCATCTTTGGAAGCAATTCCATCTTCCATCTTCAACACCCTCTAGATATAAAAAGCCGTACAGTTGAAGCTTTGACGTCATCAATACCCCGCCTATGACGATATCACAGATTTACTTTCACGAGCTATATCTATTTTAAATTTGTGGAGAATTTTCTCACTCATAAAATTTTTTAATGATTTAAGATAAACCAATTAATTTAAGGTCAAATGAAAATTTTCGACCGTCACTAATTGTATAATATGATACAGAAGTAGGTCACAATGAATTATTTTGTATTAGAAAGTTCTTTTAATTTTTACCTTTAATAAGATATTTTCTAATATTTGCAGCATCCGACAGAAATTTTAAATAGTTTTACTTTTTGAAGACACAACTGTGATGACGTCATTTAAGGAGATATAGTGAAGACGTAAAACCTTCGGTTGTTAGGCCTTCTCCATCTAGAAGGTGCTGCTTCTTCCAACATCAGCCACTTTTGACGTTTTCTTACAGAATTGATATTCTACAGCTGCCGAGGTTTAATAAATTGCCACCAGGTCTGGAATATGGACTGAACCCAAAGAGCGCCCAAGGAATATTTTATTTTTAGAAAAGGATAGTTGAAAAAACGTTCAATAGATGGCACTTTGTGTGGTAAATCAGCTCAAAATGTTCTTTATTCTATGAGAACGATACGCGGAAGAGACGTTTTGGGCTTACCCTTTTCAAACACTATGGCTGGAAAATTTTTAAAAATCCTCTCTTATCTAACACCTACGTTACTATGCGTTTAACGCTTTAACGCGCAGTGTTCCCGCTCTGGGAACACCAAACTCTGACGTTTTGGCTGTTGCCAGTCACGAAGAACAGATTTGATTTCTATAAAAATAGTTGCGGGAGACATAGCTCTACGAGAATATTTTACTTTTTAGCACGTCATTTCCCGTAAAAAAATTGTCAAGATTCTTTTTAACAGCACTAGACATCTGCTGAAAAATGGAAGAAAGCGAGAACAGCTGGATAGATTGTCGAATGCTGAAAAGAGCAGCCGCTCGACGATTGAAACGTTCATTGCGTGCCACAGATCTAGAGATCCCTTTTTGACGACAGCTGGCTTTGCGGCACAGCCAGATGTCGTCAAAAAAGGATCTCTAGATCTGTGGCACGTGATGAACATTTCGACCGTCCGCCATCTTGCTGGTAGTTAAGTCGAGCGATGGCAACGGCTGCCCTTTTTTCAGCATTGGAAAAGGGTTGCGCCTCAAACGGTTAATGATACAATTTAACCGGAAAGTAGGTAAAGTAATGTTAAATTTAATGTTATTGCGCCAGAGAGTATCGTTCCATGTTGTATCGCAGTGTTCATAACTTCTCACGGAATGCTGGTAATTCAGCATCTAAATACCCGCAGTTGCGCTTCGCTCGCCGTCAGAGTGAGTACACCTGTGACGTTCAATTTTAAATATTATTTCACAAAGTCATAAATTAAGGTAGCCTGATCATTGTCTAACGATGATTGTGCGAACGTTGTAGAAGAAACTTCCACTTAGTTTTCAGTTGGCGGCTTGAAGGTCCATTGTAATTGAAAAGTTCCAGTAAACAGCCCAGTTCTCAGGACTAAGTACGAATTTTATTTGTTCTATTAGTTCGACTGACAATCTAAAGTACCCCACAGTAATTAACAAATAATGGCTCGACTTTAGCCTTCTCAGATGCTGCATGTTGAATGAAATAAAATCCATTTACCAGGGCTAGACTCAATACCTCCTAGATATAGAAAGCCTTACAACTGCTACGTCACCAAGCTTTGACGTCATCATTTGGCCTACATTTAAGAGTTTGATTTTGACAAAATAAAGCTATTAAAAATTTCGGGTGAATTTACCCATGATTGGCAATATTTTAATAATTTGAGATAAAAAATATAATTTTACGACAAATGGCAGTTTTTAACAATAACTAATGAGATAATATTATAAGGAAACTAGCTGACCCGGCAAACGTTGTTTTGCCATATAAATTATTCCTAGGATTATTTTAGTAGAAAGAAATGACTAACTTATTGTAAGTTTGTGAGGATGTGGTATATGAGTGGAAGAGGCATGGAGCGCTGTGAACGATGCTGGAATATAAAAATAACACAATACCAAACATTTATATTTTTAATTCATTGTAATTTATTCTTTACATTTATATATATCGCTAATTACAATAATTTTACTAAAAAATAATATCAATCCCTTAACGCAATAGAGTGTACAATATTTTTTGTTATCCCATCTTTAGATAACACAAACAAACTGGATGCCCACTGTATGGTTTGCCCACTCGAGAGCATGCACGTATAAAAGTCCGTGTGAAAAACATGGTGTGCTCAAATCTAATCCACAAACAGACATAGTTTGGCCTTGAGACTTATTGATAGTCATTCCATAAAAAATTTTGCCCCCCCCCCAAAAAAAAGGATGAAAATCTGAAACAGAGATTTTAAATACGCACTATAGTGTTATATATTAAAATCGTATCATAATTTATGCGTCGTCCCTATTTTTCGTCCTTATTCCATTAAGTTGGAAAGTGCTATCATTATTCATGACTGTGCTGTATTTTTCTTTCTTATTTCATAAAACCCATCTTTGGAATCGAAATCTATCGTAAAATCGCCTACTAAAACTATTTTACAATCTTTGCCAAGTATATCACAACTATACTTCACCGTTTTATATATTGTTTCCTACTTTAACGCCTCGACTCTCGCCAAGGAGGCGATGATTAAACATATGCAGTTACCATGACGATTTTTTGCATTTATGTAGAAATCGTAATTTAGAATTAAAATGACGATTTGGAACAACATGTAAGTACAGCATGCCGTTACAATTTTATTTATTTTGGATTACCAATTAATGTAGTTTTAATAATTAAGTGTCTTCAAATTCCTTAACTAGCGCGTTTATCGGTAGTTTGTTTACTTTAGTTATCACCTAGTTCTTTTGGGTGCGTTGAAACGGTACTTACGTATTATCCCGGCGGTCACTTCGGCCAAACTACTTTTTCGTAGATTTTAAATACGTTGCGAATCGTATTCTAAACCATCAACAATTTCATGTGCCCGGCATTTATCTTGGTGAAAAATTGCTTGTCTTGGCGGACCGCCGGGATAATACGTAAGTACCGTTGAAACTTGTGCATAACTCCCAGAGACCCATGACTGCAAAGCTCGCCAAAGTACGGGGATTTTTTAGGTTGGCGAGAGTGGGGGCGTTAAAATAGGAATCAACTCTTTCTTGTACCATAAAACACATCTTTGGAATCGAAATCTATCTTAAAATCGCCTACTGAAACTGTTTTACAATCTTCGCCAGGCATATTCTTCCTGTAGGCATATTCCAACTATACCGCAAAGACATTTTAAATGCTGTTTGGAATGGGCATCATAATCCATGAGTGTACTGTGTTTTCCTTTCTTGTTCCACAGAGCACTTCTTCGGAATAGAAATCTATATTAAAATCGCCTAATAAAACTCTTTTACAATACACGCCAGGAGTTTTCTAACTATACGCGAAATATATTTATAATAAATTGTCACGTTTTGGCACCACATTTAGCGATCAGTTATCAAAAATTGCAAACCTTGTGCGACTTTCAACATGTTATTAACGCCCCCCCCCCTTCTCCACATTATCTGGCAAACACATTTGAAAAGTGACTAGACACGCTAATGTCTACACAGAAATCCTGAATGAAATTCATAGCACTCTGGGGCTAAACATTTTGGGGGGGACCGCCCTTATGACTTAGGGGTATGAGACATAGTTAAAAACCTATTCTCAGACCTAACGAATATACATAGAAAATTTCATTAAAATTGGTCAAGTGGTTTCGGAGGAGTTAGGTGACTATGTGACAGGAGAATTTTATATATTAGAGATAGATCAAATTGAATAATTTTGTATAAGAAAGATATTTTAATTTTAGTGTTTAATATAAGATATTTTCTAATATTTGTAGTATTTACGAGAAATTTTTAATAGTTTTATTTTATGAAAATAAAACTTTTTAATGTAGGGCAAGTATCGACGTCAAAGGTCGGTGTCGTAGTAGTTGTAAGGCTTTCTATATGTAGGAGGCGTTGCTAGACTGCCGCATAAGCGGTCGGGCGAAAAGCTCAAACAGCCAGTGCCTCTGAAGCTCTCAATAGGTCAGTGTTCTTTTGGATTCAGATTATTTAAAAAAATATTCCAAACAGTTGTAAAAGTACAGAGTAATCACTACTCAAATTAAATAAGCCAGATACCTAGAAACGCGAAGAGATACCTCCTGCTCGTAACAAAGTCAACAGACAAGATGGATTCTTCCAGAATTAACCACTTTTAATATTTTCTTACAAAATTTAATTAAAAGTTGATAATTACGCTTGACATGTCCGTGCACCCACTGCTGTAAGTATGAATCGATTGCCTACATATCTACAGGCCAACAAATTTAATAAGCCAACATAACTAGACACGCGACGAGACAACACCTCCTAGATATAGAAAGCCTTACCACAGCTACCTCACCGAGCTTTGACGTCATCATTTGGCCTTCATTTAAACATTTGATTGTAATAAAATAAATAAATTAAAAATTTCTGGTAAATACTACAAATATTAGAAAATATCTCATATTAAACATTAAAATTAAAATATCTTTCTCATACAAAATTATTCAGTATGATCTATTTCCTTATCACATGATCTAATTAGTTATGGTTAAAAACTGCCATTTGTGTAAAATTATATTTTTTATCTCAAGTTATTAAAATATTGCCAATCATGGGTAAATTAACCAGAAATTTTTAATTTATTTATTTTATTACAATCAAACTTTTAAATGTAGGCCAAATGATGACCTCAAGGCTCGGTGACGTAGCTGTGGTAAGGCTTTCTATATCTAGGAGCTTTTGGAAGCGATTCTTCCAACATTAACCACTTTTAACATTTTCCTACAAAACTGAATTCAAATTTTATGATTACGCTTGACATGTCCGTGCCAACGCCTCCTACATATAGAAAGCCTTACAACTCCTAGGTCAACAACCTTTGACGTCATCATTTGGCCTACATTTAAAAGTTTTATTTTCACAAAATAAAACTATTAAATATTTCTGGTAAATACTACAAATATTAGAAAATAGCTTATATTGAACATTGAAATTAAAATATCTTTCTCATATAAAATTATTCAGTATGATCTATTTCCTGATCACATTATCAAATTAGTTATGGTTAAAAACCGCCATAATGTGTCATAAAATTATATTTTTCATCTCAAATTATTAAAATATTCCCAATCATGCGTAAATTCACCAGAAATTTTTAATAGCTTTATTTTGTCACAATCAAATTTTTAAATGTAGGCCAAATGATGACGTCAAAGCTTGGTGACGTAGTAGTTGTAAGGCTTTCTATATCTAGGAGGTGTTGTCCGTGCACCCACTGCTGTAAGTATGAATCGATTGCCAGTATATCTGCAGTGTGATATACAGGCCAACAAATTAAATAAGCCAGCATACCTAGTCACACGAAGGGATACCTCCTGCTCGTACAAAGTTAATAGACAAGATGGATTCTTCCAACATTAACCACTTTTAACATTTTCTAACAAAATTGAATTAAAAATTTATGACTACGGTTAGCACGTCCGTACACCTACTGCTGTAAGTATGAATCGTATTACCTGTATATCTGCAGGGTGATTATAATTAAACTTCCATTGTAGAGAGCATTCTAAAGCTGTAACGGGTAAACAAATTCTCACCAAATTTGGCAATGGATTGCACCCAAAATATCATCAAGGAATTTCTATTTTTTAAAACGTTAGTTCAAAGAATGTCTACTAGGTGGCATTTTGTTTGGTGAAATCAGCTCAAAGTATTCTTTCTTTCTTTGATATAGAGAAGGAAATGTAGAAAAGACGTTTCGGCAATCTACCTCCCCTTCCCCTCTTCCATAAAATTCTTTCGTCCAGCACGTACGTTACATAATCACGCACATGGAAAATTTTGTATTAACCCTTTAACGACGGCAAGTCCAAAGCACGCTTACAGTTGAGGTCTCTTTTCGCGTGTGTTTATCTAGGGCTGTTTTTTTTCTTTTTTTTGCATAGCAAATAAACTTCCCCGAAAGAGTTTTCCTGCCTAGTAGAGATGAAGATTTTTCAAGTCTAAATCCATGAAATTACAGAAATTTGAAATTGTTTAATGATACTTTGTAATATACGAACGCAATATGCTTAATGTATTGTTTAATTACGTTCTTTATTTACTTAAGTTATTTCTTGTTGAAATAAATTTTTTGCGCATTTTATTTTCGTTTTTGCGAATTTCATTTTTGCGCATTTTATTTTATTTACGTTATTTATTTTAGGTGGACGAAGATGAAATATATTGAGTGCAGACATGTTTTCGCCAAATGTTTCTTTCTAGCTCCCGTTGTAACATCCTCCACAACGGGCTTTGACTTCTAGTTTTAAATTATTTGAATTATTTCATCTTTAACACGAGTTTTTTATTGAGGTTTTTTTAAAGTGAAATACTGATAAACGGCGATCATACAAGAACATACAAGACGAACATACTGACAAAGCGAAAACAAAAACGACATTATTGCCCGTATCTTAGAAAATTAGAATCTATTAAACATGCATTATTTAATTGTAACTCCTACACAAAAGCTTACAGGTGTCGCTTACGTATTATGCAGCCGGACATTGAGTGCGTTGTAATGATATTCTCAATGCAAATCAATAGCTCTTTCTCGCTGTCCTATTGCTGTCCGCTTCAGCAAAGTGGAAAATTGGTGTCGAGATGCAGCATGATCTTCAGCTAATTAGCAGGTAGAGGATCCTAACGGCATTATTACAGCGTTCAGTACAGTGAACGCTTTGGTAAATTTTCCATTATATGCTCTGGGAATTTGTGGTTGTGCTTTACGTATCGAAGGTGCAGTCACTCAGTATCCAGTAGCCACCTCCCAGATAGAGAAAGCCTGAGAACAGAAACTTTTACGTCATCACTAGGTCCACTAAAATGACGTCATCACATATTTATTTTCACAAAGTAAAACTAATCAAAGTTTGTGGTGAATTTACTCCCGCATAAAACATTTTAATGATTTAAGATAGAAAATTAAATTTTGCGACAAATAGGAAATTTTAACTATCACTAAGTATATAATATGATATAGAAATAGATCATAATAAATTATTTTTTATCAGAAAGGTATTTTAATTTTAATCTTGGACTTAAGATATTTTCTAAAATTTCTATCATTCACCAGAAATTTTAAATAGTTTTACTTTATGAAATGAAAGCTTTGCTGACGCTAAACCTTCTGTTCTCGGGCCTTTTTCTACCTAGGAGATGGTGATGCAGTAGCGGTAGAATATTGCATTTTTGTATAAAAAGCTTCCTGATTAATTCTCTGTTTTAGCACTAGAGTCTTATTTCGTTTTTCAAGGGCTTATCAAAAATGTTAGATGATAATCGCTGCTAGAAAAAGTCTCGTAACTATTGTGTTCACCTTCCCAACCCGCCCCTCCCCTTTCTTTGTTCGGTTTTGAAAATAAAAGTTTAATTTCACACCGCTTCTCATTTCAATATTTTAATCCCTTACGGCAAATTGATTTGCTTTCTTGTATTTACTCTATAATCAAAACCTTTTAAACAGAAGAGAGCGAAAAAATGTACTTTTCACAAGAATACTGTGCAGAACAATGATAAAAGCACGAATTTTCAGGAAATATTAATGAATATTTAATGAACTATTATATCAATTCATAAATATCAATTACCTGATCTCAGTTCTTAAAAAAATAGCTGTTTTGTTGCTTTCTCTTTTAACAATATAAAGAAGAAACGTAAAAATGATAATAATTAGAATATAAATGAGGTTTCATACATAGAAAAATATAACGAAAGTAGTAATATCATCTATTAATTTCAATGCGTGTATACGCACTTGATAAATTAAGAGGACATGCTTTTCAATCGCTTTTGCTTTCATCTATACAAAATTAATAACAAAATCCATTAATCATATAACGATAATTAATTATAAACATTTGTTCGTTCAATCACATCAGATGGAATATTTTCAATTTAAGTGCTGATGTACGCTTTAAGTATGATTTAAATATTAATATTTTTTCTCATGTTTGATTTTTTTAAGCATTTACATACCAATTTTCTCGTTCATCCATTTTTTTTCTTTTTTCGTTTTAAATTTTCAATATATTTGGCGTTGTGAATTAGGAAATCCGTACACTGAGTTCCAATGTTGATTGGCATTTCTTTATTGCTGTAAAATGTTTCTGATAGTTTGCAAAAAGTTTATTTAGGAAATTGCGTTTCAACCGTGTGGAAAGGTACTAGCAGCAGTTAAGAAAGCAGTTAATTTTAATCACAGCATGATTAAAACTAACTGCTGCGTATAATACGATAGTTCCCAGCTAACGAGTTGACTTCAGTACGAGTTTGATACCCTCATAAAGGTAGTAGGTGGAACCTTCTCTAAATATTTTTATAAATTTTTTATCTATTTTATAAATTAAAAATAATTTGTAAAATTTCACAGAAAACAATTAAAAAATAATTTTTATATTTTTAAATTAAAAATAATTTTAAAATTTCACAAAAAGTCAAAAGTATTTCTTGTTTTTAAAATTAAAATTAATTTATAAAATTCCACAAGAGAGAAGTTAAAAATAAATTCTAATCTTTTAAATAAAAAATAATTTATGAAATTCCACAGAAGATGGCAACACAAAAACGCTTTTATATTCTAATGGAACAGAAAAACCGAATTTCCAGCGTTCTAATGCCATACACAAAATGTACAAAATCCCCTTAGAAATATAGTGTTCTTGTTACTGAAAGGAAGAATGAATAACTACAAAAATTCAAGCCTTTACGCTAATCTCATACAGATGCTTACTGCCGGAACAGAACGAACAACTGATGCCACCTTTATAGACAAATAAACTCTCCAAATATATTCCGAGATTTCCTACACAGCTTGTTCTAGTTATCGCTGAAGTGTCAGAGATAAGTTCTTCCTCTAGTTGGCGATATATATATGCCGTCATGCCTTTTCCTTTTCATTTTTTCTTTCTTTCTTTTTTTTTTTATTTTCCCTTTATCGGAATCCGATTCTCTGCTTTTATTTTTACGATCTATTGCTTAATGTACTCCGGCAAATCTGCAGTGTTTTTTTTTTTTTTTTTCTGGAAAGGGTATCGTTTAAACGTCGAAGAGTTCGGAGGTGATTTTTTTTGACTTGAAGTTTATTTCTTTTCAGGCTTTGTCTCTTCAGGTAGAGAACAAAATAACTTAGTAGAAGCTATGAATCAATGATAACCATTTATATGACATTATTTTTTTGCAATATCAACATATATTTTTTAATGAATAGTAACTCAAATTTTTCAAAAGTATATATAAAAGAATTTTCAACTCTTCTTTTCCCATTAATTTTCGAACGAACTTTTCTAAATAAGTGTAGTTTGCATGAAAACTTCCAAATATGAATACTATTTATTTTAATATGACATTATTTTCCTAATATAAGATTTTAACAGGTACTGTCTCTGCTGATGGGATAAAAGATTTGTTTACCAGGAGAGGACAGTTCACGTCATTGAATGTGTCGTTTAGAGCTACGTACGTCCTTCCCGGAGTTTTCCGCCACAATTTTGATCCTCATCAGAAGGTGGAGGACTTCTGAATATTAGCACCCCTCAGAAACTGCTAGCGACCGCCGAGAGGACTTTCGGAACCACGGATTTAACGTGCACGTACACCGCATGTGCACGGTGGTCTTTAATGGTACGCCAGTATCGAACCCGCAGCCGTCCGGTTACGAGTCCAAAGCTTTAACCTGTGAGCTACCACGGCCCAAAAGACAAGATTAACTAATTTTGGTTAATGAATGTCTTTCATCGGAAAAGTTGTGAGATTTACATTAAGAACAGTTCCAGAATTAGTGACATCTATTTTCGGAGGATTGTACGAAACGCCAAACTTATTTTAAAACAGAAACAAAGAGGAAAAGAAAAGGAAATGGGGGAATTAAAACTGACTGAAGGTATTAAATTCAGAATAAGAGATCAAAATGCCAATTAATTAAAAACATGTGATGAGCTGTATTCCAGGCTCTCGTTCTGAATCTTTTATGGTACAGAAGCTGTACCACACGGTCTTACAAGGTTAGAATGTATTTCTTGATATATAATAAAATAATAAATTCCTACAAAGACGGTTTTAAAAGTGCCATTGAATGTAAAACGGAATTGCAATTTATACAATAATATTTACTGGGGACTGAACCAGTAACTTGTGCATCCTTTATAAGAAAGACAAAAAAAAAAACTAGTCAAATATTGAGCGATTTTCTACAAAGTTTGATTAAATTATTGCTGAAATGTCAAAAGATAAGTTTTTCTTCTCGTCTGAGAGAGATATGGGTTAAGCTTTTTTTCGGTTTATGAGAAACTTTCTCTGCTTTTATTTTTACGATCTATTGCTTAATGCACTTATGTAAATCTGCTGAATTCTTTAGTTAGAGTGCCACTTAAACACTGAAAAACTTGGAGAGGAATTGTTTTTGGAGAGGAATTCATTTTTCAATTCAAACAGAGCTTTCCGTGAGTGTAAAAGTGGACGAAAAAAATAAGCTAAGCCATTCATAAAACCAATAAAAAAATGTGAATTACTGAAACTTTTTATCTATCGTTTGTTAATAATTTAGGAAAAAAATAGAAGTGTTTGCAATTTCAGTTTGTTTAATAATCTTCCTCGAAATCCTTTGTAGGTTGCCAAATTCTTAGGGACAGTCAATTATTTTTGCAATTCGTTCGGGTGCACTTAATTACAGTTATATACGTTCTTACAGAAATTTATTTGTTCGCTATGATGCAGTGTCTACAACAGTAAGAAATTTATATTAGGAAGTGCTTTATTATAAATGCATTTGGCAAGATTTATCTTTCTTGTTTCAAAAATCCAATGATGATTTTTTTTCTTCAAATATAATTTATCTCTGTTGTTTACGCAAACACTTATTTATCACGAGACTAACAATTTATCACCAAATAAAATTTTCACTACTGTGATCCACGTTTCATTTTATTGCAAAAACAATTCTAACTCAAAATATTTTTTGCATAAATTTAAAGCCGTATAAACACAAGTAATCATTTTTTTAGCATAAAAATTTTTACTGAAAACACTATAGCAGCCGTTTATAAAAGTTTGGCTTCTATGCTTTTTCCCTGAGGCGCAACATACGTTGTGTGTATAAATTACCATAATTAAGATTTTACTCCAGATGTGCATTCTCCAAAAAATTTCAAATATTCATCCCCGCTCCTCCTCCCCCTTGCATATCCTTTTAAATTGTGCAAAGGAGCGCATATAGCTTGGTGAAAATGTAAAAGCTGTGAAAAGGAAAGATAGTTAACGCTTAAATTAAAAAATTTCTCATTTATACCTTTATCCAGGGAGATAAAGAATTTTGTATGAACAAATCATGTTTACAATCTTTATCCATTTGGTTTATCCTTGGCTTCATGAATGAATACAAACTGTTTTTGCGGTTTGTTAGGAATATATAATATTCTGAAGAATGACCCAGCAAATATACCAGGAAAAATATTTGAAATTAAAAAAAAATGTTTTAGATAGGGAGATAAGGGATATTTCTATGAATGAATTATCTGTTTACAATCTTTATGCTTTAGGGTTATTCCATGTTTCATGAATAAATGCAAACTGTTTTGCGGTAAAATAATATTTTGTTAGAATTTTCTCATTTTGTGCAGTTTCAATAATATGTTTCTTGATTCAACTAATATTCGATTGGTTTGTTTCAGCTAAACATTTTATTGAATATTTCAAAGTTTTGTTTATTAAACAAAATATTCAATTGATTCATAAATTAATATTTTGCCGAATCGACAAACGTTTTATATATTAAACAAAATATTTGGTTGATTTAGCTAAATATGTAGTTGAATTAACAAAGTTTTAATTTATAAAAATGAAACGTTTCTTCAATTAACGAAATATTCGGTTGGTTTAACTGAATATTTCTTTGGATAAACCAAACTTTAGTTTGTTAAACAGAATACTTAGTTTATTCAACTAAATAATTCGATGAACCAACGTATGTTTTATATAGTAAACGAAATATTTGGTTGACTCAGTAAAATATATATTTAATAAACACTATTTTTATCTACGAAAACGAAATACTTTGTTGATTTCTTTTCATCAACTAAACTTTTATTGTTTCAACTAAATATTTTCCTGGTCTCAATTTAACGTTCTTCTGATGGAGCTTTCAGTTTAGAACGGGTTAAATTAGTACAAAAGATAAAGCATCAAAGGATTAAACTTTACAGGACTGTAAAGTTTAATTTGTAAATGTTTTAATCTCATCACACCATAGTATGAGTCAACAAGCAACATAGCTTGATATTTTGTGTCGAGTCCTTATACAAACAGCATAATATTTTTTTTAACTGCTACAATATTCAGTTGACGTCGCAATTTACTTACATATAGAACTTTCGTCACTTGTGATTATAAAGAAGATGGATATTTCAAAATATCTTAATAGGTTAATTTCATTGAATGATGGCTAATTTTAAACTGGCTTCATAGGCTTACTTTAACCCTTTAAGGCGCAGTGATCCCGCTCTGGGAACACCAAACTCTGACGTTTTGAATGCTGCCAGTCACGAAGAATAGATTGGATTTCTATAAAAATAGTTGCGGGTGACATAGCTCCACGAGAATCCTTTACTTTTTAGCACGTCATTTCAAGTAAAAAAATGGTCACGATTCTTTTTAACAGCACTGACATCTGCTGAAAAATGGAAGAATGCGAAGAGCAGCTGGAGAGATTGCCCAATGCTGAAAAAAGGGCAGCCGTTGCAAAAAACGGTCTCTAGATCTGTGGCACACGATGAAAGTTTCGATCGTCCGCCATCTTGCTGGTAGTTAAGTCGAGCGATGGTAACGGCTGCCCTTTTTTCAGCATTGGGAAAGGGTTGCGCCGTCAAAGGGTTAAGATAGGTTTAAGATCTGTGATTTATTTGAAGATATTTTTATACTCAGTATTAAGCATTAAAAAAATAATTGTTAATTTAAACTATTTATAAAAATGGCGGCTAACTTTAAGTTATTTTAAAAATGATAAATAGGATAACTTAGCTAATTTTAAGAGCAATGACTAATTTTAAGCTATTTTTATAAATTTTGTCTAATTTCAATCTGTTTTTAAGAATCATACCTAAATGTAAGCTATTTTTAAAAACGGTGCATAATTTTGAGCTAGATTATTGTGCCTTTGGATAACATTTATTAGACCGAATAGGAGCAAAATTTGAGACGCTTTAATCAGTAATACAACCTAAAATGATTTAAACATGCTCTTTAATTAGCGTAAAAAATTAGTTTATGGCGGGACCCGAATGTAATGCTGCATTTTATTAAGTCAATATTTCGCCTAGATTACATTACCCACAAAGCTAAAGAAGCTAATACCAAATTTAGCATGTAAAAGAGTTTTTACACAAAGATACTGGACTAGATAGAACTTTTAAATTTAGTTATCTATGCGGGATAGAGAACCAAAGAGATCTTTATAGATATCTCTCGCAATTAAAGAAAGAGACATCCATAAATTTTTTGCTGTAAAATACAACATTCAAGAACATCTAAAAATAATTTTAGGACTTTTTGAAATTCGTTCTCTAACAAAGGTAGATGGGCATCCTCCCAACTTTTTTCACATAACATTATCGAAAAAAAACCCTTATACAATAATTGCTTTAAAATGTAACAAATATATTCCTGTGTTTAGGCACAGCTTGTTTGTAGCTAAACACATGATGAAAGTTTATTTGTTTGAATTTAATGTTAAAAAAAAGCTTTTCCGGTACATTTAATTATTTGCGATTGTTACATTCATTTATAAATTCAAAATCATTTAAAGTTAACTAACTAAACAAAAAAATATACTTAACTGGCAAATAATACGTTTCTCTGCTAAGTTAATCCGGAAGAGAAATGAATGTGTAACGAAACAAAGCTACATTCTACTAATAATTCGAAAACAAAGAAAAAGCTTCACTGCAAAATACTCAGTCCACTATCCTTTTAATAATGCATTCTTTCGTACTTGAGCCTTTTAGATTTTAACGCAAGATCGAACAAAGGGGAAACTTTTGAACTCTTGATTTCCAGCGGGATCAAATGATTCCTGGAAGTGATATCTCAAAAGGAAGTGAAAAATTGCTTTCGCTTAAACGCGCACGTAAGACCGAATTCTGGAAACAAATTAGAATAATTAGTGAATTAAAAATCCCCTTTTATTTACGGTGCCGTTATCCTGTTTAGTATTTTCCAATGTGTAACATAACGAACTTTGACATTCCTGGTAAATCTCTGCACTGCTAACAGAAGTCGTTCAACGTTTCAACATACAATGGAACTAAATTAGCTGCAACCTTTCTATTGAGAAACGTTGTACCATGATTTGGTTAAATTTAGCGGTCGATGCAGACGAAAATTGGGTCCGTTTTGCGGCCCCCTTCACAAAATTACAATCAATTAAAACGGCCCCTCATTGGCATTTTACCCTACTTTTTAATCAATTTAATCAATTATTTCAGCAACAAAAAACACTGTTATTAAAAATCGGTACTGAAATTCACAAAAATAAGTGTTGAAATTCACAAAATAAGTGTTGAAATTGCACAAAAAAATAAGTAGTTTTCAGAAAAATGAGACCTAGAAAAAAAGTTCTGGATCGACTCCTGTAAATCGACCAATTTAATCACCACATCATAGTTCAGCGTCACTCAATAGAAAGATTGCAGCTAATTCAGCACCATTTTGAAATGTTAGTTATTTTTATTAAAAGTGTGTTTTGGCAGTGACAGGGTTGCACTTTCTACACTTTCAAAAAAAAAAATTCTTTAATTCACGTAAATTTTAATGTCAGCTATGCACCGGAATATCTCAGTTATTTGACGAATATCTGTTTCTTTTTTTTCCCCTGTTACTTGAAGAAACTTCTTCAAACTCAACGTAATTTTTTACTCTTCAGGTTTTTGGTAAGAATTCACGGAAATATTACATTTTCACATAGTTAAATTATTCGTTCAAAAATGAGATATAAATTAGGTTATAAAGACGCGTTTTTCTTAAAGTGCATAACTTTAAAATTGTCCGACAAATGTCGAGTGGATGAGACAGTGAATATTTGTGGAAGGCTGAAGTGTGAATTTTCAGGGTTCTGGCCTACCGTGAGGCTGTCGATGTATCGATCTGTAGTTTTGGACTTATTTCTGAAGATTTAACGTGAATACGCATGAGAATCCCTTTCAAAGACCCCGCCCAAGGCAGTCCTCCCTTTGGAAGATAGCTTTAGTGTGTTTTGCCTTAATAAAAAAACAGCAATTCTCTTGGGCTTGTTCCTTTGGCTGTGGAAATTGTGTGTGGCTTGGTAGTAACTTCTAAACCGAACAGGTAAATTGCCCATGGCAGGAGGAAAAAAAATGGTGAAACAAATACAAAATACTGTGGAATTACTGCTCTGAAATCAGCCTAACCACTTTAATGTGCATCGGTATATTAAAGATTAAAACACTCAGCACAGCATTTTCAAAAAGAATTGTGCTACACTAAATGTAAACTTTATACATACCGTTAGCGGCAATAGTTCATCGTAAAAATACATTAATTGGTTAGTTTTAAACATAAGCAATATTTATATTGTTTCATATAATATTAGACTATCTTAATAATTTCTAATAAGATACACATAACTGTGATGAAAACTGTGCATACAATCTTAATTACAGTTATTTGTCTTAATTACAGTTATTCACATCGTTAATACAGTAAATAGTTTAACGTTTCACCCTACACTGGAGCTAAATTAGCTGCATCTTTTCTATTGAGGAACGTATCACAATGGTTTGGCTTCATTGATTAGTTTAAGAATTAAATAATGGTTCAAAGTTTCTGCTTCGAAAAGATGGAGCTAATTGAGCACCATTTTATGGTAAAACGTTTACTTTTATTAACAGTGCACTTTATTTATCAGTACAAATGTATCTATAGACGACGAAACAGAACAAAAAGTTTGTCATTTAACAACTTCAACCAACAAAAATAATTTTATAATTTCTTAAATAACATTAATAAGTATTTACCCAACTGCTTTGAAAAGTATATAATGTATAGTAAAATTAATATTTTAAAACTTGGAACACATGTTGCAGTAATAACAGAAAAGATAAACTTATCTGAAAAAATCGACTGTCTATTTAAACATCAATACACATACAAACAAAAAATCTGATGTGTCCAACACATGACTTCCTTGCACGTCCATTAGATCAAAAATATTTTCGACGCACTTCCTCTAAATTTATTTGTTTGAAAAAGATAAAATATCAATAATAGTAAGGTTTAACGATTTCCAGCCAAATATTTCGATATCGCCAAGCTGAGTTCAATTTGAAAGATTTCCTTCTGACACTTTATTTGGCGATATTTCACCAAAAGCCGACAAACTTGAGATAGTCAGCGAGATTTTGGGGATAGCCAAAGTGTCTGTTAGTCATTGACCACAGACTTTCAATGAATTGAATGCATCCATACACCTCAATGTATTCAAAGTCATTTGGCTCACCCTGTAAATAAATTCTCAGTCGATTGCTGTCAAAAAAGATATTGAAAACAGTTAGATATTACAATAGTTCTAAATACAAAAGTTCAAAATTCTACGGGTTAAAGTTTTAGAGTTATACAAAATACGAAATAACTTTTGGCGCCAAATTTGGCGATATTTCGGCGAAACTCGTCAATGTCGACGACATTTGGCGAGATTTTAAGCATGAACCAAACAATGACAGATTATCGCCAAATTTGGCGATATTTCGCCAAAACTCGCCAAGAACGATGACAAATGGCGATACTTTGGGCATGGACCCAATGACTGACTATCGCCAAATTTGGCGATATTTCGCCAAAACTCGCCAAGGTCGAGGACAGACGGCGAGATTTTGGGCATGTACCAAACAATGACTATCTACAGTAGTATTATATTGAAGATGTCCATAGACATTAAAGTACTGAAATTCTTTCCGGTGGTCCTGTAAATAAACTCTCCAGTAGATTGGAACCAAAAATCGAGATGCACAACTAGATGTTACAACATTCTTATATATGAAATTTCATAATAGTTTTTGAGATTTGAAAGTTAAATATGCACACACGTACACCAAAAGTCGCCAAGCTTGGCGACTTTTGGCATAGTTCTTGAGGGAGGCACGTGACCGTGGTCGGACCATTACCTAACTTATGTGGTAGGACGGTGTTGTGCTTGAAATGGATGAATGCCCCTAAAATTGCCATTGACCGTAATGTATTGGAAATCTTTTGAGTGTTCCTGTAGCAGAACTATAAATGATAAAGACACTTTTTCTAATGGAGAAATTCAGTTTCTAACTCTTTACAGCTTATATCACTTCTGAGTCGTTTGAAATAGCCCAATACCTCTAAAAAACGCTTTGATGAATTTCGGCCCTTAGAGCGTAATGTATTTCGAATCTTTTGGGCCGTCCTGTAGATAAACTATCCAGTCGAATGGAACCAAAAAAGGAGGTGCACTACTAGATGTTACAACTATCCAAAATATGAAGTTTCGACATTCTACGCCTAATAGCTTTTGAGTTAGGCGAGTTTAATGAATTTCGGCCCATAGAGCGTAATGTATTTCGAATCTTTTGGGCGGTCCTGTGCATAAACTATCCATTCGATTGCCACCAAAAGGGGAGGTGCACAACTAGATCATAGAACAATCCTAAATATCAAATCTCAACATTCTACGACCAATAGTTTTTGAGATATGCGAGTTACATACGTACGTACGTACGTACGTACGTACAGACGGCATGGAAAAACTGGCCACAGTAGACTCGCCGCTGGTCAAAATGAGTTGCAGACGCGTTAATATGATCGTGCATGCTAGCCTACGATGAGATGCATCGAAAAATTTTTTTAAATTAAATTTAGAGGTAGTCAAAATCGGTTTTTTTGTCGAAATTTGGCCCCCAAAATTTTTCGGGATCACATTACTTCCTTATACTACGTACAAGGAAGTAAAAAGACTTTAAAATCATAAAATCTCATTTGAAAAATAACACATTTCCATTAAGTTAAAAAGCGTTACTTTCTAAGAATGGATAAAAAGTACAACACTGGTGTGTACCGAATAAAGGGGTATAAACTTTTCAGTTGCAAAGAGATTTATTTATTAATTCTTCACATATAAACTTTCTAGAATTTAATGCAAGAATAAATAAAGGAATATCTTTTAAAGTTTGATTTCCTGTGGGAGCGAGAAATGTTTAAGAATATCTAATTTTAAACAGAAATGAAAAATTGCAATCATCTAAATGAGTTTTCTAGAAGCTGTTTAAGAAAGAAATTACATTAGTTAGAGCATTTTAAATAAATAATTTCTCTCAACCTATGCTGTGGTATTTTACATTATAGCACTGACCTATAGGCATTTATTCTTTAAATAATGGTCTCAGAAGTAGGCAGTAGATTACAAATTTACGTAAAAAAAGGTACAGAGTTTTGTGGTATCGATTAATATTTCCCAAAATCTAAATAATAAAAAATTCAAATTTTTTTACGACCCCCCTAAAAAAAATATCCCAATATAAAAGTGTCCCATACATTAATTAGGTGTTTCCCACAATTTCAGCCTTTTATCATAAAAAAGGCTCATGAATTGTTGAAAGTTGGTTTAAACATATTCCTGCTGTTAATTTTAAACATGCTCTTGAGGTTGTTAGGCTATACATATATAATACCAATAGCATTAAAACTATTTTGTATTTATGCGATCACTGATTTCTTTCGCAATTTGTAAAAAGCCCCTGAAACTAAATCTTGCGATGGGGATTTTTTATTTTATTTTAAAGAGCCATTGAAAAGTGGTTTAAGTCAGCATATATTTATCTTCATACCTCTGAGCCTTTTTAAGATGAAAGGCTGAAATTTTGTGCATAGAATTTTTTTTGTACGGGAACCGTGCAAAAATTTAAATTTTACATTTATTTAAATTTAATTTTCGTAAAATTTTAATTGATGCCGCAAAATTTTTGTACATTTTTAAGGAAGTTTTGTACGGTTTTATTGTGAATGTAATCAATATTTAAGGAATATAGAGCCCAGGTCAGTGCTTTCTGGGAACCCTGTATAACATGGTGAACCTACATGCAATGTTGCCACCCGTACGCATTAAACGTTACGAATACGGTCCAAATGTTGAGCTGCATAAAAGTTTACGACCCCACTAAAATTTTACAACAAAATGAATTTTCTGCACATAAAACATTTCCGAGACATTAATGAGAAAATTGTAACGAAAACTTTACCGTGTGTGTATATTAAAATAGCCCAACAGGGTCGAAAAGTGAATATGACACATTATTCTTCAACCAAACCAACTTAACCAAAGCACTAATATATCTAAAAAAAAAACAAAAAAAAAAACACATAATTTGTAACACGTGCAACAACAAATCTTTATCACAGAAGTAACACAATTCAAAGTGCAATGTCAATCGTATAGCCCTGCTCTCTATATTCGCAGTCTGTCACATTGAACTTCCAGCGACAGAGACTGATATTATCGATTTCCAAGTAGGCCTAACGTCGTGTAGGCATGACATCATATTTCTCGATCTTTCCCGGAACTTCTATCCTAATTGAGATACAGCCAAAATTCCATTTCTTTCCATAACTTTCTTCTGGTCGCCGAAGCTACCAAATTTGTGGGCAAGGTCTAGAGGTCGCATACTCACTCATTCCCCTGGAAAGAACGCCTGTACAACACTCTTCCCAACAAAGCACATTAATGCCGGAAAACAACATTACGATTTTGTGACAATATTTTTACGATTGAACTGAGTACAATAACACAAACACTTTGTTTTCTTGTGACATCCACTATCAATAATAATGTTAGTTCTTTTATATCAAGGGTACCCAAACGACAGATGCCGCCCGCAAGGCCCACTCATCCGGCCCGTGGCGATCTTTTCTTTTTCTCTACAAAAAAATCATAAACTACGTAAATTTACGTGTACCCCGCCAAAATCAAGTGGCCGTTATGTTTTTACATAATTAAAATAGGAGCTCGTTAATAGTGGCTTAAGTTTTCACAATTAATCTCTACACTGTAAAAGTTTATTCGCTGCTTACTTTTCTACTTCTTTTGACAGTCAACGAGATGTATAACAAGCTTGTCTATGGTAGAAGAACAAACTTGCGTTCATGATAATATCAGGCCACTGTTGATGTTAGGGACATCCAATGTAAATCTTGAAATGTGTCTGATATTTCAGTATCCAGCAAGTAATTTCGCCATTCCCACTAATACAGGTATTCATGTGTAGTATCAATGTGTTATTAAAATAATAACTTAATGAAGTAACATTAAACAGGTAACAAAAAACAACATCTATGTTTTGATTCAATTATTTTTCCTGGACCTTGAGTCCTGCAAACTTCTGTTTGATAGTTAATGCGGTCCTCGATCTGAAAAATCTGGAGATCCCTGTGTCAAGGCAAAGCCCACTAGGGCTATCTGCTGTAGAGAGAAATGCCTTGGGCAGAGGACTTTTTGAGAACGCTTATTTACGACATACATAGTAAATAATTATAATTTGTGAAAAAAACAGTATGCAATTATTAAAATATGCTCAGATAATTTCGTTTCTTGTTTTCTCCATTTTATCATTTTTTTTGTCCTTTTGCCGTAATTTTAGGCAACTTTCAAGTAGTTATTTCTTTCATATATTCTCAGTCGTTTATTTCAACTGTTATTTTTAAGTGTGTTTTTGTTTGTTGCTTTATAAGTGAATTTACTGTGAAGCAGTTTCAATTTAACAAATCTGGACTGACTCCACTCGACTTTACGAACACTTACGATTAAGATCCTTGCCAAGCATTTAAATAAATTTTAATCGATGAATAACTCAAACATGTATACCAAATTGAACCTCAATCGAACGCACCATTTAAACTCTAGCGCACTTGCAAGAATTTCCCCCCATAGGCCATAATGTAAAAGAAGTCTTTATCGTAGCCCTGTAAAAAAACTATAAGTCCTATACACATCAAAATCGATACCGGTCTTACGATGGTGGTTTATAACATATATAACCAATTTCAGCTCAATCGAATGTACCGTTTAGGAGCTATCGTGTTCAGTCACATACACACAAACACACATACATACATACATCTCGTAAAAATAGCATGAATGAATTCAGAAGACCACAAAACGTGTAAATACACCAAAATCTCGAAGTCAAATTTTTTCCTGATTACAATACTTTCCTTACAAGGCATATGTTCGGAAAGTAACAAGAAGCTGGTAGCTCTATGAATGATGTGAAAACTTATCAGTGTGTAAAAGAGATGAATGCGTATATTTATAACATTTTATCAAAATAAATATGTATCTTTTTATATAAGGAATATATTTACTTTTTATGAAAAGGAAATCTACAAAAAATATCATTTATGCATACCAGCGAATATTTCAAGTATGCCCTCGAGAGAAACTGCGACGAAAGATCATATCACAAATTTTTATATATATTTGACAATTTCGCTTTCAGCAGTACTTTTAAGTCGCTTATTTGTTTTAATGAAATGCCAAATGAGTGTTTTTCTGAAAGATTTGCTAAAATTACTCCAAAATTATCTTTATCTTGACGTAGCTGTCTGAAAAATACAAGCAAATTATTTAGTGCTTGCATAAATTATATAAATGACTAATTTTGTCAGCGACTCAAACAAAGGTTTCTTTACATATTGTAGTTTGTGAACTTTTATGAATTGCGTATACCTTATTTCACAAAATATTCAGTTCTAATTAACAAATGGATAAATTACAGTGTTACATCAGTAAATGCCGTGTATTAAAAGATTGTGAATTTGTAAATGGATATGTATGGATATTTTTTTATATATTTTGGCCTTATATATATATATATATATATATATATAATTGGCCAAAAGGACCGTTTTATTTAATTTTAACAACTACTCAGATACTGACAAAATATGGAAAATAGAGCATCTCAATAAATTTAAACTTATCAGTGAACAAAAACATTAAACTTAAACTTAATACATATACTTGAACATTAAACTTAACAGTGAACAAAAAGCTTTAATTACATACTACAATATATACTGTTTAGTGTCCAGGAACTACACAACTCATTGACCAAGTGTATTTGATTTTGTGTAAGTTTTTGAAAATATTGACTGGAAATTAATTTACATTTCTGTTGACTGTTAACATTAACATTGATGTTTTATAAAATTCATTAAAAATTTGCTCTATTTGATAAAAACTATTATATTTGCTCTATTAACTCCAAAGGTGATATTTAAATAGCAACTTACTACAGAGCTTTATGGAATTGAAATATTGTGTGTTTTCCTGTAGAAGAATCATTAATATTATATATACATTGGGTATACATTATTAATCTTAGCAATAACATTTATGAAGCTCGTTAGCATTTACACTTTAGATAAAACTGCAACATACAGACTGACTGACATAAAGTAAGCACAATAATTATTTCTAACTTCATTTAAATGTGAAAGATGTTCTGAAAATTAACTTATTTACTTTTGTAGGAAACAATTATTTCAAGCCATTTTCTAAGTGGAAAAGTAAATAAACAGTACAAATACCAATTTGAGAAGCGAGAAGGAACAAAGTAAAAGGAAATATTTTGTTTCTGAAAAGCTACTCGATAAAACTATTGACGAATAATGGAACAAGATATTTTTTTACAAAGAGGATGAACAGATCAGGCATGAAAGATCACAGTTAATTGTCAAGTGACAGGCTAAAATTACTAGAAAGCTTTAATAACACCGCATTGGATTCGATTAGTCAGTAGAATTGATGTCTTTAAATTGTGAAATCCTTTCGCTCATTTGAAATGAAAGGCTTTTGATTGATTTTTATGTACACTTTTACGATAGCCCTCTAAGAAATTCATATTTAAAATAAATTTTTCCGTTTCATTACGGTGCTCCCATTTCCCAAATACCAGTCGATTAGATGTTACAATAGAGAAAATAACTTTTTATATTCAGTTTATGCATTTAATATTTCTTTAAAAAATTTCACATAAATTATTGATAATGGGTTTAATTTATGTTTATATTGTCATTTTCTATTTTTAATTTTTAAACTATTTTTTTCTTTTGTTGATAGTAATGCTGACTGTTTTTCTGTTTTCAACAAAATTGTAACTAACGGAAAATAAATCGGTTCAGTTCCTGTTTTCGTTCTGCCAGAAATAACGGTTTTCGGTTCAGTTCCAAATGAATAATTTATTTCATGTGTATTCTTATTTGAACTAAAAATATAATTTTATCATCAACTGAATTAAACCTGCCTTCTACAAGTAATTTCATGCGAAGCTGAAACAGAAAAGTAGCAGTGAATATCAAAACAGAAAATCGAGAAGCAATGTATCGTCCGTTTTGCTAAAGCAGAGCGACTGCAAACACATGATTCTACAGGGGGAAAAGGATGGTAGGTTGAGATGGGTATTTTTTGAAGCTCTATTTCGGCTCGCTGTCATTTTACGGTGTTTTCCGTTTTGTTTTATCTCAGTTCAGAATTTCAGGAACTACTATTCTACTTATAGTTAGTTCATGTGTAAACAGACTTTTAAACATAAAAGAGCATTGCTAATCTTTCGTTCGCTCTTATTCGATATCGAATCAGATCTGACGCATGCGTAAATGGGAGGAAGGCTTTGAGAAACGAAAATAGACTGTACATGTAATGATGATAATTATACGGTTGCCGTTAAAATAGAAATATTGATAAATTGGCTGCAGTAAGAAAATGATTGAATGTACACCGAAGAGAAATAAACTCCTAATTTTTCCCTCTCAGTTCCGGTTCGAGTCCCTGTTATTAAGGTTTATAAGTATAAAAAAAATCTACCAAAAATAGTGTACGTAGACGTTATTTTTCTTTACAGGAGCATACAGTCTATATGAAATCAATCGTTAAGATATTCTCTCGAAATCAATATAGTTTAGATGTAAAACTACAAAAAAGAAAAGAAAAAAAAATCTGAAACTCTTTTATATTTTAAATTCGCACTGAAGTGCTGTATGTTAGAAGCACATCTTAATCCAATTTGCTTTCCTTGCAGCATTATGTTGGAAAGTTTATCATTATCTAGGAGTGTATCTTGTTTGTCTTTCTTGTTCACAAATCTCTCCTTTAAAATTTCAATCTATATTAAAATGGCCTGTTAAAAGTGTTTTACAACCGTTTTCAGACGTATTCTAAGTATACTTTACTTTATTACAAACAGTAGGACAGATTGGAAATTTCCCGCCGAATATGGAATATTGCAAAGCTGGATTCAATTTATGGAATTTATTTTTTGGCCCTAATCTAGGAGTTAAATCGTAAAAATGACAAAAATGTGTGACTTTTGACCTGGATGCTATCTAGCAACTGTTGAAAAGTGATTAGCCTTTTCAAAGACAAAGTCCTTGTATGAAATTAATTTAATTAATAAGTGCTTACAAAAAATAAGTCATATTATTTCGTATGTATTACCTCTTCCGATTTTTATTATCACTTTTCAGTTATTCATTCAGCAAACAACTTTAAACACGTGAAAAAGAAGAAGAATAATAATTAACCGAATTTCTCGCACAATTTGATAGACAACTTCATTTTCAGAATTTACTGAAACATACCTTCTGTATTGATAAATAAATGAAATTAACTAAATTAAGAATTCTTTAATTGAAGATGTTTGTGGATGAATGATTCTGGTAAATGTATAAGCGCACTCATTAATTAAATTTATATGTTTATGAACTAGGAATTTGATCATTTGGTTTAATTAAAATTCGCTTATACCAATAACTGTCCTAATTCACGTTTTAAAAATTTTCATTTAAAATAACGCCGTAGGCATGAGTTATCGAGAGAATCTCAAATCAGAACGCTATTTTACCATTTAATTGTTTTATTTTTGAAAAAGTAAGAAATTAGATTGCTATAGAATAAACAGTTTAATTCGTAGTTCCTAAGCTTTAGAAAAGTTCTTTAAAGTAACATAATTTTGGGAAAGAAATAAAATCCCAATTAAAAATTATGAAAATATACAGGGCAGTTATTAAATTTTCTTTATAAACAGGGTTTTACTGCTAAAACGAGAGAGCAGATTATTACCAAATTTGGTAAGCTATTCATGAGTGTGCTTAAAAAAATTTAGTTCAAAAATGTCAACTAGGTGGCGCTTTTCAGGACAAATGGCGAATTCAACAATGGAAATGGCTAATTTGAAATATACAAACAATTTCTAGATTTGTTCCCAGGGGCGTAGCCAGGGGGCGTATCGGGATGTATCCCCCCCCCCGAAATGTTTGGATTAGTGATGAAATTCCGTCTATTTATACACATATAAGTTCATATCCCCCTCCCCCCCCGAAAAATTTTCCTGGCTACGCGCCTGTTGTTCCACAGTTTTTGAGCATTTACTAACTATTTTGGATAATTTTTGAGCTGGATTTACCATGCAAAGCGCCATATAGCGGTCATTTGTGGAAAATAAAAAATATCTTGAGCATATCTCGTGTAGTACAGTCCATATGCCAAATCTGGTGGTAATAGGTTCACCCAGTTTCAGCTACAGGATGCTGTCTATAGGGAAAGTTTGATTATAAACAGCCTGTACTATAAACAATATTGCGCATGTTCTTGTCATAGTGGCTAGCAATCCTAACCATTCTAATAAACCTACAAAAGGCCTGAAAATATTCTTATTTGTGTGCCGTATTCTTTTCATTGATTTCATGACTTAAGTGCTTTCTGGAAAAAGGCCGATTTATTTATGCGATACCACCCGCATGTTGCTATCTACAAAGCGTGAATTTTCTGATAGCATCGAGGATAAAAAATAAATGATCCACTAAATGGCGTAATCTAATCGACTGTAAATAGAAATTTGCCGTACATACACTCATACGGCAAAGGATTTTGCTCGAGCAGGAGTAATAAAAGCGGGATTCCCCAATTCCCCAAGAAGTGTAATGTGATCTTTATCAAAGACATCTGCCAAACGGTAAATAGTAACTACGATTTTGTTA
The DNA here is from genome assembly GCA_038373885.1 of Cheiracanthium punctorium. Taxonomy (NCBI): domain Eukaryota; kingdom Metazoa; phylum Arthropoda; class Arachnida; order Araneae; family Cheiracanthiidae; genus Cheiracanthium; species Cheiracanthium punctorium. The sequence goes on from JAWZYV010004542.1 coordinate 114,898, forward strand.
GAGGAGATTTTGAGGTGATAGCATGCCTTCGGAAGGGACATTTTTTAGTATTTGAAAAATCGTTTAGTTGAAGTGAGCGAAGCTCTCACACTACACTCAGGCATTTCAATGTAACGCTTCTCCTCCGAAACCGCTTGACCGATTGAGTTCAAATTTGGCATGGTTATAGGTACCAATGATGGCAAGGTGTAAATCCGAAATGAAACCAATCGGGTTGACCACGGAGTAATAATCACCGAAAAACCTGCTGCCATTAACTTTCAATGGAGATTTTAGAAGAATTATTCTATTTCTCAATTATTCGCTCCACGCGCTCATTGGTAAATGAGCCTAAAGATACTGGTATTTGTAACCTAAATGATAATGCTATTTGTAATTATTTTAGGACAGTCTGCATTTGAAGAAGTACTTGTATCTAAATATTTTCCTTCGAATTTATTGAATTTCCCTAACATAATGCAATTAATATTCCATTTTATATTGAGAACAGCCATGATAGAGGTACAAATAAGGTGAGTTTTTGGGAACAAATAGTACACGATTAAGAGCATTAGATGCTTCATCTGGGAATTCCTAAATCTATGCGTGGCACGCGATTGGTGATTCGATCGACCGCCAGTTTTCTGATAGTTAGATCGAGCGGTGATAGCGGTTGCACTTCAAATGTCCTTCTGTATTGATATGGATCGTAAATTTAATAATCAAAATCTATTTCCCGTAACGCCGATTTACAGAAATCTCTCAGACGATCCTAAGATATGACAAGCACATATCTCAAGTTCCTCCAAAACCTGCTAACCTCAAATCAATGTCCTTCTCCAGACATTAGTTAATACAGCAGAATTATGGTGGCCATGACTTCGAATTTCTATAACGAAGTCTGGATCTATGAACTAACGGTTCCTCAGTGACATATTTTAAGGTTGAATAAGACTGATGCACTCTCTCAAAAAAGTATTCTAGCGTAAGTCATATTTCTTATACCGGTTTCATCTTTAAAATGCTGCTCTCAAACAAAAGTGATTGTGTCATGAATTAGGGGAGCTACAGGATTTTCGGCACCCAGGGCAGGTAGTTACGACGCCCCCCCTCCCCTCAAAAAATAAGCCTTTCATAATTTTTATTTTTTACCCAGAAAAGTTTTTTAAGCATTAAACATTTTAGAATTAGTACACTTTAAATTTGCCATAGGTCATACATACAAAACTTTGTACATGATAGAACTTCCATCCAAAATATAAAAGAAAATATTTTATCAGAAGTATTTTATCAGAACTATTTTAAAGTAATTTACATATAATTCTGAAATTCTTTCTTAATGAAGTTTATATAATGATATATACTTCATTAAGATAAGTAATATAATGATTTCTCTTATAGAGAGACCCAGCAAACACGCAACTGCCCGAAAATGACGGCCGGGTACCCGTCGTGCTGGCGAAGTGCCGTATACCGGAAGCAAGGTAGATTGTCGTCTACCTTGCTTCCGGTATCATCTGGAATCGTCTGGAAGTCACTGGAGTACCAATGCCTGAAAAGTGCATATGCGCCGGTACATAACTAGTAACGGCGAACTGCCATGTGTGTATGACATGCACAAAAAAGTTAACGGCGTGGTACTGCTTAAAATGTACCGGGCCAGCACTATTTGGCAGTAATGGGCCTGTATATATTTCGTAGTGTTGGCATAAAATTTCGTTATTTTAATTAAATAATATTGTTTCACATTCATACGGTGTAGAAGTGTTATAGGGGATATAAGTTCCGGGCACCCAAAGGCAGGGTCACTGCAATTTTTTTTTTTTTTTTTTTTTTTTTTTTGAGGGGGGGATGTAAGGGGAGAAGTTCATATTGTGCCTTCAAATATTTTAGTACTAAAAACTAAAATAATACAAACGAGTTCAGTATGCTATAAAAATGTTTACTACACAGACAGTGGAACCTCCACTCTGTATACGACAGTATATAACCCCCACTTTGTACAGAATTATGAATTTTAATCTTAACATTTTTATAATTTATATTAATTTTATACAATTTTGCTAAACTTTTCCTGAAAAACATATTTGGAGACTTTTTTCTACGTTAAGCCCCTTTTAAAATCTACCGAATTAGGGTGCAGAAATATGTTAGAGAGTATTACGTGAAGACCAGTCAGGGTTTTGCATGAGAGCTCAGCTCCTGTAGTCTTTTTTCTTCAGAGAATTTTAGATTAAATTAAAAATTTTAACAGCCTACATAATTGCTTCTATTGACATTTTTTATTAAATTAAATATAGCAGTGGTAAAACAAAAGATTACTTAATTTTTAAATATAAATTAGGTAATTAATGCTCAAATTTACAATAAAACAAATTAGAGCTCCTGCAGCTATTTTGTTAGAAATTCAGCAAGCAATGAACCAGTATTTACATATTATTTCTTTCAATCTGTTTCGCTTTTTGTGGTTTATGACCGCAGCTTTGCTAATTCTTATTCTGTACATTAAAAAGAATTTCTTTTGCAGCTGCTCTCTTTGGGCGAGGCTGTTACTTTTTGCTTGTTCAGACGTCTCCTAGAGATGTCATGATCGAGTTGTTCTTCACTGACACGTTTTGGTAACCCTTTTAAATTTCTGCGCCTAATTGTTTTTGTTTACTAAATTAAATACATTGATTTATTCTTAATCGCTGTGGTTGCGTTCGCCTATTTTTGTATATTGGCATATTTTTGTTAGTGCTGCACTGCCAAGTTTGTAAGTTAAGGTTTTTTGTTTCACTCCGTGAGAACATCACTTTAGCTCCAGTTCTTATTTTTGGTAGGTCGCATAAAATCGGCAGTCTTGATGTTTCATTTCGTTTTGCAAATCTTGAAACGTTGAGCGGGAAGCCAGTTATGAAATTTGCTTTTTAGGATACAGTTTTTCCGGTTGTTGTTGCAGACTTTCGAGAATAGACTAGTAAGATATCTCTGTTAGGAGCAATAATAATTATAATAAGATTTGCTTCTGCAGTGATATCTTGCTGGTTATGGATACAGAAAGTGGAAGTTTTACATTTCAGTGGATTTTACAGTGGATTTCATTGGATTTTACATTTTTTAAACAGTCTGGAAAATATTACAGGTAAATTTTTACTCTTACTGTTTTTATGTAGACACGGTATCCACCGGTGAATTTAGCAACTAATTTAAAGATTAGGCGACTTTTTCAACCAAAAAACGCATTTTCATACTATTTTCAAGTTTTGGCTACTTGTACCCATACTCCAGGCACTCATTTGAAAATCTGGTGTTGGTTTTTGTCAAATCCCCCTTTTTTTTTTAAAGCTGCTACTGAGCTTTCAGCAAACATTCTAATCTGTTTTTTAATCCTGCTATAAAAATAAATGTATTATATGTTCTGTTATATATATATGAAGTTTTTTAATTTATCATTTTATTCAATCCTTCTTAAATGAAGCTAAATTAAGCATGTTTATTTCTTAACTACAAAATCATTCAAAAATGTTACTATTTTGGGAACTAAAATTGAGAAAATAGCTACTAAACTGGTGACTTTTTTTAAGTCGGTGATGTTACTAATGATACTTATTTTAGTGTATAAAAGTACTTTCCTCCATAAAATTTGAATCATGCAGTATACAACAGATATAGATACAGAAAATTTCTTTTCAGAATAGCTAAGATTTAAAAAATAATTTGATCTAAACAAAATGTACAATTAAGCAAAATGTTGCCCTAAAGTTATGTGTGTAATCATAGTACAATTTTATTTATTATTACTTCCTGTAAGATTTTGATTAGTACATACACACACACACACACATATATATATATCAACCATAAAGTATTATAACTCATTTATAAAATCTCTAACTCTGAAATATTGAAATTAAACTGTTTATAAATGATTTTATGTTGGTTCTGAAATGTGTTAACGCCTCTATCACAAAAAAAATCTTTTGTGACTGCAAATTTGTAAGAAAATTGCAGTTTATTAAAACTGCACACAATTCACTAATGATAGTCGCACATAATTTTGCAAACGATTGACCAACAGATTTTGCTGTTTTTTATCTTTCAAAATGTTACCCTTAAGGAATTTCTTTTGCGGGGTGGGGGTGGGGGGTTGATGAATAAGCCCCCTACCCCGCATCCGCCACTGGCTCGTATTTTAATTATGGCAGTATTACTGTAAATAGGCACTAATCCGGTACCGTGCCATTACATTGTAGTCACTGTTAAGGTACCAGGCCAGTGCCTTTATTTTTAATAATAGCCGGCACACGGCATTTTGGGCATTATAAACTTAATGGGCCAGTGCCTTTATTGTGAGTAACGGCCGGCACATGCAGTATGCCAGTAGAGTGCCTTTACCTTCCCAGGCTTCTGGCAAGGTACTTCTCGGGCGACCACTTCTGGTACGATTCAGTTACTTTTTGTAGTGCCGGGCCGGTGCTGGACGTAAAGGCAGAAAGGCACTGGCAAGGTACTCCGACAGCAGGTGTATGTTTGCTGGGGAATCTCTTGATACAATTAAATCTAAAACTTTTTTAAATGTTGTGTACTCGCTGTTTCAAAACTAAAGCAGAGTTATAAAGTTCGTAGCCAAATAATTAAAGCAGAAAGAAAAACGTTAGCAAACACCAATGAGAGTTAATGCAGCAGACCGATTTCGGTAAGACGTACCAACATCAGTGCCAGAATGTATTCTCGCACTGATGATGGTAAGTCATAGTTACCGAAACCAGTTTGAGGCATTAAATTTCATTGGTGTTTTCTACCGTTGTTTTTTCTGTGGTAAAGCAGAATTACCTTCTTTATCAAATTTTTATTACAGAACTCGTGGGATTTATAAGCTAAACATTAGTAACATACGTCCTCTAAGCCCGGGCCCTGGGGCAATTGTCCCCACTGTCCCCCTCTTGGTGGGCCTGCATGAATGATAAGAACTTTTCATATTGCTTCTTAATTTTGTGTTTTTTTTTCAAAAAACTAATCCACAAAACTAAAATAAGAAATTCCTCTAATGATCAGGGGTGTAGCCAGGGTTTATTTCTGGGGAGGGGGGCGGGTGGCTCTGCATCAAATTGTAAGCCAAGTTTCATTTGTAAGCTAAATATATATATATATATATATATATATTTATTTATAACGGGCGGGAACTTGTCGATTAGGCATTGTCCCTTACAACGGCTCGAAGTTGTGACCATTTTATTATGGGGGCGCCCAGTGGGCGGTCAGCGTTACCCCCTATGAAGGGACGGACACAATGACAACCACGCCCAGTTGGGGATCGAACCCCGGCCGCCGGGAGTTGAACCCGAAACCGGAGTACGGTGCTTTACCCATCATACAAGTCGGTCGGCTGTAAGCTAAATATCAAACTGTAAACTAATTTAAAGGACAGATTTCGGGGAGGAGGCTGCATTCCCCTCCCCCCCCCTGGATACTCCCTGGCTATTACTCGAATACGATTTGATTTGATTTGTGAGGTTGGTTGATTGAGACCCTTAGGCAGGAGGCTGTCTTCACGATTATTACGAAGTACACGAATACTTTTTTGTATGAATGAATGCACTATGGGTATATTCGTTAAATCAACTCGTGTCACTTTTTTTCGTGGAAAGACTGGAAAAAAATGGAAAGAAGTGCCATCAGCGGTTTTAGTTCCTTTTGAGATAAAGAATAACTAGTATGCTCAGTTTTTTGCCTAGGTAATGCGTTTGTTTCTCGTAAAGCATCCTATCAAAGCGAAAGAACTGTAAACAAACGATCAAAAATTAAAACAACTGGCTCCTATGCCAGTTGATTAACATTTAAACCAGTTGCACTTAGTTAACTTTAAGAACTGCAGTCAACATGTTTGAGGTTAAAAATGGGCGTTTAAGATCACCTAAAACTAAAACTAGTTGCATTAGTGACACTGGTTCTGAGTTTATAAATGCGCCCAATCTGTGCTGAAGAATGCGCAGTCTGTTGTCGCACAAGTGACATACCTAAAACATCACCAGGGCCTTACCATAACGTTTTATTTTTTCCTTTTTGCCTAGAGTATTTTTCAAATTTTGTGTCTCTATAGAGTATTTTCACGTGACATCACTGAATTTTTTTTTGGTCAACTCTGATATTTAGGGATACAAAGCCACGTTTTCGGACAATGATTATTCTCAAATGAATGAATGTTTGACCAAAAAAAGTTGGTGGCCAATGTGTCACGTAGTGATAATGACGTAGGTGAAAAAGCTCTATATATTTTGCTCTCCTATATACTTAATTTAAACTCAATCTGGGAACTCTATCTTCATACAGACAAAAAGAGAAAGTGCCCTAAGTGCCCGTGATTCAATCAGGCCCTGAGAATTATTTGAAAAAGTTCTATTATTCAAACATAAACCAATTAATGTTCTACTTGGAGCCCGTGGCTCGGAAGTTAATCCTTTGTCTACCGACGGTACTAAAAAGTACCGTCAAATTAAAATTGTAAAAAAAAGAAAACGAAAAACTTATTCATTGTAACCATTCCTTTGAAAAATCACTACCAAATATTTCATTTCATCAGCTTACACCACAACTTAATGTTCTATTAGAGAAGTTTGTCTTAAATAGGTAGCTTTCCGCTCACTTTCTAATTATGTAGAGCGTCATCCTCCGTAAAAGAGAGCATTAGTGAATTTTCAGACGTCTCTTTTATGATTAAAGGATTCGATTTTCTGAAAATGGGGAAATCAAAGTATTACTTGACTCCTTCAGATTGGTGGGTCCTATATTTGTTTGAAAAAGACTCGTTAACTGTTTACAAAATCCGTCATCAAACGTATAGCTCATGCTTATTAACTTTTCGTAATTTTCTTTTTTTATAAAATTAATCGGCATTTATCATTCATTGCCTAACTATAACAAGATAAAACAAATAGACTCAAGGGAGTATTCTAGGCATTTCTTAACTCGGTAAATAAAGGGTTAAGGGCCACTCCTCCTCCAGACTAATCGCCCAAGCGTACGGTCCTGGGTTCGATTCCCGCTCCATCCCCTGACTATTTTAATTTCCTTTCTTTATGCTAGTAAAACCTGTGTCTGCGTTGTCTACTTATTCGACGAGGAATTGTAAGCGGCTTCTTGAAAACCAAGCACGCAAGTCCGGGAAAAAATGTTCCAAACACAAAAAGAACAACAACAAATATCCCATCCGGTCACAGTTATAATAATCAAAATCTACTTCACTCAACGCAAGTCCACGCCAACTTCTCAAACAAGTCCGAAGAGATATACAAGCACCATCGCCAAGTTCCTCGCAAAATCTTGATTCAACACTGCTCCTTCGGAAATCAGTTAATACAATACAGCCAGAGCGTTATCGTAGTGGGCCGTGGCTTCGAATTCCTATAATGAAATCTGGATTTATGGGCGACCTGCGCCTCTGAGATATACTTGTGCAAACAAAGACCTCTCCCCGTAGATATGACGAGCGCAAACACACTTCAAAACTCCCTCGCAAAGACCGTGCCGTGCCGCCTGTGCAGTATTGATTCTTCCGCAGAAATTTGTCCGATAACTCCGGGTTGCAATTCCGCCTCCGGTAACGACCTGATTGGACAATCTGTGGATCATCGGAGAAGTGCGCTTTAGAGCACTTGTTAAATCGTTTTATGTATTAGGTGTAGCGGACAGTAGTGCCTCTTTTTTTCGTACGTCAATATTTTGCCTAGCCGAAACAATTGTGGCTCACTAGTGGCACAACTAGTCCAAAACACGTTTTCTGAATGTCTTTGAACGTTCAGTGAACGTACGTTTTTTTGAACTAGTAATACTAGGGTAAAAAAACGAAATTTGTATGTGGCAATTTTTTTAGCGTAAGGTGCTAGATTGGAGAGCATTTTAACCCATTTGCGACCAGATATTTTTGCAACTTTCTTCGATTTTTGCTCATACCAGTAATAATAGATAAATTTCTGTCGTCAAGCGATGATTTCTTTTAAAATCATAAAGTATTTTCACGTGACGCCACTAAATTTTTTTTTTCGGTCAACTCGGATATTTAGGGATACAAAGCCTCGTTTTCGGCCAATGAACATTCGCAAATGAACGAATGTTTGAACAAAAATGTTGGTTGCTAAGGTGTGACGTAATGATCACCATGGCACAGTGGTCATGTCGCTGGAAATGGTTTACGGGCGAAGTGTCACGATCCCGGTTTCGGGTCCCATCGCGCGTCCATCGACCTAATCGTTTGTAGTTTTCCCCGAAACTTAGCGTAAATACGGGTTAGGACCCCTTAGAAAGACGCCTCCGGAGGGCATCCCTCCTTGTGTTGTTCTACTGACAAAGATTTATAAGCGGGCTTCGAGTTAAGCACCCCGGTCTAAATGACCGGGTTACGCGCAGCGGGTTAAAAGAACTGGAATGGCAATTCATGTTATGCTCAACAATATATATTTTCTTTTGTTCGGAATAGATAAAATCCACACTAATTTTACATAAATTTGTGAAAGTGCAATTCGTTCTAAGGAGGCGTATGAACCCAGAATAATATCTTAAGCGGACAAGCCTTAACCGGGAACTATACCTCAAACAGTGATGCATCAACCGGAAGTACGCCTCAAATGAATGAATTGTCCACTGTAAGATGAAATGCATTGTAAAGTATGACTATGGATACAGTACTTTTGCTTTTTTTAATTAATTTCCAAAAATTTGGGATAAAAATAAATATAAAATGATATTATTATCGTCAGTAAACAAAAATATTGTTCTGTATGTAACATAATAAAAAATCTATTTAAAAAATAAAATCTTTTAAAAGAAATATTTTGATAAAGATCATGTTAATAGCTATAAATTGTTTCTAACAAAACAAATAAGCACTCAATGCAAACAAAATGAGCTAAGACCTGTTTAGATGATTTAACTTCTCAATGTATCAGAATAATTTAATTATTAGCGAAATACTTGTTAGAAACAGCCATAATCATTGTTACCCCCGTTTTCGGCAAACATTGCTTAACTTAATTAAATTTATTAAACTACATTTTTCGAGCTCCCACACGCTCTTATTAATTCGCTGAATTAGCTGCAAATTCAAGGGAATCAACAACCTGAGAGGTGAATTACTCGTACCAGAATGTCATAAGTTTAATGATGTTAATTATATATGTTTTTGGACGAGCCTGGAGACATTGATCAAGCAAAATAATATTGATTATTGTCACGATCGATGGGTCGTATTTTTGATGACACCGAAACTAGAAGTAAAACTTTCGCGGGAATATTTTCTACCAGTTTACATGCATATGATGAATAATATTTAGTTGCAGTTTTAAATTGATAGATATTTAGCGATAAGGCCGCAAAAACTACAAGTTCTTTAAATTAAGCCTTTCAGGTGTAAAAATGATGAAGGCGTAAGATATTTAAAAAAAACTTTTTTTATTGAAAACGACTATAATCATATTGAAATAACAAGTGGTCTAGATATAGAAAGCCTTACAACTGAAGCTTTGACGTCATCACAAGATCTTTTTTTTTATGGCGTCATCACAGTTTTAATTTCACAAGTTATATTTATTTTAAATTTGTGGTGAGTTTTCTCACTCATAAAACTTTTTAATGATTTAAGATAAAAAAAATTAATTTTATGACAAATGACAATTTTTGACCATGACTGATTGCATAATATCATACACAAGTAGACCACAATGAATTATTTTGTGTCAGAAAGTTATAATAATGTTTAATTTATTTTCAAATATCTGTAGCTTCCCTAGAAATTTTAATATAGTTTTACTTTTTGACGATACAACTCTGATGACGCCATTTAAGAAGATTTAGTGATGATGTCAAAGCTTCAGTTGTTAGGCCTTCTACATCTAGAAGGTTTTGGCGGTGGCGGCCAGAAAAATACGTCCTACAAGGACAGTAGAATTAAACTATTTGTGCCCAGATGTTTTTGCGACTTCGATTTTTGCTAATACCACCAATAATAGATAAATTTCTGATGTCAGCTTCTTGAAACTAGGGATGATTTCTTTTAAAATCAATATGTACAAAAATTGAAATATCAACATCCTACTTCGTCATGTTAAAATATTTTATGGATTTGAGGCTCAATAATCGTGAATAAAGCCTAGGAAAAAAATAACTTTTTCGACTGATGGTGAAAATTCTATCCCCAAAAAAGGTGCAATAAGCATAAACGGGCTAAAATGGAATGCCTAAAAGGACATGCCAACATAGAACTTGATATTGTTAAGAAATATAAACTTGGCAATAACCAACGCCAATTTCAGAGCAACCATACAATTTAATCCAATAAAATTAAAGTAATGAAACCACGAACAGGTAATTTTAAAGATGGCGTACTGCATCATCAATGATTTACGCCAAAACTGTGCCAAAGAGGCGTAATCAGAACAGTTCGTTGCGATTGCTAACCGACGCAATATAATCTATTTTTAGTCCGGATGGCGACTGTGTTCTAATGAGAAAAATAAACAATTAAGAATACTGCATAAGAGAAGAAGAGCAAATATAGAGATTTAACAGCCGAAGTGATAGAAAATGATGGCAAAAAAATAATCCAGAACGCATGATTTTGGATACATTACATTTAAGAAACAGAAAGTGAATGATGAATATGTGATTTGCATAACAGTGCAACTATATTATCACAACCCTCAAGTCCTCGTACTACTATTATGAATAAATTTCTGAAACTAAAAAATTGGTGGCTTTTCCCTAGAAAAAAAATTAACGTTAAATATTCGAATATATTAATTTCTCAAACATTCTGTGACTATGGTATTTCGATCGGTTATTCTGAAAAATTTTTCTCAATTTTTTAACAATTCAATGATAAATGTACAACAAACAAATGTGCAAAGTGGGTATCTTTGGCTTTAATATATCGATTAAACCTAAAGCCTACACCAGTATGACCTGAAATTACGTAGGAATGTGAAATCCTTCCTATGTGTAAATAGCATCCCTTCGCACTAAAAGGAACATAAATTAAACTTTACACATTGTGATTAATTATGATATCAAATTGAAACGATCTTTAAAAAAAATCTCGCTTTCTCTAAATTCTTTGTTTTTCAAACATAAACTTGTAATTCTAAAATATCATATCGAGTACGTACTGTATTATAATAGAAAGTAATTAGTACGAACGAAATATATAAAATTATGTTAAATATTTATATATCGCATAAATAATCTTCAGAAAAATATAACAATTCCCGGATATTCTCTATTTTGCAATTCTAAGTTTTTAATGCACTTTTCAACATTCTAAACAAACAGAATATATTCGAAATCCTTCAAAATTGATATTGCATAGAGCCATGTTCGCACGGACGAAGAATACAAATACAATCGCTTACAAAATGACATAAACTCACGATATTATTTATTTTCAAATTCTGTGTTAGCAATGCACTTCACAACATTCTAGGCAAAAAAAACAGCAAAACCCCTTGGAAAATATATACTGCATTATAACAGCACGAATGGAGAGTGTATAAAAACTGCATAAAAAATCGTTTCGAAAAATAACATAAACTAAACCGTATTTTGAAATTCCAAGTTTTTTTTTATACATATGCGTTGTTTATAAAGGAGTTCATTCAAAGCATACGGATCTCAAAAGAAGCTACCCAATTTAAACGATTCGATCGAAAGGAGACTTGCTGAATGAAATCTTTTGTGACTGGAAACACCTGTGTCTTCCATTGAAAATTTCTGACGGCAATAAGTCTGAAATCGATCACGTGAGGAGAATCCGATACTTGTTTACAGTGTTGCACATCGGAAGAGTCAATATGAGATATCAGTCCTAGTTCGTGAAAAAGAAAATGTACCACTGTTTTTGAGAAGTGTTGAGTGAACAGATTAAACGATGGAATCGGATTGAATTGTGAGTGTGTATCGGGCTTTTCAAGATTTGCGTATGCATTAACTCTAGGACCATAAATTAACGGTGGTCCGTGTTATACCTTTGAATATAGAAATAAGAGTAAAAATAAAAAATTATTAAAAAACTAAAATCTGAAACACTTTTATATTTTAAACACGCACTAAAATGCGATGCATTAAAAGTGTATCATAATCCATGCGTCATCCCTATTTTCCTTCCTTATTCAATTGAGTTGGAAAGTGTATCATTATTCAGAAGTGTGCCGTATTTTTTTCCCCTGTTCCATACAACACACCTTTGGAATAGAAACCAATCTTAAAATCACCTACTAAAATTGTTTTATTTTATTTATTTATTTTTTTGTCAGGCATATTCAATATTCCAACTGTACCTCAAAAATTTTTAAAATACTGTTTACGAATTTTTTCGGGGCAAACCCGCTGCTCTCGGGCTTAAAAAATAGTTTTAAAAAATTTTGTATTCTACGCTTTCAAATAGATAAAAATTTTTGCTATTTTGTTGCATCAAAAATCGGCCAATTAGAAACCAGAGATACGGAGGTTTTCGCTTTCCCATATGTTTTTTTTCTATCGGGCTTCTAGAAAATCTCGAGAAAATATTAGTCCCTAGGGCTTCGATCTCTTTCACGTTTTAAGGACTTATTTTTTTGGCGCCAAAATTTTGGCGATATTTTCGCCAAAAAGTCGCCAAGCTTGGTGACTTTTTTTGGTCCCTTTGGCGCGATTTTTTCCCAATGGGGCCTGGAAAGTTTGTTTTTTTCCTGCATTAAAAAAACGCATAAACCTAAACATTTTCTCTTCTATGGACGTAATCAGAAGTCCCCGCTTTTATCTGGAATCTTCGAGGAATATACTTTCTTTAGAAAACTGCTCGCAGCTTCTGCCTACTCTATAAATTTCCACCAGCGCGCTGCCCCGGACAGTTTCAGTGCGAGTTTGAAACGCTCAATGTGTGAAGAGCTGTCAGTGAGAGTACGCTTGATAGTGCTATAGAAAGCCGTGTTTTTTAGCTTGCTTTTACGAAGCTGTTTTTTTCAAAACTGCTGTGCGTAAATTCTTCATTGCTGTGTCTTAAGGGATTGTGCCACGATATCTCTTGAATATTTTTTCACTGAATTTTTTGCCTGTGAAAAGTGACTTATTTTGTGTGTGAAAATACAGGCATTTTGTGAGAGCTTTCTGATCTAAGAGAAACTGTTAAAAAGCCACATTACTGTTTTAATTGTGCTTGTGAATTGTGTACAGCTGATTGTTTCTACGAAGTTTCTAGAAGCAATAAAAGTTTTGTGTTCCATCCTGACAAGTGGACTTTTTTACTTGAAACTTTTTTACACCAACTAGACTTTAGAAACGACGAAACCCCAGGAGTAGCAGAGTAAATTCCGCAATAATACTGTGTGGAATGTGAATCATAATGCATGAGAATGCCGTGTTTGTCTTTCTTGGGATGATTCCTAATATAACGCCCCTTTTCTCGCCGAGGTGACGATAATGAAACGTATGCAGTAACCACGACGACTTTTGCTTATGTGGCAACCTTAATTTAGAAACTAAAATGGCTGTTTGGAACAACATGTAGTGCAGCATTAATTATTTATTTACTTTGGGTTGACAATTAAACTAGTTTTAATAATTAAGTGTCATCAGATTCCTTAATTAGTGCGTTCATCGCTAATTTGTACACTTTATTTTTCATCTAGTTCTTCTGGGAGTGTTGAAACTCGTGCATAACTTTTAGAGACCCATGACTGCAAAGCTCGCCAAAGTTCGGCGATTTTGCGGCCGACGGGAGTGGGAGCATTAAAATAGGAATCAACCCTTTCTTGTTTTATAAAACACATCTTTGGAATCGAAATCTATCATAATATTGACTACTAAAACTGTTTTTACAATCTTCGCGAATACTTCACTATTTTAAATACTGTTTGGAATGGGCTTTCTAATCCATGAGTGTGTAGTGTTTTGTCCTTATGTCCACAAATTTAAGTCATGAAACAAATTTAAGTCAGAGCTGTCAAGCTTGAATACAACTTGATTACTGCTTGATTTGGAAAAGCCACGTCCCACATAAACTAATAATTTTATCATCAGTCATAAAATGTGCTTGGACCAAAGAAATTAAAAAAAAAGGATTTCTATATTTGTAAAATATTGAAATTCTCCCAAAAAAAAAAAAATATATATATATATATACTACAAAAATTGATTTCAAAAATCAGTCGTGTGTGTCTCGATTTTCGGCCAATATTGCCCAACATGAGTGTTGCGATATTGAAAGTTTTTAAAAATGTGTGCTGCTTTTTAAGTTTATATTATGCTTATTTCCCGATTAGTAAAGTCTATAAAATCACACATAACATTATTTTAATTTTGATTCATCCCATGGAAAAATAAAAGAGACAGATCGGCATCGGCCAATACTGATCAATCTCGCCAAAAAACGGCGTGACAACCATAACATTCACTTCAAACTTTAATCATGTCATCTCGAGTTAGATTGGCATGGTGGTTAGGACGCTGCCTTCCCACACCTTAGGTCCCGAGCTCGATCCCAGTCGCGGAAGCTAGGCGGAAACAGATTAAAATAACTTGAGGTTTCAGCGTAGAGGGGAAATTACGTAGAAAAATAAAATATATGGGGCGAGTTCGCCGGCCGGCGCCCCATGTATTAAGGAATTTTTTTTTTAGGAAAATTTTTTAAGTTTGAATTAAGCTTGCTATGTCAAGCTTAATGCAAGTTGAGCAAGTGTAAACTTGAACACTTGATTCGATCTTTCATTAAGCTTACACTTTTGAAATTTTCAAGCTTAATTCAAGTTTATTGACTTGATAAATCAAGCTTGTTACAAGTTTGATGCAAATTTGCTGTGCTGTCTGGAATACATGTATTTTATAAATAGACTAGCTGAAGTACCCGTTCTTCGCACGGGAATGAATGGACTTTTTGATATTAATATTTGTTGTGATTACTATTTATTGTAATAAAGAGATATAGCAAAATGGATATCGCGTTATATTGTGTTCAATAATCATGCATACTGAATTTCAAGGCAATCATTTTTACGGTGCAGAAGGCGATGCGGCGTAGCACAATCTAGTGGCGAGTTTTAGCAAAACGGATACGGCAAAAATATTCTTCGCATTCAGATATCGATGTATACGAATTTTCATGACGATCGGCTGAATAGTCTTGAAGTTCATGTGTTGACGCGACATTTAGTGTCAAGTTATAGGAAAATGGATCGTGCCAAACTCTTCCCCGTGTTCAAATATCTATGTATACCTATTTTCATAGCGATCATTCGCACAGTCAAGAAGTGATACACTGCAGGGCCATCTAGTGGTTAATTAAAGTAATGATTTGCTACAGCGCCGTCATGTGGCGAGTTATAGCAAAATGGATAACGCCAAAATATTCTCATTGTTCAAATAGCTATGTATACTGATTTTCATAGCCACCGTTTGAATGGTCAAAAATTTGGCCTGCTGCAGCGTCATCTAGTGGCGAGTTAAAATAATAATGCATTGCAGTGCCATCTAGTGGTGAGTAACATCAAAAGTAACGCAATTAGAATATATTCTTCGTTCTCAAATGTGTAAGTATAAAAATTTTTATGCCGATCGGTCGAACGATATAGAAGTTGATGCGTTGCAGCGCTATTTAGCGGTAAGTTACAGCAAATGGATAGTGAAAAATATTCTCCGTGTTCTAATATTCGCGTCTACCAAATTTCATCGAAATTGGTTGGACGATATTCGCATAGCAAACGGCTAAACGGAATAGAATTCGACGTTCTGCTGCGCCACCTAGTGAAAAGTTAGAGGAAAACGGATAGCATAAAAACCTTCTCCATGATAAAAGACTTAGGTGATCCAAATTTCATGGTGATCGGTGAAACGGTGCTGGAGTTTTTCAACCTCCTACACACATACCAACATTCATTTTTATCTATAACCAGTCTTATTATACGTATATACCAGTCTCAAGTAAAATCCAGTTTCAAATCTAAGCCTCGCCAAAGTGCCAGCATACGCCATTTTGCAAGAGTTTTTTCAGGGAATCATTCGAAGCATTGACTTAGCAGCAATCAAAATGGGAAATGGATTTTATTTGAAGGCATTTATTTGAAAAGTGGAATCCCTTAATACAGCCGCATTTTTTAAATTATCAACTATAACATATTTCATTCATCATTACCTCGATGTACTAAATGCGAAGATTTCAATTTTCTGAAATTTGGTGGATTTCCCCCAAGTTAAATCAATGTACTCAATTGGTGAGAATTCTGAAGCTACATCGCTTGAAATGCCCTAATAACTGCATTATTTCTGCACGGATAGTTAAAATTTAATGCTGTATTCTAAGAAAACCTATACACTTGTTTTCAAAAATGCTATTCCCTTAAGCTCTCAGTAAATTGCGCCAAAAAGCCTAAAACTGTGCAAACCGCTAGAACTCATTCTCTAAAAATCGGCCTATCAGCCATTTTTTTTTCGCCAAACTAAAAAAAATTACATATTAGTCTCGGATATCTTCGATCCTCATTGTTTTGCGTATAAAACATTTCATTCCTGCTCTCATTTCTTATGCGCACACGATATTATAATTTAAAAAAATAGCCTAAAAAAATAAACTTAAAAAAATCATTATTATTCTTTTATTTTTACTTTAAGAATTTGAAACAACCAAGATGCTTATTTCACACACTTTTTTCACTACAGGGGTTAATATTACGTAAAGCTTTCTGCGTGGAGAACATAAAAAATCTCTTAAATTCAGTGAACGGAAACTAAGAGAACCATTCAGGAGGAAAACGTTTTTAAGTGGAGTTTCAAAGTTTTAAAGTGGATTATCATTTATTCTATATTATTTTACATATCTGTGTAAAATTTCAGGCTGACAGGTCCATTTTTGTGGAATTGTATACTACCCAAATCAACAAATTGACAAACAGAATTTCATTTTTATTTATAAGATAACCTACGCTTGTTTTTAAAAATACCCTCTCATTAAATTGCGCCAAGTGCTAGAATCATAGAAAATCTGACACACTTTCAGATTTTAAAATACGCATTAAAGTGCTATATATAAAAAGAGTTATAATCCATGGGTCTTCCCTATTTTCGTTCCTTCTTTCATTAAGTTGGAAAGTGTATCATTATTCATGAGTGTGATTAAACAAAATTAAAATTGATATTTCTAACATCCTTTTTTCTGGATGTAATACATTAGATGCAGAAAAGCTGCTCAGAAAAATTCAGAATTCCAACTGAATGAAAATTTCAAAAAACTTATACGCAGGTGTATTCATAACCCAAATAGCAGACGATTAAATTACGATAAATAGCGCCAAGCGTTAGAATCCTCCTCAAAATCGCGAGAATGCTGAAGATAGATCGCTTGAAATCCCTTAATAACTGCATTATTTTCGCACGGATCATTAAAATTTAACGCTGTATTCTAATAAAACCTTTGCACTTGTTTTCAAAAATCCGTTTCCTTAAGCTCTCAGTAAATTGCGCCAAGCCGGAAACTGTGCAAACCGCTAGAACTCACTTTCTCGGCATTTGAGCCATTTTATTTTTTCGCCAAACTGAAAAATTTTAACATATTAGCCTCGGAAATCTTCAATTCTTATTGTTTTGCGTATAAAACATTTCATTCCTGCTCCGATTTCCGATGCACACGATATTATAATTAAAAAAAATATAACCTTACGAATATAAACTAACAAAAAAAAATCCTTATTATTCTTTTATTTTTACTTTGAGAATTTAAAACATCTTATTCGGCAAAATCGCCACGCATGGCAACCACGATCCTTATTTCACACATTTTTCACTACAGAGGTTACAATTACGGAAAACTTTTTGCGTGGAGAACATAAAAAATCTCGGGGAACGGGTGGACTTACAAAGTTTTAAAGTGGAGTATGATTTATTCTATATTATTTTACATATCTGTGCAAAATTTCAGGCTGATAGGTCCATTTTTGTGGATTTGTATACAACTCAAATCCACAAACAAACAGAATTTCATTTTTATTTATTATAAGATGTAGGTAGAGGAATAATTAAAGTGTTTGTTTCACACATGCTACCAGGAGCCTTGTAGGGTTAAAACTATCATAAATGTCATTCTAATCATCGTATAGATATGTTTTTTTAATTATTTTAAACCTAATGAATTGTAGATATTAATATCCAGCAAAAAATCAAAATCCATTTTGGTGACACGTTTTTGGAGAATTTCAATATTTAGAAATATAGAATCCTTTTTTTTAATTCTTTGGTCAAGCACATTTATGACTGATGATAAATTATTAGTTATGTGGACGTGGCTTTCCAAATCAAGCAGTAATCAAGTTGAATTTGAAGGTTCATTGTCGGTTTAAAATGACCTCTTAAAAGATAAATATTTCATTCAGCCCCTGGTTTGCAATCCTTAAGACTTATCTTTAGACATCAGCAAAACTCAGATTTAAATAAAATGCCGCGTTTTCACAAAAGCTTTATCTGTGAAAAATAAACAGCAATAGAAAAACGGGAGAGAAAAGGAAAATTGTGTATTTAGTCGAGGAGTTTACAAAACGATTTCAATAAAGAACTGAAAGCTTTAATCGATGAAATTCACTTTTCGTTATTTACATTCCTAAAATGTGTGAAAGTGAAGAAAGAATTTGCTAAACGGATAATAGTTTCTTCTTTATTAACGTGTGGAAGCAAGGATTGCTTTTCCAAGATTTATTCAAAAAACGAAGAACAAAAGAACCAATTTAAGGAAGAAATATTTTTAAATTTCTTTGTCCATTTCAGATGTTTACCAGCAAATTACAAGTTTCCTTTTCATTTTTTAACTCCACAAAGTAATTGATTTTCCTTCACTGGTGTTTAATTTTTTTAGCACTACAGTGTTATTTCGTTCATGCTCGGTTTTTCTTTCGACATATTTTTGTGGACATATTCTTGTCGGCCGATTTGATGATGACTCTATCAATACGGTTGCCAGATAAAATGTTGAAATTCGGCAAGGTTTGCAATTTTCGAGGATTTATCATCAAGTTTAGCACCAAACAAAATAAGGCTCCAAAACTGAACCTAACTTGGCAATATTTTCCATATTTGGCGAGAAACTGACAAACGCTACAGTTTATTACAAAGAAGAGGTATAGTAGAATATGTCTGACGAACATTGTGAAACAGTTTTAGTAGGCGATTTTAGCCTATTTTTGCCCAGATATTTTTACGACTTTCTTCGGTTTTTGCTAATACCAGGAATAATAGATAAATTTCTGATATCAACTTCTTGAACAAGGGATGATTCCTTTTAAAATTGTTATGTATAAAAATTGACATGTCAACATCCTACTTGGTCATGCTGAAATATTTTATGAAGTTGAGTTCAATACTCATGAATAAAGACTAGGAAAAATAAAGAACATTTTCGACTGATAGCGAAAATGCCGTCCCAAAAAAGGAACACTAGGCACAAGTGGGAACACTAGGCTGCGGGTTAATCCTTTAACGCCCAGTGTTCCCGCTCTGACGTTTCTACCAAACTCTGACGTTTTGACTGTTGCCAGTCACGAGGAATAGATTTGATTTCTATAAAAATAGTTGCGGACGACATAGCTCCACGAGAATCCTTTACTTTTTAGCGCGTCATTTCCCGTAAAAAAAATGTCACGATTGTTTTTAACAGCCCTGACATCTGCTGAAAAAGGGAAGAATGCGAGAACAGCTGGATAGATTGCCCAATGCTGAAAAAAAGGGCAGCCGTTGCCATCGCTCCACTTAACTACCAGCAAGATGGCAGACGATCGAAACGTTCATTGCGTGCCACAGAGCTAGAGACCATTTTTTGACGACAGCTGGCTGTGCGCGGGCACAATCGAGCGATGGCTACAGCTGCCCTTTTTTCAGCATTGGGAAAGGGTTGCGCCTCAAAGGGTTAAAATAGATTTCAACTCTGAAGAAGTGTTCCATGGAAAAATGATTTTTTTATTAATTGGATTTGTCATACATCTTTGGACTCTTTCCGACGCTTTAGAAATTAATATAAATATACATGTATACAGGGTGATTTATAATTATTTTTATAGAACTTAAGGGATACAGGCTTCCTAACAAGGAATTAGAATCACGTAGCAATGTGGGATCAAAAACACTTGCTAAAGGGCAATAATCACTTTGGGAAAAGTGTTGAAGTGTTTGTCTAATTTCTTAACCAGGTTTCATAGACAATGGGCTTGTCTACAAAAATATCATCCATGAAATGAAATGGAATTTTTAAACTATGAATTTTAGTCACATGTTTTCAGAGAGAAATACGTTAGTTTTTGACAAATAATGATCTAAAAGTTCACTGTTGTTTCAGCACCTGTTCGAAATTGATTATTTACAGCTACATGAAGAAGATGCTTCCGACCCCACATTGCTATCTGTTTGATTCCTTAAGTGGCCTATCTCCCGTTAAATTTTGTAAAAATAATTATGGATCTCCCTGTATAGTTAATATTCACATCTTTTGAAAATTATATTATAATGTATATTTTATACGATGAATATACCGGGTGATTGAAAATAGATGTTAAGGAGATTATTTTTTAAACCGTAATTGATCGAAACATACTTCCAATTAGAAACTTTCGTCAAATCAGGAGTAGCTTTCAGATATGGCATTTTCTTTACTGGGGGTTGCTTCCATATTAAAATACGAAATTTAATTTTTACGCGGTCCCTCTTTTCCTACTCTTTATATTTAAAAGAATGTTGTTCTTTGCCAAAGAAAATTAATTAGAAAATCCTGTGTCTCTAAGTGAAAGAGTTAGCTAGAAAATTAATTTTGGAAATGATGATTTACACTACTTTACCTGCTGTGCTGGCTTCAGATTTTAGGGGGAAAAATCTTTATTTTAGGGGACCAACTATGAGTTGATAAAAGATAAATAACGATCCCATTGTCGGGAAAAGCAATTAAACGCTTTCAAATGTGTGAAATTAACAGGTACAGTTTTACCTAAAATGATCGGTACTGTTTTATGAAATTTGCAATAACTGAGTAATTTATGGGGGTTCATCCACTAATTACATCACGCTTCTAGAAAAGGAATTTTAAAGTGTAAAAGAAAATGACAAAATAATGGTGTAGGTTACTATGGTGTGATAACTTTCACTAAAAACTGCCAAACATGCTTTACCGGAAAATTCTAGCTGAATTAGGGTTTGAGGAAGCCACTGTGTCTATTGAGTGACTATTAACATAAATTAACGTCAGTTGAAAAGTAATTACATATTTCTCACTTTCGAGACATCCCCTTAGCGCTTGACGACAAACGCCAAAATTTTAAAATTGATATATCTCGGACACTATTCCATGTAGAGACACGGGATTTGCTTTATTAACCCATTTGTGCCTGGATATTTTTGCGACTTTATTCAATTTTTACTGATAACAGAAATAATAGATACATTTCTGATGTCAACTTCTTGAACAAGGGATGATTTCTTTTAAAATCATTATGCATAAAAATCGAAATATCAACATCCTACTGGGTCATGTTAAAATATTTTGTAGAGTTGAGGCTCAATACTCATGAATAAAGGCTAGGAAAAATAAATAACGTTTTCTACTAATAGGGAAAATTCCGTCCCAAAAAAGGGACACTAGGCATAAATGGGTTAATTTTCTTAGGCAAAGAACAGCATTCTTCTAAATATAAAGGGTAGGAAAGGAGGGAAGATATAAAAATTAAATTACGTATTTTAATATGTATACAACATTAAATTACGTATTTTAATATGTATACAACCCCCAGTAAAATATGCCATATCTGAAAGCTAACCTTAATCTGACGAACTTTTCTAATTGGAAGTATGCTTCGATCACTTACGGTTTAAAAAATAATCGCCTTAACATGTAATGTGAATCACCCGGTATTTCAATTAATATTTACGCAATACAGACATAAAATACATTACTGAAACACGTTGTTAAACATTTAAAGAGAAATAAAAACGAGAATTGTAAGTGCGCACTAAATAAACACATTTTATACTTAACAGCGAAAAAAGTGAAATCACATATCAAAATCTTTTTTGGTGTAATTCGTACTGTCTAACACAGATAAAATTTTTCATGACATAGCAAGATAAACAAATAATGCAAGATTTTAAGTAGAAATATTTTGCTTCCTTTAGAAAACTAAATAATCGTTAAACTAATTTCGCTAGTAAAATTAAGTTCGAATTGAAACAATCAAATTAATTTAACCGAGTATCTTTAAACGCATTTAAAAATTAGCGACTATTAGAAAAGAAGAAAAGTAATTCAGACAATTCACAAAGAATCTCAGATTCAATTTCTAGATGTAATCAGATAAAGCAGAGACGATTTCGTAAATTTTATGTAGTATTTCTGGTAAATTTAATCAGATTAAACGACGACAGTTTTAGTGCACTGTTATGTGACATTTGAAAGCAGTTGCTAAAAAAGGATTCTAAAGTCAGAAAGGGATAATACAAATAAAATTAGACTTTTGTCTGTGCATCATTTAGAGTTGAAAAATTTTGCGATTTCTGGATGTTTCAAGCACATGGGACCCACATAAACGTTTATTAAATATTTACCAGTGTGCAAGTGACGTAATAAGGGGTTATAGTTATATTTATCCGAATGCCTATTTTTCAGTTCAAATTGTTATTTATATTTAAGCTCGTCATGTACTCGCCTATCATACATATGTATTTTAAAAAATATGAGTAAATTAAAGTACTCATTTGTAAGTAAATTATTTTTAACAGTGTGTCTGTCATTCTGCATGTGGCGCCCTTTTTTTTTTTGTTAGCACATCACTAAAAATGACTGAAGCGAATAAAATAAAATTTTTTGACATGAGATAAGTGGTCCGAGTTTCTTTACAATTTTTAATAGATTTAGAGATTTTGCGAAAATTGTTTCAAACTGCGCTACTTTTGTTTCGTGAATTACGTAATAACGACTTAAGCAAAAGAAATCAAATTAGGTGACATAGTAGGTGCTCACTCGGCTTAAACTACAGGCATCCAAAAAAAAAAAAAATGATTAGATTTTGAGATTTTGTGAAAATTAAATGCATAAATTCTTGTTCGTGCACTATGCAAAAACGACAAAAGCGAAATGAAATAAAATATGGTACTTTTTTACTCCTACAATGCAGACGAAAATTCAGGTTTTTTTTTTTTAAATCTGCATTACTTACTAACTCGTCAAAGACGGGTACTTCAGCTATACTTAAGAATTCTTGAAACGGAGCAAACGATAATTCTCTAGTGTTATTTGCACTAAAATTAAGCGTATTAATGTGATTAATTTTAACTGCTTTCAGTCAGTGATGAAGAACGATTACGATTTCGTTTTGTCCGGCTGTCCGAGTGCTGTTAAATGCTGTAAATATGCATCGAAAACCACTGTAACCGTATAAAAATTTAAATTTTGTATTTATTCAGATTTGATCTTTTAAAAATTTTAATTGCTACCTTAAAATACTTCACCTTTTTTTACGTGATTTGTATATTATTGTAGGTATCTTTGATCAATATTTAAGTAATAAAGTCCTAGGCCAGTTTTTTTGGAACACTCTGTATATATGTTATTGTTATGTATTGTTATGATGTACCGTATAAAAAATTTCAAAAGAACCAATAGTTTTTTTAACACAAACAGACAGAAAACCTGCAATATAGTGCGATCTATAGCCAATCATCGTTTATAGAATATTTTTAAAAATTTAAAATCATTGTTTACAGTGCATTATACTCATCATTTAATGGACATTTTATCTATTTCAAACAAGGTATAATTATTGTAGATTACTGACTTTTTATGAAGTTTCTATTTTATGGAAGATTATTGAGAAAAGTTGAAAATATATATATAACAAAGAAATGTATGTTTAAGTAGAGAAAAAATTACAAAAAATACAGAAAATGTACTGCGATCTACAGGCAATTGTTGCTTATAGAATATTAAATAATTGCTAAAAATAAATTAATGGATTAAATTTTAAACAATATTATACTGTTCATGTTATCTAAACTGCAAAAAATGGTCCCCCTGAATAAAATGAAATAAAAAATAAATAAATAGAAATACTCCAGAAAAATGATTTTGGATTGTAAGAAAATAACTCTGAACTAAATTATTCAAAGCACGCAAAATACAAACGGTATCAACATTTAAAACCTTCTTGCACAAACATTCTCTGCTGATAATACTCCATTTTTTCATTCACCCGAATTTTTGCTGAAAGTTAGTCATGTTTTTGAAAATAAAATATTCATAGTATTGTTTTATCTGAATAAAATCCAACTATTATCTGCGTGCTTAAAGAACCTTGAACACTAGAATAAGGATTTAGATTGTGTGTATCCCAAAGAATAAATATTAATCTGAAACAGTGAATAGCAGGTCGAAGGAAATAAATAAATTGAACTACCGAAATGTAATATGTTATTCCAGAGATTTTTGCTTTGTATAATAATTTTGTGTCTTTTTTGAATGGTTGCCATGAAACATTGACTTGAAACATCTTTAAAATCATACATGGGTACCAGGTCAGAAAATTGGACCTAATGAGAAGGTCTTTATAGTCTTACCTTCATAATCATAAATTTACTAGAACTAAAAACATAAATACAGTGTCACTATTTAGCTTCTATATAATATTCTCTGTTATGACCTTGATTTTTCGTCGGGGACGTTCAGGGCGGCGGGGAAGGGGCACTGCTCAGACCGAAGCCGGTGCTCTCGCTCCTTTCTATTCATTGTATCGCACGACTCACGTGATAGCTCAGTGATGCTTCGTGTGTTTATAGACTTCATATAGACCAATGGATTCAAATAAAAATAGGTGTAAAAATAGGTTGGAAAATAGGTAAAAATAACCAGGATATTTATAAAAAAATAATCAATATGTCGGCCTCACAGCCCGTGCTGGAGGCAGCTGGAAATATAAACCATGGCTATTTTTGGATGAGCTATTTTTGGATATTGGTTATGAGCTACACATAGGTACCCAATGTCCGGCGCCGAGCGAGCGAGGCGGTTTCGGGAGCATCTAAAATCTCGGCAAAACTACTATCTCATTGGACACTACCACTATAGATTGTACGTTCACTAGAAATCTTAATGTTGTCATTATGACTTACGTTTCTTATTTTTCATATCACAGATCATTGTTAAACAAAATCGTTGTCGATGATTAATCGAAATAAGTTTTTATATACTAATTATTCAGTATCAATATTGTAATAAAATATTTAAACTTGTTTACAATTCAATCTTTAATACTGAATTGTTTAAATATCTTTGCGTATTGGTAATTGTTTAGAGACTCAACAACTTTTATGTAATATTGCAGTGCATTGGAAACATTTAATTAAATAAATAGTTTTGGGAATAATTTGCACCTGATATGTGTCTACCTGTGCACTGTACCGCAGCAGTCCAGCTGAGAGAGGAGTTTACCCTCCCAAACACTGACCAAGTCGGTGCTGATTCATTTTCCGTGTTCTTACGGGCTTACTAGGTCACTGGACTTAAAGTTTAGTTACTCTTAAATTAATATCATAAGAGTTTGATGTTGATTTACTATAAAAAAGAGATATAAATGTCCTTCTCTAGAAAGTATCGCATATCAGTTTTGTGCATTTCATGCATACTGTAAACAATACGGAACAAACAAATATAAATTTACGTACTTGGTGTGTGTGTCAACAATGAGTTTTGATATTCATTTTTATGAACATCAATTTCTCAAAATGATAGAATTTTAAAAATTTCAGTTAAAAGCAGTTGCTTAATTCATTCTTACTATTTTATATTTGTTTAAAGGGTAGGCTTGAACAGAATAACTCAAAATCTCATTCCATTTCTACGAAAAAAAATTATATTTCTGGCTCATATGATCAAAACGTACATTGTACGATAAATATAATTAGAATTAAAATATGTGAATTTTTTCAAGATATTGTTGAAATGTGACCTACCCCCACCTAATAAACCGTTTCTCTACATCAGGAGTATACTCGTATTCAGCGCGAATTTATTCAATAAATATTTAGATGTAACAAGAAACTGATAATTTATTACACAATATAAATTTTTAAGAGACTAACAAATGTAGAATTCTAAAAATATATTATTAAACATTGAAAAGTTTCTTATTTTTACTGAGTATACTGAATATGGTATGCTGAGTATTTTTGTTTACTGCTTTTGGGCATTCTTGAAGATAATAAACTAATCACTTCATATTGAACAATAATTATAATGTTAATGTAATGTAAACTAAACTACTCCAAGAAATAAATAAAAATAACATTAAGATTTCTCTGAAAAAAAATAGTTTTACATTTTAAGAAAATTACTCTGAGCTAAATTATTCAAATCACGCAAAGTGCCAGCGGTCCCAATATTTAAAAACGCCTTGCATAAACATCAGATACGGCTAGTTTTTTTTCGTTGGTCTCATTTTTTACTTCAGTTAGCTGTGTTTTTCCTAAACTAAAATATTCATGATATTGTTTCGTGCAAACAAAATCAAAATATTATCTGCATATGCAGAGCATTGAGCTCAAAAAAATAAAATTGTTAGAAAATAAATATTTATCTTTACCTTTAAAATGCGAAGATGAATAGGATAATATAAATGAAACCATAATAACTGTAATATGTTATTCAGGTATGTTTACTTAGTTTAAGTATATTTGTATATAGTTAAAATTTATAAAAGCTGATAATTAGTCTGTTGCTTTTCTCGAATGAAAATAAAAAAGAAAGAAAAAATATATGAGGGGGGAAAATATTTTGTTGAATTGAACGAAATTTTGTTGATTCAACAAAAATTTGGTTTGAGTTGTTTCAACCGAATAATTTTGTTGGTTTTAAGAAACTTCTTGTTAAATTAACAATATATTTTTTTTGATTTAACAAAAAAATTATTGAATCAACAAAATTATTTGATTAAATAGCGCCAACCTAACTTTTTTGAATTGCTAAAATATTTTTTTCAGCGTAGAGCATATTTATTTAAACATGCTTGTACACCATGAGAAATTTTTAAAAATTAGAGAGACGAAAATAAGAAAATCGTATATATATAAAGAAAAAATTCCTCCTTAACAGTTTTATGTAAATGTACATTGCTGAACCAAGCAGGCAGAAATTTAAAAACAATTCTTTTGGCTAAATTTTAATATCGATAGCGTTTCAACATCAGCTTAAGCAATGTGAAAATTTGTACAATTTAGAAAAATATCAGCTAGAAATCCATTAGTTCTTGACTTGATTTTTCACAATCAAATACAGCAATGTGATTTTAATTTTGCCCAGATAATAATGCAAAACGATGCACAGAAAAAAAGATATTGACTTTTTTTTACCCAAATTTTCATAATTTCTGTCTCTTTTATAACATATATTTAATAAATCATATAGAATTAAAAAGCATGCATTTTTAATGTGCCAGACAAAAACAGCGAGATTATACAAAATAACACAACACTTTCCAGTATTGCTTAAAAGTTTCAAACATCGCTGAAGCTCGCTATATAATCCGCTAGACAAATTCACTTAGGTGTACCCTTACGCACCTTTATTGCATTGCGATTAAAATTTAATTAATGGATTCATGAATGAAGCCAGATTAAAATAAATTCGATTCACGCAAGGGGTTTGTGTATGCTCTTCCGATTTAAAAATTTATGTTCTAGATCGTAAACCCAATCTGCTCCGGAAAGATAAGATAATTGAACTTTAGTACAAGTTCTGTAAAACATAAAATTTAATGAAATAGATGCATTCCGATAAAGTTATGATAAAATTTTCATTGACTCAAAATGCTAACCTTTTATGAATTAAAAATCAGCTCTTTTGTATTTCTTAATGCATTTGGCGTAGATAACCTGCTGATTATGTATCTGATTTGTTTGATTGTTTGTAGGATTACGATTCGAAAATGGGATTACGGGCGATTATGTACACTCAGTATCTAGGCCAAAGGGGGGGGTGTCCTCCCTGGGGGGATTTTCTAAGGGGGACCTAACCCGCATTTACGCTAAGTTTCGGAGAAAATCACGAAAAATCCGAACGGCTATGTAGAAGGACGCGACTTGGGTTTGAGCCAGGCACCTTCCGTCGCCCACTTGAGAGCACTATGCGCTCGGCCACTGGGTTATGCATCTGAATTGTTTATAATGAATTTAAACGTACCAATATATCTCTGATTCGAAAAATAATCCTCAATGCATCGATTTTAAACAATAACCATAGCTGCCAACAAATCCAGAGTGTAACTAATCACTTTTTGTAAACAGTACATTTTGTTATTATTATCACCTGAAGATAGGAACGGGGAACTGAAATGGCGGGGAACGATCTTTTCAGTTCCCCGTTCCTACCTTCAGGGGATTGCCACCGAGGAAGTACAAAAAAGTTTTTGCTCGAAACAGCTCCCTGGCCGTTGAAGTAAACTTTGGGGTGTTATTTTACAAAGTTTTTTATTATTTTATAGTTAAAGCACTAACATTCCGGAATTGTTGGCAGCTATGAGTAACTCCCATACACGCAACTACCTAACAAAAAACATCCAAAAGAAAGTGGTGTTTAAAAGATAAAATAATTAAAACTTTGTAAAATAACACGCACAAAAAGTACTTATCCATTTGGACACCTGTTTCGAGCGAAAAGCTTTCGATTTTTGTCAGCAGCAGCAGGAATACATAGACAGACTAGGACTGGAGACTGAAAAAGTAAACAAAAACAAAAGCAAAGAGCGAATTGCAGTCCGAAAAAATTTCTTCGCCCTTCTATTCTTCTCTCTGGTTTCTTGCTTTTTCCTTCTTTCGATGGGCAACTCGCTCTTCGCTTTTGTTTTCTGTTTACTTTTCCCCCCTCCGCACTCCCAGTTTGTGCATGGACTTTTGCTGTTACTGACGAAAGTCGGAAGTTTTCCGCCTGAAACATGTGTCCAGATTGATAAGTACCTGTTATGTCTGTTATTTTACAAAGTTTCAAATATTTTACACGGCTGACTGTCTAAGCTTTTCATGTATGGTTTAAAATGAAATAACCACACTAAGATACTTCCTTCAGTTACCTTTCATAGAGCATATTGCATGAAAACGTTTTGCATGCTCCTGCAGCATGCAGCTTTTGCATGCTTAGCGCAGATTGTTTTCTCCATTTAATACAAAAATATAAAAAATTTCAAGCGGATTGTACAAACCGTGTAAATTTTATTACGTTTTTAGACAGTAACTTTTTAATCTGTTTGGATTAATGATGGTAAAAGTTTTATCCTCGAGTGGTTCTCTGTAACGGGCATTGTTACAGAGTCACTGAGTGAGTGAGTCAGGAATCAGCAGAGCTATATAGTAGGATTATTGTTACTGAATATTTATTCATTTTATTATTTTATCTTATTTATTTAATTTTATTTTTTAATTACTATCCTGTTTTTGCTGATTTATTGTTCTCCTCTCTCACGCCTTTCAGCTTTCATTCTCACTGAATTTTTTTACATTTCCCGACGTACGAATAACAATCTTTTATTTTCTCTGATTTCTTATTTATTTTCTTGTTCTCTCACTTTCTGCTACCGCGGAAAGAAGGGCTTTTTCCCAGTTGAAATAGCGTGGCTACTTCACGTCACTCGAAAAAGTCCGTCCAGATTATGTATTAATATATACGAGTGTGCTATTTTTAAAGTTATTTATAATTTAAGTTTTCATGTTTAGTGGAATATTAAAAAAAGACAGCCTCCATATCATGGTCGTAGCTATGGGAGATACGGCTTTCTTATGGGACACGGAAAAAAATGTATTGTTAAGTTTAACAAAATTTTATTAATTGAACGAAATCTTTGTCTGCGCTATTTCAACCGAATAATTTTGTTGATTTTAATAAAATTTTTGATAAATTAACAAAATATTTTGTTGAATTAACAAGAATTTTGTTGATAAGAAAAATATTATTTTGAAATAGAGCTAACCAAAATTTTGTTAAATCAATAAAATATTTTTTTTCCAGTGGATAGGTTCAGCTAAGGGAGGGGAGGAGGGTCCATTCTTACAATAAAATTCGATTGACAATGAATTTTACTATAAATATATGGTAAAAACTTTCAATAGCACTAAAATATTTTAATTCTTTATAATAAATTGTGCTTGTTCAGCACTGAATCATAAATTCTACAAAATTAATACATATTTTTAAAAATTTTAATAAAGTTTCCATATTTTATATAAATTTGAATATTTTTTACTAGATACTATTTTGAGCGATGGATTCAAATTTTAATATTTGGGATTTAAATAGCATTTGTACGTAGAGCAGGAGGTTTGTCATGACCCCCTAAACCCTACTTATATACGTCCGTGCCCCGTACGATTCAATAGAGAAATTCCATCAACAATTACGCAGAGGCATTTTCCTATTAAATATCAATTGAATTTCCATCAACCGATATCGTACTGTAAGTAAATTTTGCCATAAATAACTGGTAAAAACTTTCAATAGCACTAAAAATTGTTTATTACTTGTAGTAAAATGCGTTTTTTTCAGCACTGAATTATATAGTTTACAAAATTAATATATATATTTTTCAAAATTTTATTATAAAGTTTTCATAATTTATGTAATACTTAAATCTTTTTTTACTAGATACTATTTAGAGGGATGGATTCAAAATTTGAATATTAGGTTATAACCAGCATTTGTGCTTTGACTAAGGTTGTTGTCAAGACCCCCCTAAACCCTACTTATATACGTCCGTGCCTCGTACAATTCGATTGACGAATCCTATCAACAATTACGCTACTCCCTATTAGCTATCAATTGAATTTCCATCAACAATTACGCTACGGCAATTTCTTATTAGCTATCAATTGAATTTCCACCAACCGAGATCTGAATAAAGCAGATTTGTATCAATGCAACATAAACCGGGGCCCGTATGCTTTTCCAATTTAAAATTTTATCTCTTGGATCGTAAAATTCATCTGCTTTGGAAAGATAAGATAATTGAACTCCAGTAGCCGTTTTGTGAAACGCGTAAAACTTAATGTGATACAACTCGATAACAGTTAACTGCCGGCATCGATAATGAAATTTTCCATTGATAGAATGCACCAGTTGTAAAGTAAGCAGCGTTGGAGATCAACTTTCAACATCGCCGCATCAATAAGTGCACTTGGCGTAATTGCGTTGTTGGATCAAGTAGATTATTGAATTAATATTGTCTTAATCAAACCGCGCTGGCATGAAAGCTCAGAAAAATGTTGTTGAAATGTTGAAATGATAAAAAGTAACTTTTTAATTAAAAATGTAAAAGGATTTGTTTTTAAATATTTTTATATAGCCTAGTATTTCAGACATTAGTTGGCAAGATTTGTGCATATTATGAAGTTTATTATTTGCTGTTGGAAGCATAATATTAGCTTTTATCTGCTTATTGAATCAATGTTCTTTTTTTCGTGTCTCCAAAAACCTTCAAGAAACCAATACATTCCAGTCCTGTTATTATTTTCAATTTAAAAAATGTCTAAACTGCTTATTACCTAAAGAAGAGCAATAAATTTATGTATATATATATGTGTGTGTGTGTGTGTGTGTGCGTGTTTTAATGTGGTGAGGGTAAAATGGTATACAGGGAAACTTCCCGGGGCTCCGTACAGCGAAAAATCGTTCTTTAAGACAGGTAGTCGCACAAAGAAATCTAACCTTTGGTAGACAAAAAAAAAAAAAAAAACTAAAAGATATTGTTTGTTTTGTTATTTATGAACTTGTATACGAATACATATATAATTATACAAACATATTTTTAGAACTTAAATTTTATAAGATCTTTAGACATTTCAATTTATTTCATTGTTAGTGCTGACGGAAAGGGTTAAAAAAAGAAGAACTAAATTCGCTCCGTAGGAACTACATTAGCTCCAAAAGATTTCAAATCGGGACAAGTGTTTCCCGATTTCAAATATCGCGGAACTAATTTAGTTCCTTCGTAGCGAATTTAGTTCTCTCTTTTTTTCAGCTTGTAAGTCTAATCCATTCAATTTTTTTTTCAGTTCCTGTACACCGAACAATTAAGGGCCTAATGCAATTTTGAGTTTGAAAACAATATTAATGCATTTTAAATTTTATGTATTAAATGTATGAAATATCAATAAACAAACATACACACATGCATGCAGTACGCAGACCAATTTGTCCATTTTGACATTCTCTAAAATATTGTTCACGGGAAAATATTTACAAAATATTTTCAAAAAACATAAATGTAAAGAGGGAAGTATGAAATTTTAAGGAATTTGCAAGTGTGAAACAATTTAAACCATAAAAGTTTTAAAATGTAAATGTAAAAATGCAAGTTATTACAAAATAATAATAATAATAATAAAATGAAACACTTTCATATTTTAAATACGCAGTAAAGTGCTATATATATTAAAAACGTATCATAATTCATGCGCCATCCCTATTTTATTTCTCTTTTTCCACTAAGTTGGAAAGTGCATCCTTATTCAAGAGTGTGTCGCATTTTTCTTCCTGGTTCCATAAAACCCCTTTTTGAGATCGAAATTTACATTGAATTCGTCTACTATAACTATGCTTTACAATCTTCGCAAAGCATATTCTAACTATACTTCATCATTATAAACACTGTTGGGAATGTATGGGAATGTTTGGAATGTATGAGTGTAAGGTATTTTACTTTCTTGTTCCATAAAAACCTACTCCTTAATTTAGGAATCTCTATTACAATCGCCTGATAAAACTGTTTCACAATCTTCGTCCGTTATGTTCTAACTATACTTCTCCTCTGTAATAAAGTGTAGTGTTTGATAGTTTCTCGCCAAATGTGGAAGATATTTCCAATCTGGGTTCAGATTTTGGGACTTATTTTTTGGTGCCAAACTTGGCGATAAATCATCAAAAATAACAATTCTTGGTGATTTTTAAAAGTTTAGTCCCCCAATCCAACGCAATTTGGCCACCCTAATGAAAAAATGTGCACAAATTTTGTCGGCAGAAAAAAACTGGCATGAACGAAATAGCATTCTACTACTAATATAAATTCTACAATAGTTCAGTTCACAAATAAAATATATTCTCAGTTTAATATGAGAAGCTAGGTTATTATGAACGTAATCTTCCTAATATTTTGCAATTTGACTTCAGTGGATTTAAGGCCTCTAAATCACTGTAATATAAAGCCTCTATCACTAAGAAATATTATCTTTCCAAACGACAATTGAAAGTGGTGATGAATAAACATTAATATATAGCAACCATCAAACATATTTTTCGTCTTAATGCCTTACGGGAAAACATAAAATTTAAACTACACGCACAGCAAATCCCTATTTCCACCAACTTCCTGAATTTATTAGTACTAGAGCCACTGTTTACAAGGCTGGAAATCAAAAGATTAGGAAAGAGATTCTCTTCCCAGGCTCGAAAATTATCTTCGAAGTACTAATTTTACAATAAAACCCCGTTAAACGAGTTAAAGTGCATGATAATATATGAAAAGCAATTTAAGATTCAGAGCTGCTGTGCTTTAAGTATGTGTGTAAGACTATCTAATATTTCAAATTCTCTCAGAGAGTTAATTAGGTTTTATGATGCCTACGTGAGTATAATGGCGATATTATATTTGTGTATGTGCGTTTTTATATGCTAATTTAGCAAATGTTGTGTAGTTCTAAACTAATGCAAGAAATTCGAAAATATGATAGCACTCACACACAAAAGAAAAAAAAAATCAGAAATTTTATTTAAAAAAATTCTCTGTCAGATTTATGTTAGTAGTCACTTTTAGAGAAATGTTGAAAATGTTTTTTTTTTCTAATGGCCGGCCTCTGCCTTAAAGGCTTTGGCCACAACAGGCCGGAATGGTTGGTCTCTTTATTATGGGGGCACCTAGTAGGTGGACCAACGTCACCCCTTATGAAGGGACGGACATGATAACCACACCCAGTCGGGGATCGAATCCCGGACACCAAACCCGAAACCGGAGTACGGTGCTTTACCCACTATACAACTCGGTCGGCATGTCTAAAATGTTAGTCTCATTTTTTAAAAAAATCAGACATTTCAGACACATCATACGAAAAAAAAAAAAAAAAAAAAAACAGAACAGCTACGAAAAAGTTAATTTTTTGGGAAAAAAATGTACTTGAGACTGTAATTTAGAAAAATGATTTAGTTTAAAAACACTGCAAAGCACATTAAATGTCAGAAACATACAACAACTTTAGAATGCTTCTACAGTTGTTAGTTCCTAGCATATTTAATTTGCTTTGCACTGATTTTAACCTCTTCATTTCTGACAAAAATCTCACATCTCGAATTAAAGAGCAGTCTCGTAATAACTTTTTAAACATATTACACTTCAAAACGACAACTTGAAAGCGCATTTTCAAATAATTTTTCAAATAAAAGCCTAATTTTCAATCTCCGTTTCAGTAGTAAAAAGTTGTTATCACCCATGACGGAAGATTGTCAAGACACTTTTAAAGGTAAAAACTAAGCATCGACGCATAGCAACGTCAATGCAGGACTACAAAAAATCTTTAAGAATCGTTTTAACAGTGGGAAGAAAAAGGTCCACATATGTGGACTTCTGGAAGGAAGAGGTTAAAACACATCATTTTTATAAATTACAGTTTCAAGTACATATATTTTTTTCCAAAAACTAACTTTTTTGTAACCATTCTGTTTTTTACGCTGTACTCTACCTTGTAAGAAACGATAAACCTACGTCTCATGAAACTTTTTGCTGTATGTGTCATTTCAAAAAACTTGAATGACGATAAGTTGAAGTTGCAATCCTGTATTTAACGACTGTTTTCAGAAAGTTTCATAACTTGAATAGATTTTTTGTTTATCGAATTGTGTATCCCAAAGTTTGAGGATACAGGCTGAAATTTTCAAACTTCCTGACGCAATTATTGGGTTCCTGCTGTTGGACCTGATGGTCCAACTGTCTGGGAACTGAGCTCCTGCTGTTAAAAAAATTAAATGAAAATGTTCCAATAAAAATTAACAACCAATTGATTAATACCACTCTGCCTTATCGTTTGACTCTAATTTTCCAGCAGAAATTGGGTTTCCCGGGAACATAATGAAGTAAAAAAGGTGCTTGAGTTGGTGCATCTGAACTAATTCGTCTGCGAAAAATTGGCGCATAGTATTCAAAGGGTTGGCCACTCCCGAGTTAATGCAAAGAAATACAGCAGATGTATTATTGACTCAATTCAAACAACTAATTGTTAGTACTCTCTCCTATAGTTTGACGCTAATTTTCCGCAAAAGTTGGTTTTATCGTTTCCCGGGAACATAATGAAGTAAGAAAGGTGCTTGAGTTGGTGCATCTGAACTAATTCGTCTGTGAAAAAATTTGCGCATAATATTCAAAAGGTTGTCCACTTCCGAGTTAATTATTTCTAATTAATAATTAGAAATACAGCAGATGCATTATTAACTCAATTAAAAAGTTTCCAACTTTGGTCCGAAGTTCTTAAAAGCTGCGGAATTACCATACTTATGTGATATTCCTTTCAGTTTTCTTTTAAGTTAAAAACAAAAACAGTGCGACATTTCTGAAATACTTTTGTTTTCTTGTATCAACAAATATCAAATGTTTCATGCACATCATTCCACGAACACATTCTCGAACTGTTTTGCAATTCAGAGTAACCCATCCAAGCATATTTTAAGCAACGCTATGAAAGTTCTTTCTTTGTTTTCTAAATAACATTGTCAGAGAATCAAAATCATATTAAAGACAGATTTCTTTTCTGGATAAATTTTGAAAAAAATAGAAGGGTTGCTTTATTTTCGAAACAAATTTGAAAATAAACGATTATGAAAGAAACATTGGAAGCAAAATCAGGATTTGGCGAATTTCGTTTAATAGGGCTTCTAAAGTAAAGGTTTTTTTTCTTCTGAAAAACTGCGATATATACACGCTTAAACCAAGCGAGCGAAATTCGATAGTCGGAGCGATTTTTAGCCCAGTTTTCAAAAGTGGTCTTCTCCTTTACGAGTGTTTTTCGATCACAAGAGCGGAGCGAAATCTAACAATAAGCGAGTAGGGGAATTCTCCGAAAAAAGAGGAAGCGAGGAGGGAAATTCTAAGAAAAAAGACTTCTTAAATAGCACTTTTTCGGAAATACCGGTAGGTTTCCATGGAAACGGATCGCTCCCCAATGTATCGTTTTTTTCGCCCTTCGGGTTTAAGAGTGTATTCAACAAGACGCAATACCCAAGTTTTCGATACCTGTTTTAAATAAAATACAAAACTAAAATACAAACTCTAGATAATAGTTTATGTTCTTTAGTCTTAGTACATACTATGCTACATAGTTGCGTGAGATTGTATCTGGACACGGAACAGATACGAGCCACTGTACTGGGACAGCCGGGACTCCATATGCATGGAAAGCAGAATTTTTTCCGAAAGCGAAATTCTCTTCGAGATTACGCTCCTCTTCACATTCAGCTTGCACTTGACTCCACTTCGTCTGAGCCCAGAACAGATAAGGTGATGCGCGCGCCATCTATCGTCTACATTTTAAATCGTTTGTTGTTCCGTACATTTGATGATTGAAAAAGAAGAGCAAACAAATGCATGAATAACGAATATTATCCTACTATAATGAGCTTTCATTTTATGAATATGATGCCTTCGATTAGAAGACATGAAAATAAAAAAACGTAAACATAGAACTTGATTTCAAAAGAATTTCCTAGGTAGAGAAAAAATTGAAACTCACAACATTAATTGATGACCTTCGAACTGTAGATGAATAGTTCTATTTAGAATACACAAACTTTCGTTTAAAGGAAATCTCCTTTTATTTTCTTATTATAATATTTTTTCTGGTGCTAAAAATTTTATAAAACAATCGGAATACATCCCAACCTCTGAAATACAAATGCTTCAGCACCAAATCGTGATGCCATCTTGTTTTCTGACTGGATGTAGGCCACACCTAGAGAGCTATTGGCTGGTACATGAGAGAAAACGCGAGCAGAAACTAAAATGTTCAACATTTTGAACTCCGTTTTTCTGCCGCGATTCTGCTGGAAATAAACTGAAAAATCCATAAGTTGGTCGATTTTCTGTTTCCTGTTTTTGTCGTGTTTTCAACCAAAGTGCGCCTTACACATTATGAGACGAAGTCGCGCGACATATAACGTGACATGGGAAAGTCACGAAACACTGTATCGGAACTTACACAATTGGAAACAAAGTAGCGCGACATTGTATCGTGACAAAGGCAGGAAACACTGTATCGGGACTTACAAATTGAGACAAAATCTTGCGACATTGTATCAGGACACGGGACAGTCATGAGATACTGTATCAGAACTTATGCAATTTGAAACAAAGTTGTGCGACAAAGTCATAAGGCACTGTATAAGGACTTACTGTATCGGGACATGGAAAAGTCAGGGGACAGTGTATGAGAACTTACACAACTGGAAACGAAGTCGCGCGAAATTGTATCGTGACAAAGTAATAAGACAATGTATTGGGACGTACACATTATGAGACAAAGCCGCATGAAATTGTATGAGGACATGGGACAGTCACGAGATACCGTATCAGAACTTACGCAATTTGAAACAAAGCTGCGTGACAAAGACACTGTATAAGGACTTACACATTATGAGACAAAGTCACGCGACGTGTATCACGAAAAAGTCATAAGACACGGTTTAGGTTCGCGAAAAAGTCATAAGACACTATGTGTACTGGTGCGTACACATTATGAGACAAAGCCGCATGAAATTGTATCAGGACATGGGACAGTCACGAGATACTGTATCAGAACTTACGCAATTTAAAATAAAGTTGCGCGACAAAGTCATAAGACACTGTATAAGGACTTACACATTATTAGACAAAATCGCGCGAAGTGTATAGGGACATGGAAAAGTACAAGACACTGTATCAGAACTTACACAATTAAAGACGAAGTCGCGCGACATTGTATCGCGACTAAGTCGTAAGACTTAGTACGTCGTATCGGGTATACGTAAGTAAGTCGTCGACTAAGTCGTAAGACAACGTAAGTCGTATCGGGACGTACACATTATGAGACTAAGCCGAATGAAATTATATCAGGACACGGGAGAGTCACGATACATTGCAAGGGAACATACATATTATAAGACAAAGTCACGGAACATTGTTTTGGGATGTAGGGTTACTTGTCCCCCTGTACACATCTAGCTACAATGTCGCAGAACACGTCTCGCGACAAGGTGTAAGATTGTTCCATAACATTCAATGCATATGCATTTTCAGCAGCAAAAAATTCCATTTTCATTTTAGGAATTCATATTGCAGATTTGATTTTGAAAGGTCTATCACAAACTCAAAAGTTTTTATTCAACAACGCAAAGAGAATTACTAAAAAAGCGTCAGATATAAGAAAAAAACACACACTATATTACATAAATAATCCGATGCATTACACTCTCAAAAATTATTTCTTCAATTCACGGAAATTTTACTTACAGCAGTGTTCCCGGAAATATCTCCGTTATTTGATGAATATTAGTTTCTTCTCCCCCCCTTTTTAACTGAAGAAACTTCGTCAGATTCAATAATTTTTTTTTCTCTTCTTCAGATTTTCAGAAAGAATTCACAGAAATATAAAGTTTCGAAGGAGTTTTCGTTCAAAAATGAGGAATAAATTTATATATATATAAGACGTACTCAAAAAAAAAAAAAAAAAAATAATTCTTCAACTCAGTGAATTTTTTCCTCTTAGTAGTGCTTCCAGAATATCTCCGTTATTTGACGAATATTCGGTTTTTTTTCTAATGTCAATTGAAGAAATTGCTTCCAATTCAAGGAAATTTTTTTCTTCCTCAGATTTTCAGAAAAAATTCACAGATATATAAAGTTTCTAAGGAGTACAGAAATTATTCGTTTAAAAATGAGTAATAAATTAGTAAATAAAGAGGTACTCCCATAAAATATTTCTTCAATTCAGTGAAATTTTTTCTGTCAGTAGTGTTGCCGGAATATCTCCGTTATTTGACGAATATTCGTTTCTTTTTTCTAACGTCAATTGAAGAAATTGCTACCGATTCAAGAAATTTTTTCACTTCTTCAGATTTTCAGAAAGAATTCATGGAAATATAAAGTTTCCAAGGAGTACGGAAATTATTCGTTCAAAAATTAGCAATAAGTTAGTGTATAAGACGTACTCTCAAAAATTATTTCTTCAACTCAGTCAAATTTTCCTGTCAGTAGTGCTGCTGGAATAACCCCGTTATTTGACGAATATTGTTTCTTTTCTCTAATGTCAATTGAAGAAATTGCTTCCAATTCAAGGAATTGTTTCCCTCAGATTTTGGGAAGAAAAATACTTGGAAATATTACGTTTCCATAGAGCACGGAAATTATAAAAAATAAAGGATACATTATTGTAAGAGTTTCTTCTAAGACTTCACAGATGCAGGAAAGTTGGTCCATACACATTTTATTTACCGTAGAATACGTCTCGAAAATACCCTGTCTATCTACTCAAGGAGATTGTGAAATATGAACTCTGAGAGTGTATCATATTGTGCAACCATAACAAAAAGCATAGGTTTTGATTTGTAGAGAATGCTTCTGCGTACAAGGTTTTACATAAATATGAAAATTTGGATACCGTTGTATAAGAAAGGAGACAAAACTTTTAGTGTATTACGATGCTTAAAGATATGAACATTTCTTTTCAGAAGGGATTAAGATTGTCAGACTAATTATATAACTCATATACATGTAACGAGAAAAATTCAACCCATTAAAAATTTTCCTGTGGAAGGTCGTCAAAATCTTAAGCAAACAGTTTTAAAATCATCTTTTCCTAACAAAATAAATAATTCCAATACTTTTAACAAAATAAATAAATTCGTTGGAAAAATAACAGTTTTATAGTTAAATAACATAGATAGTAACGAAATAAATAATTGTTAACCTAAAAAGTTTCCTAACAAAATAAATAAATTCCAATTCTTTTAACAAAATAAATAATTTTGTTAGAAGAATAACGTAGTTAAATAACATAGATAGTAATTTTTAAGAAAACACTAATTTTGGGGAAAATATAAATTTATACATTATTACCTTTATACATTATACATTTATACATTATACATTATTTATACATTATTTATACTTATATATTATTATCATATTATACTACATATATTATTAATATAATTTATTATTATACTAATATGTACTGATTCTAAATGCACCTAGAAAAAAGATTTGACATTTACATTTCTAAAAATATTTTGCATTCATGCTTTGAAACATTTCAAACATGTTTTGTACTACCCGCTCACAGAAATTCTTTTGCAATTTCCAAAACCAAAATAAAAAAACTTATTTAAAAGTTTTTTTCAGCAAAAGAAGGAAGACCTCCTTATTTTTAACAATTGTCACTCCAAGCCTTTATCTGTTCATCAGCACATGCATGGGCAATTTTAAAGTGTAAAAAATGAGAAAAATAGAACACGATTCAATAAAATTGTGTAAAAATAAGTGTATGTACAATATATGTATTCATTTTAAGGTTTGGATATTTTTTTAGTGTGAAAGAAAAAAAAAATCGACAAAAAGCCAGCATTCAGGGTTATTGTGACTGAATGTGTGTTTTCTAGGAAGCAGGAGATAATTAACACTAAATCAATAACCAACCTAAAGAATTATAACACTAAATAATAAACCCTAAGGTGAATTTTATTAAACTTACTTCTTAACCCATTCGTGCCTGGATATTTTAACGACTTTCTTCGATTTTTGCTAACGACAGCAGCAATTGATAAATTTCTGATGTCAACTTTTTGAACAAGGGATGATTTCACTTAAAATCATTATGTATAAAAATTGAAATGTCAACATCCAACTTGGCCATATTAAAATATTTTATATAATTGAAGTTCAATACTCGCGAATAAAGGCTAGGAAAAATAAATAGCGTTTTCGACTGATAGCGAAAATGCCGTCCCAAAAAAGGGACGCTAGGCATAAATGGGTTAAATTAAATAAATATTTGTAAAATTTTCTTTGAACATAAGTAAAAGAAGTGAGCTGATTGCACAATGCATATCACAGATACACGTATTTGAGTATAGCTCCCATCTACTTAAAAATAAATTATCTCCTAATTAAGTTTAAAATAGTCTAGTACTGTCATCGGTTGTGCAAAGTCAGATATAAGAAATAATCGTGAATAAGTATTGAAATGCTCTAATCTTACTGGTGCGTAAATTTTGAACACTACAGCCCGGATATATCACAGGCAACAGAAATAGAGGGGAAAAGCTTAGCCCGTGATTTCGACGGTTGCGAGAAGAGATGAGTAAGATATATGGTTAAGTGCGGATTAGGTCAGCGTTTCTCAATAAGGGGGCGCGCCCCCATTCGGGGGCGCAAAGCGTGTGCAGCGGGGGAAGGGGAGGCGTGAAAAACCAAAGAGCAAGGAGTGATGCATGTTTTTAACCGTTTGACTGCTATGCAGCGCTATTGCGTTTTTGGAATGTACACCCTCCAAAAGAAGCATTCGAGCAAGAGAGAAATTTCCTACGTTGGTTTCGTATATTAAAAATTATTTATCATAGAATATGAGTTAGGCTATGCATAAATATGACATTCCATATTTCTATTAAGTTGTGCGTTCTTGCAAAAACTCAATTATTTTTCGCAAATCTAAAATAGGAAATTTCTCTCTTGCTCGAATACTTTTATTGGAGGGTGTATGAGGATTTTGATGGATAGCAGCCAAACGGTTAAAAAATCATCTCATTTATTCTCATTTTTACTCAAAAATATATCCATTTTCGCTTGAAATGTTCATTCAAACCTTACTGATAACATTATTTTGTAGAATATTCGACTAAATGTTTCTTTTTTGAAGATAAAATAAATGAATGTATGCTGAAAAATGTGTGTGGGGGGGAGGCACCACCGTCAGTTAACTTTTGTTGGGGGGTGGCACGGCGCTAAAATGTTGAGAACCGCTGGATTAGGTAAAGAGAGATGGCGAAGAGAACATTTCAGTTAACTCGGCATTAGTATTAATACAACATTTTCAGGGTGCAAATTCTTGCCATTCCATTGATAAAAGTACGCAATGGCATGGTTTTTTTTCATTCCTTTCCTATGTTTGGGGGGAGGAGTGGGTTATGATTTTTAATTACCTTGACATTTTCCCTACGCTAATAAAGACATTTTCCCTACGTTAATAAACAGTGATACAGCTCTCTTTTCAGATACCATTTTTTTTTCGCATCTTTTCCCCACTGATGGCAAAAGGTATATAACCTTTTATTTATGTATGAACAATCCCGTTTAAAATTTCCCTACACTAGATTATAAACAGTTTAAAAATGAAACAACTTGACTGACATTTGAATAAGCCGCAGCATTATGAAGATAACAGAAGTTAGAAAAAACAAAAAGAGGCTTTTCGTGGTAAAGAGGTTTCAGCGAGAAAGTTCGAACAGAAGTGCAAGTCTGAAATTCATTTAATTTAATTCCAGAAAGTCATCAACTACTACAGGGGTGGCCAAATCGAAGCACGTGCGCCAAACTTGGAACATTGGATGATTTCAAGTGGCGCATGGTTTATGATATTGCATAAAAACGAAGAGCCTTTTTACACGCCAAAAATCGAGTCTCATCTGATCTCTTTCCTCAGAACAACAGTTTCAATTTTATGTTTACAAGTTATTACTTTTCTTTTCTATACTAAAGTCATATTAATATCTTCCAACTTAGTGGTAACTTAGAAGTAAACCAAGAAGTCCAACTTAGAAGTAAAAAAAGGCACTTCAGTTCTGCGGCGCATCTGAACTCGTCCGTGAAAAAAAAACTGCCGCACGATAAACAA
Source organism: Cheiracanthium punctorium (assembly GCA_038373885.1). Lineage (NCBI taxonomy): Eukaryota > Metazoa > Arthropoda > Arachnida > Araneae > Cheiracanthiidae > Cheiracanthium > Cheiracanthium punctorium. Next base: position 157,768 of record JAWZYV010004542.1, read on the forward strand.
AAGTTTGGCCGACCTACAACATAAAAATCCCAAAGTAGATGTTATTTCTCTTTGAAGGAAAGCGTGCAGCGGAAGGTGGTTTTGATCGCGTGAAATCCGCGTGATAGACTGCAGCGTTTTCCAACCGAACAAAAGGTACCCCCCTTGTCCGATCTTCAATTTCCGAGGTGTAGAGTGCGCGGAAGAGATCTGGTGTTGCCGCACTCTCCCCCCTCCCCCCCCTCAGAGAATCAGTCGGAGTCTGATGAACGATGCTCCAAGGCTATGGAATGTGCCACGCATTGTGAACTTTGAGAGGTTGCTGCCACGTGTTGTGGACTTTGAAAGGGCGAGAGATAGATGGGGTCGGTGCTGGCAGCATCTGTCGCTGAAGGTGAAAAAGAGAACGCATGTTCGTTGCCCAGGTCATCAGTGAAGGGAAGAACGTGTGGCGGAAGCTGGTGTTGATCGCGTGAAATCTACGTGGTAGAATGCGGCGCTTTTCAACCGAGCAGACGAGACGGTACCCCTTCGTCCGGTCTTCAATTGCCGAGGTGTAGCGTGCGCTGAGGCGATTACGTGAAACCTCACCTCACAACTATTCATGCGGAATACGTGGTGTCCTCGAAAATGTGTATATATTAATCATTTAACGTGCAGTGTACTCGCTCTGGAAACACCAGACTCTGACGTTTTGACAGTTGCCAGTCACGAAGAATAGATTTGATTTCTATAAAAATAGTTGCGGGTGACATAGTTCCACGAGAATCCTTTACTTTTTAGAACGTCATTTGTCGTAAAAAAATTGTCACGATTATTTTTAACAGCACTGGCATCTTCTGAAAAATGGAAGAATGCGAGAACAGCTGGATAGATTGCCCAAGGCTGAAAAAAGGGCGGCCGTTGCCATCGCTCGACTTCACTACCAGCAAGATGGCGGACGATCGAAACGTTCATCGCCTGCCACAGATCTAGAGACCCTTTTTTTCACGCTGCTGGCTGTGCCCCTTTTTTCAGCATTGGGAAAGGGTTACGCCTCAAAGGGTTAATAGCTGAATATTTTTATTTCAATTGATATAAGAAAAGAAAAATTTCGCTTTATAAAGCTGAATGTGTTACTTTGAAATGTGCGTTTCTTTAATTTGTGAATGCCTCAACCATTCACCAAAGAAACACAAACCTTAGTAAAAAAAAATCATCTCTGATATAAGTTTTTTTGTAGGAATTGCTACTGAAATTTTGATTTTGAAAGTGTATCCCAAACTTCAAAAGTTTATATTCAACACCAGTAAAGGATTACAAAAAAAAGTCTGATATAAGAAAAGAACCGCACTGGATTTCACAAATAATCCGAGATATAGCAAGTTTATTCTGAAGAAAGACTTTAACAGACGTTGAAAAGGTGGGCTATACGTTTCATTTACAGTAAAAGAAAATACGTCTCAAGAGCTCACTATCTACCTATGCAAGGAGAAATATAAACTCTTATAGTTTTTCATGCTGAATGACAATAACAAAAACTATGATTTTGGATTTATGAAAATAAAAAACTCACATGTAAATGTTCACCATGATTCGCAATCAGTAAAAAGCTACGGTAAAGCTATTTAATAAAACTGTTTCTGAAACATTCACATTCATAATTACAGATAAGTAAATAATACATCATATTGGTTTCCAAAAAATAAGAAACAGAGATAAAAGTCATTTTCCAAAAATGAACAAATAATAAATAAATACAGTGAAAAAAAAAGTTTACTTGATTTAACAAAATTTTGGTTCAAGGAAATACTTTTGTTGTGTCAACAAAATTTTTGTTAATCCAACGACATATTTTATTAACAAAAATTTTGTTGAAAACAACAAAATTATTAGGTTGAAATAGTTTTAATCAAATTTTGTAAAATCAGCAAAACTTCATTTAATTCAATAAAACATTTTTTCTGTGTAAAATGTAGTTCTTTGAAAATTTCATATTATTCAGTAGAATGTGTGTGACCTAAATTAACATTCAAGACACATTTATTTTTATTCCATGTAGCATTGAATAAAACTAGAAAAAAAAATTTAAAGAAAATATTTTCTTGCGTTTATGTCTCTTAAAATTTTGTTTCAATAAATCAAATAACTATCCGAATCCTTTTTGTAATAACTGGGTTTTTCTCCTGAAATCTTTAAAATTGCGTAGAAAATAAACTACATATTTGTAAATACTGGGCTATATGTACTGAAATAAATGGTATTCGCATAGAAAATATTGAAAAGTAAATATATTTCAGAAAGTTATATTTTCACGAAATCGAATGTGTGTGCCCTAAATTTAAAAATGGAAGTTACAAACTTAATTTTCATTCGTAGAAATATATCACAAAATAAAACAAAACATTTTCATTCCGCGTCAAATATAATAAAGGAGGATATTACACTCTAAGCTATAAAACTTCCATATATATTAAATTCATAAATAAACCAAGACATCGCAAGTTATTCTCCCCGAAATATTTTTGTGAACATAGATAGGTAGATAATACATCATATTTTCTACACAAAAATAATAAAGCTGCAAAAACCAAGACAAAACTCACATCTTCCAAGAATAAATAAATAAATAAGAAGCAGTACACTGAAAATTTCATATAGAGCACCACAAGCAAAATGTGTTCGGCCTAAAATAACATTTGGGACATATGTATTTTTATACTGTGTAGCATTCAATAAAAATAGAAAAGTAATTTTAAAAAATATTTTCTACTGAGAGCACTTTTTCTCATTTTGAATTTGTTGCAATAAATCAAATGATTCTTCGCACATTTTTTCTACGTCGATCGAGTTCTTTTCACGATATTTTATAAATGCATTTTTTTTTCTGTTGTGTACACTCAGAAAATAAATTGCGTTCATGGAAAAAAAATTGCTAGGAATAAAATACATATGTATCCACTTCTTTATGATTAAAATCATCTTTAAAAAATTGTTCTGTGAAAGCTTTTAAAATAATACGCTTGAAGGAATTTGCAAAAAATAAAATCAAAATAAATAGCTTTGGCGATTGTTTTCACAACATTTGCTTTTCTTTTGTGTGTGTGTGTGTTTAAGATTGCTCCCCCCACCCTGACCCCCAACTTAATGGAGAAAAAAGGTTTATTAAAATCTTTGCATTTTTAAAAAAAATGTTTAACCGTTTGAGGCGCAACTCTTTCCCAATGCTGAAAAAAGGGCAGCCGTTGCCATTGCTCGACTTAACTACCAGCAAGATGGCAGACGATCGAAACGTTAATCGTGTGCCACAGATCTAGAGATCCTTTTTTGATGACAGCCGTCTGCTCGCATTCTTCCATTTTTCAGCAGATGTCAGTGCTGTTAAAAATAATCGTGACATTTTTTTAACGTGAAATGACGTGCTAAAAAGTAAAGGATTCTCGTGGAGCTATGTCACCCACAACTATTTTTATAGAAATCAAATCTATTCTTCGTGACTGGCAACAGTCAAAACATCAGAGTTTGGTGTTCCCAGAGCGGGAACACTGCGCGTTAAAGGATTAAAAGTGAAATTTTCTGGAAAATGTATCCTTTTATACGGATTCTCTAAATGAACCATTTAAGTTATCTAGAATATAAATAGAATTACTATACTCCTTAGAACAAAACAGTAAGGAAAACTTGGAGAATTTTACTTTTTAAACTTCTAACTTGAAAAACTGTTTTATAACTTTAGGATGTAAAACACATACTTTGATTCTCAGGCAGGAACAGGCAACCTTTCATTAAGAGCCATAGGCAAATGCATGGAAGATACATTTGGATACTTTATTTTATGTCTAGTTTTGGAAAAGAAGGCCCAGCAATATTAGAGAGAAAGTAATAGTCTGAAAAATGGTCTTTGGGCTAAAATCACACCACACCACAGGAAAAGCGAATTTCATACCTCGGTATTTTCCTTTCAACAATTTGGTTAAAGTAGTAGTAGATGTTATGCAGACAATATGAGGCGCACCATTTTATCGTATTATCAACAAAACAATCAAAATATAAATTAGAGGCCTTCTTAACCAAATTAGTAATTGTTTTTTTTAACCCATTTGTGCCTGGATATTTTTGCGACTTTCTTCGATTTTTACTGATAACAGAAATAATAGATAAATTTCTGATGTCAACTTCTTGAACAAGGGATGATTTCTTTTAAAATCCTTATGCATAAAAATCGAAATATCAACATCCTACTTGGTCATGTTAAAATATTTTGTAGAGTTGAGGCTCAATAGTCATGAACAAAGGCTAGGAAAAATAAATATCGTTTTCTACTAATAGCGAAAATGCCGTCCCAAAAAAGGGACACTAGGCATAAATGGGTTAATTTTTGGGGTGAATTTTCCACAGACAAAACAAAAGTTGTCGGGGTGCTTAAGACAACAACGATGTTTACTAGATGTCATTTTTAGATGAAAGTTTTAAATATATAAATACAACAATTTTAAAATAAAAAATCCCTCACTAGAAACACACTCACTTATTAAAAAAAACTCGCACATTCTTCACAGGACATATATTCTTAGATATATACTATAGTAATTGCACAATGCGTGTTTCAACATTCACTAGGTCATAATGTTCTTTTCGCACTACTGGATTATCTGTTCATCTAATGAATAACACCTCCCTGTGTAAAATTTGCCATTAAGTGAAGAATTGTTTACTTATAGTACTCTTATACCAAATAAAAATCAAAAAATTAAAAATCAAAGTAAAAGAACAGAAAGTAGTGAAATAATGAAAAGAAAAAGATAAAAATCCTTAAATCTCAAAAATCTTACGTGCTAGAACATTTTGAAAAATAAATTCAGTTTTTTGAACGCCAAAATACATACTAATTGATATATCACTTCCCAGAGGCAAAATGGCTGTTGCGTAGTGTTATCGGCCATACATATGGGGGTGAAAATTGTAGCATTTTGGTCCCTCACGTGTTAACAGGAATTAGTCGAGTTACCAGTAGCCTTGTATATGTATATTTACGTATACCGGGTGCGCCAAAAGTTGGTGCAAACTTTAAAAAATCAATAAAAAAGAACAAATGATGATAAAAATGTCCGGTTTGCACGAATGGCATCAGAAAGAGAGTGGAATTTTTTAAGAACAAAAAAAAAATTAGTTTAAAAATGACCGATAGGTGGCGCTGGTTTTGAATATGCGAAGCTAATTAATGCAAACGAGGTATGCATTAAAATAATATGAGCAGAAACACAACACCAACACATTTCTATATTTTCAAAGATTTATTTTGCAGTGCGAAATTTCCTCAGTGCGTCTGTTGCTGATTCGTTATTCTTATAAAAGAGCTTGATAATCAACGCTTTATCCTGTAACGACAGCATGATGTTGGCATCGATTGAAGAGTCCTCGTGCATTTAAGTGTTTCATTGACAACCTGAGTTGCATAAATCATTTGGTGTATGCATAGCAGCGCCACCTATCGGTCATTTTAAAAACGTTTTTGTTGTTGTTGTTGTTCTCAAAATAAGTCCAGCCTCTTTTTGATGCCATTCGTGCAAACCGCTCTTTTTTATCATCATTTGTTCTTTTTTAATGATTTTTTAAAGTTTGCACGAACTTTTGGCGCACCCGGTATATGCATGTGTGTGCATGATAAAATAAATTTATACAGTGTTAAATTTTTCAATAGCCCCAAAATGTCTTATTTAGAAACATTCACATTAATATAAATACAGGATGGCAATACCTCTTATTTATTTTTTAAAAGGCTTGCAAATCTCATATTTTAAGAGAAAAAGTAAAAAGTAATCTAATTTTTATTTGTCGACTTGTATTTGTTCCACCTGAAAATTCCAAAACAAAAATGCGCGTTCAGATAATGTAGTACATTCAAGACAACTGCAGGATTTAAGGAGATATATATTTTCCAAAAAACTGCGTCTTTGGATTTCTAATAAATCAAAACTTCTTTTCATATTTTTTATCCATGATGGCAAATTCTGCATGACATCTTAAAACCATATTTATTTTTGTTTTTAAAAGAGCATATTTAGTTTTTTTTATTCTTGAACAAAAAATTTAAGTTCTTGAAAAGAAAAATAATTAATAAACTGCACTGTATTATTATTATTTTTTAAGAATGTCATGGGAAAGCTTTTAAAGTAACACGCGCGAAAAATCGTAGCAAGTTAAAAATAAAAATTAGAATGAATTGAAATAGCAGCTATTAAGTACTAGTTTTGTTTTTGCTATTTTTCATTTTTATCAGAGTTCATTAGTTATTTTACAGAAGTTGAAAAAAAAAGTTAAACACATATTAAAAATGTAGTCATTTTCAAAAAATTAATCACTGAGGGAACTTTATGATTCGACATTTTTATAACATTAGTTTATGTTGCTCTAAAGATTTTATACACATTTTTAATGAAGTACAGTACAAATACTAATTGCATATATTCGGAAGTCGTGTAATTTTCTAACTTGTTCTTTTTTTAAATTTGATAAGTAAGTTCTTTTTTTAGACTCATCTAGGCAATTTGTTAGTTTTAATTTCATGATCTTGTTTTCATCGTTTAACAATCTTTTGAAATTCATTTCCGATCATGTTTATGATCTTTAACTTAGTGCCATGTGTAACGCTATGTATTGCAATATAAATTAAACTCACTATCGCAACAGGTTACGTGAGGCCAAGGCCTGCGCTGCCTATACACGCTCATCTGACCATGAAATTCCGGGTACAGAAGCATATACCACATCCAGCTGGTCAGCCTGACAAGGGGCCACCAGTTTTTAGTCCGAAAACAAGCTTGGTTCTCATTTTATGAACCCACAGAAGGCATGAAAGGCTGAGTCAACTTTCCCATCCTGGGAATTGATCCATGAACTTATAGCATAGCAGTACAATGCACTACCATTAATTCACAGAGCTTCATATTGGCATTATAGCTTTTTAAAAATGTAGGTGTCAGAGTTGAAGTTTATAACGGCCTCGGATTCTTAATTTGAATATTATTGGATAAAAAAATCAGGAATATAATCACAAAATGTACACACATTAAATAAATGTGTTAAGATTTTCTTTAACATAAAGAAGAAACCAATTAATATTTTAATTTAATCTTAAACATAATGTTTTCAGGAACAAATCGTACAAGAATGCAATAGGCTATAGAACCATTTTTAAGCTAACTTCGTAATCACATGCAAATATGATCATCTTTTTCAAATCATGCAGGCGAAAACTGAATTTGCAATATTTCGATAAAAATTTGCTGTAATAAAGGTTTTTAATGTGATTTTGTCATAGATATCTCGGTATTAAAAGCACAATACGAGAATAAAAGCTTGAGGGAATGAATAAATAAATTCAATGTTTTAAATAATCTTGAATTAATTTTTTCAAAATTCAAACTTTATTCATTCACACAAATTCATTAATAACTTCATTCAATAGTATCTTCATGTCAAGAAATAGGTGTTAAAATAATTCTCACAATTTTGAAAAGCTATAGAACATAATTACAAAGCTCAAGAATTTGAGAAGTTTTCTAGAAAATTAAATAAAAAAGACATTTTAAAGTTTATAAAATTATACATATTTGACGTGAGTACCTATCACTACATTTCAAAATACAAGTTTGTAAACAAAGGAACGAAGAAGTAGGATCCAACCGCTTTCAATTTACAACCTTATTATCATTGGAACTTTCAAACGCAGTTATTGCTTATAAAAGAAAACCCCGAAATATAACATAGTTTGGTTTAGGAAATGCAACCTTTTAATGTATTTCTTATTAATTTATTTATTTTTGGTAAATAATATATAGCTTTGAAAACTTCGGAGAAAGAAATTAAGAGGTGTTGAAATTCAAAAGTCCCTTGTTTCTGGAAGGTGGTCTCACCAAAGTGTACATTTTTATAAATTTTTAAAATGTTATTTGTAATTCAATTTGTCTTAAAAAGTTGCAACATCTTTAGAACGATAATTATAGCTCTCCAAAGTTTAGATATTCTAATATGTGCATCCCAAATTTCTTCCACTGGCGTGCATGGATTTAGAAACGTGGCTGACGAGTTATACTAGCACCTCCTAGATATACAATGGCTGAGAACAGAAACTTTTACGTCATCAGTAGGTCCACTAAAAGGACGTCATCACACATTTATTTTCATAAAGTAAAGCTATTGAAGGCTTGTGGTGAATTTACTCCCGCATAACATATTTTAATGATTTAACCCATTTGTGCCTGGATATTTTTGCGACTTTCTTCGATTTATACTGATAAGAGAAATAATAGATAAATTTCTGACGTCAACTTCTTGAACAAGGGATGAGTTCTTTTAAAATCATTATGCATAAAAATCGAAATATCAACATCCTACTTGGTCATGTTAAACTATTTTGTAGCGTTGAGGCTCGATACTCATGAATAAAGACTAGGAAAAATAAATAACGTTTTCGACTAATAGAGAAAATGCCGTCCCAAAAAAGGGACGCTAGGCATAAATGGGTTAAGATAGAAAATTTAATTTTGCGACAAATAGGAAATCTTAACTATCATTAATTATGTAATATGATATAGAAATAGATCATAATAAATAATTTTTTATCAGAAAGGTATTTTAAATTTTTTCTTCAAGTTAAGATATTTCTAAAATATGTATCTTTCACCAGAAATTTTAAATAGTTTTACTAGAAATTTTAAATAGTTTTACTTTGTGAAAGTGACCTAGTGATGACGTAAGCGCTCTTGTTCTCAGGCCCTCTCTATCTAAAAGGTGTTGGATATATTAGCTGGGACATTAATTTTGGTTGAACCCTTTTGATCTCGAAGAGTTATGTGACCTAGGGGTGTGATAAACTTTGTCTGATCATCTCGGACTAAGGTGTTCGCACCTCATGGTCACATGACTCTTTGGGTGCAAATGGTTGTGGCTAAAATATCAGCAGTGTAGCGTGTATCTCTCGTCAGCGATGGTTCTGCTTTTACTAACGTAGAGACAGGTTACATCCGGAATATATAATCATCCTGACTGAAATAAATTCTGAATTATTTCTAGCGACACGACTGAAAAATAAAAAGTATAAATTCTGAATTATTTCTTACGACATAACTGAAAAATAGAAAGCAAGCTCATTTTTGTGTTTCATGTAAAACGCTACCTGCGTGCGCTTTATCTAATTATAGCAAATGCATGAGTTTATGTGATGTAGTGCACATGCAATAAAGCTGCAGAATTTAAAGAAAAGTAATGAAAAAAATTGAAAAGATTGCGTTTTAATAAATGAAATGATTTTTATTGTTTTTCTTTCACCTAGATGGAAAATTCTGCATGTTGAAAAAACACACATATTTATTTATTTTTCTTTTAAATATGTTTTTCATTCTTTTTTTTGCACTTAGAGAATAAATTAAATTCGCAAAGAAAGATAAAATTTAATTCTCAAAGATAGATAAAATTAAACTGCAATGTATTAATATTTTTTAAGATAGCTTTCTGTAATGGGACAGCTTTTAAAGTAACTGGGTTGAAGAGATTTATGGGTAAAAAAATAAGAAAAAAATTAGAATGAACTCGAATAGTGTTTATTAATGCTGTTTTTTAAGTTTTTGCCAACTTTTATTTTCATTAGAGTTCAGCATTCATCAAAGAAGAAAGAGAGATATATTAGAAAATTTAAGACCATAATATTTTGCATTTCTAATATATAAGTAACATCATGAACATCAGACTTAATTAATTTTTTTTCAGTTATGGGAAGACTTTCTTTATGATTCCATGAATATGCTATCAATTCATTACACAAAAACATTGTAAGGCTTTGTTTCAACTATACAATATTTAACAATCGGACTTTCAGGCAGATTTTTATTTATTATTTTTTCGACACATTAAGTATACATTTTTGAGCATAGTGTCTTTGAAAAAAAGTTTATTTTATTTAGTTTCTGACATACTGGAATAATTAACTTTACGGCTTATACATAATGGATTTTTACATAATAATACCTGCATAATCATCTGTTAAATTATACAAGTTTTGTGTCAGTTAAATATCGTTGGGTGGCTATTCGCCAATATTGGTAATAAGAAATATTTGCCAATATTCATAATTCAGCTTTTAAAATACATCTGTATGTAGCACATTTATGAATATTTTTATGTATACTTTTTGCTGTACATTTTAGAGATGCAATGTTTTATATAAAGTGTAGATTTCTGAAACTCAAAAATTCATAAAGTTCATTGTGCTAATTAATAATTTAACTCTTGTTTAAATACCAGAAAATTTGAAATAGTGTGAAAATCATTTTATTTTCATATGTAAAACAAAATTATAGCAATTCAGTAAGCAGTATGAACGTTATCGAATTTAGCTCTATTTCTTCCTATGTATTTTTAATGGATAAAATATTTGTCGTAGCTTTTTTTTTTGTTTCAAAATGTTTAAGATTGTCCGTGGTTTTAACAAAGCTATTCATGTTGTTGCACGTGAAGATGCCACTCCCACATAATTTTTTTCGCAAATTATTAGTGAGCAACGGCTTACCAAATTGCAGTTAAAAAGACTAATAAGTATTCGGTATGTGCGCACTGAGCGTTCTAGACAAGTGCACGAAACTGTCTTAAAACTATCCTATAAAAAAATTAATTTGTTGTGCTTTTAGTTTAAAGGTTTTACAAACCTCCGTATAAAACAGACAATGTATGAAAAATGCATGGCTCAACTAGAGTTTCTAAATCTTTTCCATATCTATCTACAACACAGTCTTCGAATGCGAGCATTTCGTAACAAAAATATTTTCTGGTAAGTCTCAATTTCAAAAACTTTTTTTCTTTCCTCGGAAAGTCAGAAGAAAAATACGTTTTTGTCGAAATTCTTCGTCAAGATGCGCGTACAATCCAAATCTTTGTTTGTATTAAAATTTGTTGTTTTTTGGAAAGCGATATTGAATTATCAAAGCATGAATTTCTGCTTTGACAACCGAACAAATTTAATTGTGCTTTCAATATAGGAAAAGAAAATTTTTTAATGCTTCTGTTTATTCTTTCTAATTACCTTTAAATAGTTAAATCTAGCTACCTTAATCTAGTTAAATGCAACATATTATGGAAAAGTACTGTCTTTTCAAAATACTTTTCTCTCTGTTGAATATTAAAACTTCCACTTTAAACATTTCAAGCAAACTGGAGAAGTTTTAAATTAATAATGTGATTTGTCTATATTTACAAATTACACTATTAACTATTTATTAATCACATTATTAACACGCACGCATATATAAATTATTTAGTATGACGTTTCGAATGATAGAAATGGTCCACCTTCTTCAGCAGCAAACAATTCCCACTTACATACAATGCACTCTTTGTACCTTTCCAAAATGTTTCGTATTAGCTATGTTTTACGTATATATTTTACTTATAAAAATCTTCATTGACTTCAATCTTCAAACAATAGATAATTCGAGTGTTCTTGTTAAAATTCAAACGTATTTCTAAATTTAATTTATTTGTTTCTTAAAACATATTTTAAAGACGTTTATCGGTCTCTCTAGACTTAAGCTACCACAACGGAAACAAAACAAACCAACTTTCAAAATAGTCAACTGATAATGCTTGGTAAAAATATTGAAAAAAAAAACAGAAAAAATTGGTATAAATGAAAATAATATTATCTTCTATGAAATAGTTATTAAATGTTATTATGGTTATAACAGTGAATCACTCTGTAAACGTAATATACTACTCAATTTCCTAAGTAGTTTAGTTTATTAAAACGGAAAAACTAATTTGACATATTTTGATCATTCAAGAATGTCTTCTAGATACCTCGAAATAGATTAATATTCTAAAAAATCATTTGTGAATATTTAAAGTACAGTATTTAACATATTTGGCATTCTTTTAATAATTTATAGTAGATTTTATGTGTATACAATGTATACGTTTCGCACTTTTTAAAGGGTGCCACGCCCCGTCCAGCCCGCCTAGTGTTCTAGTGCCAATACGCCCTGCATCTTTTACTTTAATGTAAAATCGTATATCTCAGTATATGTATATATACATTATTTCCCTTCCATTCATCAAATCTGAATTTTAAAACGTACACAACATAGCACACCTTTTCTGTTATAGCAAAGTCTAAGCTCGGCAAGACAGTTTTAACAGGTTACCGCGATTTTTTTTTGGGGGGGGTGTAGCAAAATAAGTACCAGATCTAATCTATACTTTCGTACAAAGAAATTGTGAACTTAGTGCAATGTCGAAATTCTGTATCCCTGAGTACTGGTTGTTGTTGCTGCTCTGGTATTAAGGCTAATTATCTACACGAGAGATCTAGGCCTATGGGCGGGGCGACCTCCGTGGGGGCCTTTCTAAGGGGTGCTAACCAGTATTTACGCTAAGTTTCGAAGGAAACCATGGGAAACTCTGAACGGTTGGGTCGGCATATAGACCTGGCTTAGAACCAGAAGCCTTCCGTCTCCCAGTTCAGAGCGCAAATGCGCTCCAGCCACTGGTCGGGCCCTTAAGCATTTGCTACGATACTTATAATAAATTATAGCTCAGTAACCCTAAGCGCACTCCATACATAATTTATAGCTTCCACCTTTCCATATTTCCTCTTTCAAATGACCAACATTAAAAAAAAAAAAAAATCAATCGTCATATCAACGTATTGGGGAATCCGAAATGTTACATAATACAGAAAATTCCTTCATTTCCTTTGCTATCGTCGATATAAAAGCATAAATCGGCCAATTTTATTCGCCAACGGTATAGAATATTCAATGCGAAATAATTTCTCTTATCATATAATCATACAATTGGAAGGTCCTCTAGCTGAATATCGAATTATCCATAAACCAATATATATGTATATAAAATGGCAAAAAAAAAGCTATCAATATATCGATTTGCCTAAATACAGACTGCACGATTCGACGAAATGGCAGCAGAAATACTTGGTATCTATTCGACTGTACAATAAAACCTCTATTTTCTTTTTTATTGTCCACTTACTTTTGAGGTTCTGGTGAAGTAAAGCCATTTTTAAGTGCAGGGGAAGAAATTTATTGCTGAAAATTGTTATTTCCCGAGAGCTCAATAACATGTGTGTCCCTTTAAACCCTTTGGCATATATTTAGAACTTTTTTTTTCTTAAATGCTTCGTATGAGAGAGTTAAAAAGGAATCCATCTGCCAATCTAATATTTTGTTAACTTGACAAGCTTTTTTGTAAAAAGTACTAAATAGTTTTCAGACACATTGAAAAAATGTGAAAAAAATCAATAAAAATAAATAATTGCGTTTTCAAACTATATAGCTACTCTGACTTCCGACTCACTGATTCTCTGATTTTCTAACAATTCCGGAGGACCACTCCCAGATAAAACTTTTTCCATCATTATTCGAAAAAGATAAAAAAGTTGAGTACCAAAATCACAATAACATTTAAATCGTTTGTACGATCCGCCTGATATTTATCATAATTATGAAGAAAAATGTAGAAAGCAATCTGTGCTGCTTCGAAAATCTGAAAATCCACCAGTTCCCTCATTTTTATGCGATTTTTTCCTATTTTTAGCTCCACTTTATTTACGAGAGTCAAAAAGGTTTATCATTTGCGTGACAAAATTACGAGCCACAAGTGACAAATACGTCATACTGCAATCAAGTTTGTATCAGGCTTTGAAGGGAAAATTGAGATTCCAATTCGTTTAAAATAGTTTTTCCAGATTACACTGAAGATCATGAATTTCGATTTCGGTATACAATAAAAATTGAATATGAAGTTATTTATTTTAAAATTACGGAGTTTAAATATATTGAGTGAAGACCTATTTTTGTCAAATGATTTTTCTAGCGCCCGTTGTAATTTCCTCCAAAACGGGCTTTATATTTGTTTCTTAGAGATGCTTTTATTTTCAAATGTATAGCCTACCAAATGATTTCATCAATGACGCATGACGTCAATGACGTCAATGACGCATGACCTGTCTTAACATCCAGTCTACTCTTTCAAAAATATGAATTGGCTTGGTTTTAAAATTTTAATTTCATCGAAATCCTGATAAAATCAAAATCTTAAAGAGTGCATTCTATAGAGTACGTACAGAGTGCATGCTCTAATAACACGAGTTTGTGTCAGCTGACCAATGGTTTGTGGATAAGACATTGAACATTGGCAGTTGGCTGGAGTGTAAAGGCCCAAGAATTGTGGCTTACCGCAAAGTGATAGAGCTAAGGGTCGGAGTTGTTTTCTTTAGGGGTGAGGACGTGAATACGCCTTAGAATCCCTAAAAAAGTCCACCACCCGAAACATTCATGCATTTTTTTCAGATAACCCTAATGTGCTTAGATGTAACACAACAGTAACAACTAAATTAGTGTTGATTTCACCTATCTCTCTTCGAAAAAACGGCACTGAAAAATTAAAAGAATAACAGACCACATGAAATTAAAGTAAATAGTTAAATAAATAAATAAAAAGAATTAAAATAGTGGATTCATTGAAAATATTTAATTAGTTTTAAATATCGCTTTTAAATTCATTCCTCTTTTAATTGTATCATTGCCAAAATGTTTAGATCAGTGATGCATGATTTGTTCTAACAGAACTTTCATTATTTTGAAGAAATTGAAAATTCACTTCATTTTTACAGTAATTTTGTGTAAAAATTTTACGTGTACTTACAATTTCACAGAAAATCTACGATTTAGTACGTGCAGTTTTAATAACAAATGCTTTTAAAAATGTTAATGAAGTTTCTTCGATATTTCCAGGTAAATCAAGCTGACAACTACTTCATGTTTGACAATTTTCACTGAGGTTGCACGTTTAGTTTGTGATATTTCTTTAACCCTTTAACGCGCAGTGTTCCCGCTCTGAGAACACCGACGTTTTGACTGTTGCCAGTCACGAAGAAATAGATTTGATTTCTATAAAAATAGTTGCGAGTGACATAGCTCCACGAGAATCCTTTACTTTTTAACACGTCATTTCCCGTAAAAAATTGTCACGATTATTTTTAACAGAACTGACATCTGCTGAAAAATGGAAGAATGCGAGAACAGCTGGATAGATTACCCAATGCTGAAAAAAGGGCAATCGCTCGACTTAACTACCAGCAAGATGGCGGACGATCGAAACGTTCATCGCGTGCCACAGATCTATAGATCCTTTTTTGACGCAGCGGGCTGTGCGGCACAGACAGGTGCGTCAAAAAACGATCTCTAGATCTGTGTCACGCGATGAAGGTTTCGATCGTCCGCCATCTTGCTGATAGTTAAGTCGAGCGATGGCAACGACTGCTTTTTTTTCAGCATTGGGTAAGGGTTGCGCCTCAAAGGGTTAAAAAGTCTCAAGGGTAGTTTTTATTCTGATTATGTCAAGTATTTCTGTAAAAAAATACGATGGAATTTCTACCTTATTTTTTATACGACTCTACAATAAACAAACTGTAAATACGTGCCACTAAAAATTAAATATAATACATGAATTTGCTAGAAACGAAAAAGACTGGTTATAAAGCAAAAATATTTGAAAGAAAAAATCGAACATTACAGCGCAGTATTGGAAAAAATTTGTAGCCGCCCAGAAGGTGGCCTATCCCACTGATCCGGGTTCGAATCGCGGCTTGGACATTGGTGTTACCATGTACGTCCTTTTATAGGGGGTAACACTGACCGCCCTTGGGTGCCCCATAATAAAATGGTGAAAACACCTTCAGGCAGTTGTAGTGGACAATGCCTAATAGGAAAGTGCCCGCCCATCCATTAAAAATATTGTCTATTCAGTTATTGAACTACTTTTTTTTTAAATTCAATTTTCAGTTGTTTAATTTCTTTTAATAATTTAAATCCTGAGGTTGGTCATTTTAGAACAACTTGTAGAATTTTTCCTATCACACCGTATCAGCAACGTTTTTGTGGATATATTTATGTAGTATCACTGAATAATTATTTAAAGCACTCTACTATACTTAACTATTACCAACACAGTCAGTAATAGCTCGATAAATAAACAATTTTGCAAACTAAATAATTGTCTGTTTAGTTAAAGAACTACTTTTTTAATTTGCCTTTTAGCTGGTTAATTTCTTCTAATAATTTAGATCTCCATGTTCGCGTCTATTTAAAACAACTTGTAGAATTTTTCCAATCACACCAAATCATCAGAGTTTCTGTAGATACATTTACATAGTATCACTTAATAATTATTTAAAACACTCTATTATACTTAACTATTACCAACACAGTGACAGTATGTATTTTAAAACATTTACATTAACTCTGTGAAAAGTTATTCACCTGTTGTTATCTATAAAGTAGCAGCGTAAATAATTATTACAAATAATTTTATTCAAGGAAATAAGAAATCCGAAGTGAAATATCTTCTTTATAGTACCAGGTAACTGATTAAAACTCTCCACTACACTTAACAATTACTATCGGTATTTTAAAACGTTTACTTTTATTCTGTGTAAAAAGTTATTCACCTGTCGCTATCTGTAATACGACTATGTTAAATAATTGTTACATGCACTTTTATTCAAGGCAATAAAATACCCAAAGTAAAATATCTTCTTTATACCGTAATCACAAAATTCAAATTCTTTTATTAAAATATTGAACTATCCATAAACCGATACTTCTTTATATATGAAGGAAAATATATCGATAAATCGATTTCGTAAGTACAGACTGCACGATTCAGGGATATAGCAACAGTAATACTTGATATCTATTCGACTGAACACTGAAATCTCTTTTTCTTTTTTGAACTGACTTCTTTAGTTACTGAAACTTGAAAATGTTTCCCCAAATAGAAAATAGGAATTTATTGGACTGAGTAGTTACTTTCTGAGTATAATGTAACACACTTTGGTTTTCTTTCACACTTTCGTACTTCGTTAAGGCACTTTTTAAAATAAATTTTTATAAACTGAAGGAATTGCAAGGTTTGAAGTGCGGTTGACGAGAAAGAAACGCTGCGGTACTGGCATTTTTGTCACACCCTTTTTCCCGTGACCACGGTGTTTGGCCACCTTAGTACTAGATGGCCCCACCTCCTAGGTCACATGGCTCTAAGAGGGCAAAAGGGCGCGACCAAAATGTCAGTGCCGCAGCCTGTCTTTCTCGTCAGCCATGGTTTGATCAGTCCGAGGCTGATGAGATAGAGAAACTGCGGTGCTGACATTTTGGTCACACCAATTTGCACTGAAAGTGTCATGTGACCTAGGGATGTGACCAACTTGCGATGGTTATCTTGGACTGAGATGGTCACACACCCTTTGTCACATGACTTATTGGGTGGAAAGGGGTGTGGCCGAATTGGCAGCACCCTATCCTGTATATCTCGTCAGCCACGAATCAGTTTGTATGGCCTCATTTACCGTTATTAGGTGGACCAGAAGTTAACTTCATCTTTTGCATGCCAACACTTAGCCTACCACCCAGGTGGTGTAGTGACTAAAGAACCATTTTATCATACCTTGGGTCCGGGTTCGATTCTCGGCTTGGGGTTGGGTGTTAAACTCTCCGTCCCTTCATAGGAAGCAACGATGGCCGCCCTCTAGGTGCTCCCATAATGAAATGCCCAGTAGTTCGGGCCTTAGTGATGGCAAAGGCTAATGGCAGCAAGTGACCGCCCATTAGAAAAAAAAACACTCATCCTATCCAAGACTACTGAAGTTCATAGAACGTAATTTGGCACGTATGTGAGTTTTTTGAACATAGGTGAAAGGTTATGCATCATTTCAGAAATTCTTAACCTTCGGGAAGTGGAAGTCCAAAACGTTTATTTAACATATCCCACGTGATCTCAAAGAAAAAGAGAGCTATCCCCATAAAATTCTTACTGAGAAATGCAATAAGCACGAACACCTAAACATAAATTTTAAGACTTTTGAATATCGTCCTCCAATTATGTTAGACTTTCAAAATATAAATAATTTTCAATTTCGCCAACCTCACGAAAGCCAAACCTCACTGAAAAATACATATGCCAGAACTGCAAACTTTTCCGCTTCTCTCGATAGATAAACCACCAAATTTTGTTGGTTACTCTGGGCTGGAAGCAAAGCCAAATTTTTTTAATGTAAAATAAAACTATTTGAAAATTATGGTGGATAATCTTCCTAAAGAATCGTAAACGTTTGGTAGCTATGATATATATATATATATATATATATATATATATATTAAAATATCTGTGTTTAGCACCGATATTTTAATGCTTATCAAGAAAAAATTTACTATCCGAAATATATTAAGAATTTCGCCCTTTCAATAACAAAAAATCTCATCAAGCGATTACCTTTAAACATATTTGCTTGTCATGTTTTTCCTAAGAGAAAAAAAACAATAAATCTATTTACAACCACACACACAGACCTCGTTAACTTTTATTCGTTGAAACTTACAGGCGAATGCACAAACAAATTACACAAAGTCCGAAGAGAGAATACAAAAGAGCTTCGGAAGCACTCAATATTTTCTTTTGAAGTCTCGAAGAAACAATTTAACCACGACGTTTTGCAAGACGGGGAACCGTTGTTCTTTGCTCATATCTTTGTAGTTCTTAGGAATGTAGCGCTCTTGAAATGTATATTCTTAGCCTGGAGAGTACACATTTACGACTTTTTTGTAGGGAATTGTTTCTGTTGCGATTTTATTCTGCAGCCAAACAGAAACTACGGTTGTTAGCAGATGCCTTTTAAGTATTAAAATAAAAACGCTTTTAAAGTTGTGCAAATAATCAGAGGATTTGAGAAAAAACGTTCGAAAGTGAAGAATTCATAAACACTCAAACATTCTGTAACTTATAAGCAATGGAAGACGCTATAGTTCTTTATGAATTTGAGATTAAAAGAAATCTGTCAAGATTATAATAGTTTTCTTTCTGTATAGCAGGATTTTTACATTCTTCTCTAAACACAGATGATAAATTGCAGGAGAGATTATTTTATCTAATATCTAACACACGAACCTTTCGTAAATGTTAAAACATTCTGTAGCTCACAAGTGATGGAAGACACAATACCTCTTTTATAAGTTCATAAATAGAAATTTTTCATAAATATAAATCTATCAAAAGTGTGTGAAGTAAGATTATAAACTTCTCTCTTTGAGCAGGATTTATTAAATATTCGTAAAATTATTCTCTGAACGCTAATGGTAAATTACGAAAAGGACAATTTTTCTAATATTTAACCCGAAGCATTCATGAACATTCAAACATTCTGTAGCTCATAAGTGATAGAAGCGGAGTAGTTCTTTTATAAATTTGACATAAATAGAAATCTTTTAAAAGTATGTAAACTTCTCTCTTTATAGCAGGATCTCTAAAATTTTCCTAAACTTATTCGCTGAACGCAAATGGCAAATTACAGAAAGGATAATTTTATCTAATATTTAATGCGAAGAATTCATAAATGCTGAAACTTTCGCTAGTTTATAGGATAAGCAAAACTCTATAGTGTTTAGTTTATAAATTAGTGTTGCAGGCGCGTAGCCAGGAAAATTTTTCGGGGGGGGGGGGATATGTGTAGACGGAATTTCTACACGGTATTAATCTTGTGATCACCAATCCAAAAAATCTCGGGGGGGGGGGATATATCCCGATATCCCCCCCCCCCCGGCTACGCCCCTGAGTGTTAGTATATTTTTCAGAAATATATAAAGTAAGATTACAATATTATTTTTTTTAAATCTTTTGAATAATTCTACTCTGAACATAAATGGTGAATTAAAGGGATGATTCTGATATCGAATTCTTGAAAGAGAAAATATAAATCGTACTAAACTCATCAATTGTCTTAAAATCGAAGAATTTTTAATCAATATCCCATAACAAGAATCTTATTTATACGGTCAACTGCATAAACAATAACTAATGTAAAAAAGAACTCAAAAACATTTATTTCAATCACTGGTCTTGTGGCATTACATGCGAGTTACTTTCAGGACTTAGTTTGTAATAAAAGAAGTGCATGGACCCTGATTTGTAGCACTGTA
Organism: Cheiracanthium punctorium; assembly: GCA_038373885.1. NCBI lineage: Eukaryota > Metazoa > Arthropoda > Arachnida > Araneae > Cheiracanthiidae > Cheiracanthium > Cheiracanthium punctorium. The sequence goes on from JAWZYV010004542.1 coordinate 177,765, forward strand.
AATTACAACACTAATTACTTAAAATTTAAAATAAAAATAAGTAAATTTTTACTTACTTTTGTAATTACATCCAGTATAATAAAGTTAGGGTACAGCTTGGATATATGCCACCAACGCCGACTTTTCTTTCCATGGTGATTATTTGGTTATTTAAGCATGGAATAATTGATAATAATTTACCATTATGGTTGACAATAAAGCAGTTTCCCATGTACTTTTTTGAATAAAATAATCCTTCTGAGATTGGAATATTTAGCGCCGAGAATTATTTCATCTCGCAGTGGTGGCAAATAGTCTAAGCTGCACCAAAGTTATTATCAATCGAAACAATAAGGAAAACAATAAGTCTACCAATAGACAAAATTATAAAAATTCACTCGGTGCAGGAGTTATAAGGTGAGCTTCCGTTAAATTTTATTTAAATTAAGCACTTTTTACTTTGGAATCTTCGTATAGTTGAAAATTAATGTCAGTTATTACAGTTACTCTTAAAAGTATAACCATTTTCGATGCGAGATTATTTAAATAAAAATACTGTATATGAAATAAAGAAACGTGCTTTCATCTTTTCAAGAAAAAATTTCTTTGTGCAACTTCCTAAGTGTGCTTACGACTGTCCGGTTTTTCTTAAGGAGAACAAACATAAAATCTATTTACAACTAGACCCCGTTAACTTTTATTCTCCGAAACTTACACGCGGATGCACAAACAAATTACACAAAGTCCGAAGAAAGGCCACAAAAGAGTTTCGAAAGCACTTAATATTTTTTTGAAGCCGAAAGAAACAATGTAACTAGCATTTTGAAGGTCGGAATGGCGGTTCATTTGCCCGTTTGTTAGCACTTGGATTATGTAGCTTTCGCAAAATATACTTTATTCTTACTGAGAGATTACGAATTTACGACTCCTTGGCGTGAGAGCTGTTTCTGTTGCGAATTAATTTCATGAAAGCGGAAATTCTGCTGGCAACATTTGCCTCAAAGTGTTAAAAGGAGGTGTAAGAGCTACTAAGGTTGAGCAAATATATTGTTAACGATCCTAAAATCTTATAAATAGCTGTATTTATAAATTCTCAAAATTTTTTTAAAATAATACAACACTTCAATTTATGTAATAAATTTGAGATTTGGAAAGAATGTAAATGGAAGAATTGGAAAATGAATTATTATCTTATGATTAGTCTTTTAAATATTAATGTAGACGGCCGAAGTGTGAAAGTCCTGCTCTCAGGCCTATAGCGCAACAATCGATCTAACGGTCTGGAGTTTTGGTCGGCTTTCTGCAGATGTAACGTGAATACGCGTTAGAACTCTTTAAAAAATTCTCCGACCAAGGCTACCCCCCAATAGGCAGATACCCCTCGTGTAGGCTTGCTATAATATAAAACACATTAAATGTTAGTAAATTTAAAAATATTCTTCAGCTAAGCTGAAACTACGGTAGACAGCAGCTGCCTTTAAATATTAAAAGACAATGTAAAAGTTATTAATATTGTGCAAATATATTATAAATTATTTTAAAATTTTATAAATTCTCAATAGTTAAAAAAATTATTCTCTTCAGTCCTAAGGTCCTCTATGTGAACAGCTTGCCGCATAAAATCGACTAGTTTTATAATGAAGTTTTGACTTTACTGTTGCCCAGCTTAAACGCGCCCATGGATCCAAACACGCACGCGCTAACTGAACGAGTCCAGTGGCAAAATAGGGGTGAGGATACGAAATAAAAGGAATGTTTACAAGTTGTGGACAGTTTCGCAATGAAAGGAAAGTGATTGTCAGAAACGAGGACTTTCGTTTTCGGTCCAATAAAGTTAATAATAACGGTTCAATTCTTAAAAATCACTTTTCTCCACTTTAGATTGTAGTCCAGAACATTTAGCTCTTCGCATCTTTGTACCCATACTCCCTCCTGTGTTTGAATCTTTTCTGTGTTTGAATTTGCACTAATATTCTTAAAGTACTTTATTAATTGCTGAAATATTTAAAAGAAATTGATTGTTCGAGTATTTTTAAAAACATTTTTTAAAATAAAATATTATTCGGTTAAGCGGAAACTGCGTCTGACAACAGCTGTCTTTAAGCAGTAAAGAATAAATTAAAAGCTACTAAAGTTATGCAAAAATATTAGAAATGACCCTAAAATATTACAAATAAATATTCATTTATTCTCAAAAATTTCCTAAATGACATTTTAATTTATTGAAGAAAGATTTTTAAAGTATGTTTTGCCCCGTCAACTCCGTTTCTGGTAAATTCTATCAAATTACTTTTTAAATGACACGTTGGGTACAAAATAATAAGTCCTAAAACTACATGTACCTCTATTAAATTTGGTTGGGCGTTGACGAATCAGTCAGTCAGGACAAGACATCTTTCTATAAAGGGATTTAAATGAAAGGAGCAGACCAGTAAACGAAATATTATGTCTCCGATACGTTTCGTGAATAACATCTTTAGCTGTCATTTCCTTGCATTCTCTCTGCTGTTTCTAAGTTGTTGATGCAGAAATTCAATGTTGTTGAAATAAATTCTGTTTGCGCTATTGTACAAGCTGTTACCAAGGACAACACACCAAATTGTAAACACCCGATAATAGTTGCTCTAAAAATGAATCATAGTTATCCATGAACGTAATCCAAGGCAATGGTTATCTAATGAAGGTGTCTTATCTGCAAACTTGAAAGGTGCACTTATCGCCGTTGATTATACAAGACCTTGGTATCATCGCCAGATAATTTCTTATTTCGGAAAATCCCTGAACTTTCGTGTCACTAACCCAAACATGGCTCATACTTTTAATAATAAATAACTGAGTTCCAAATATGTATTCTGATTTAAACATCCAGCATATATTCAGTTTATGAGGACGAAGAAAGAATATAGTTTTTAAAAGTAGCAAAACAAAAAGACGCATAAAAGTTTCAGGTATTTTAAAATATTTGTTCTTGTGAAACTGAGTTTATTATTATTAGGGCAGCAGGAAAGTAATAAAAATAATGCGGATTCATATAACACGGCAGAAAAATTGCTATCTTTTTCCTGAAATACGTTACAAAAGATTCGTACAGCACGGTAAAAATAATGAGACAGATATTTTTGTACTTGAGCTGAGCAAAGAGCGAAGCTCTTGCACTACGCTCAGGCATTTCATGTGACGTTTCTCTTCCTAAACCGCTTGACTGATTTTGTTGAAATTTGGCATGGTTATTGGTACCAATAGTGGCAAAGTATAAATCTGAAATCAAACCACCACGAAGGAATAATCACCGAAAAACCTGCTGCCATTAAATTTCAACTGAGATATTAGAAGAATTATTCTATTTCTCCTATCCTTAACCTATGACATTGGTCAAGGTCACGATACTGATCACTTAAAAAAAGAAAAGCCGAAATCGGACATACCATCGAGGAATAATCACCGAAAAAATCCAACTTGAGGCAGAGATAACTGCACCAAATTTGCTCAGCTCAATATTGCATGCGCGATATGCCATGCGGAACTAGTACTTGTTAACAGTGCAAAAAATGGAACACGTGTTATTCGTGGTCTTAGTTCCTTCCGACTTTTAAGAGTGACTTCAGTTTATTCAATTTCGTTGACTGGGTGATGCGGCGTTTATAAAGTCCTGTGGGAACGAAAGGAACTGTAAGCAAGCAACCCAAAACTGAATGAACTGTCTCCTATCTCAATTCATTCAAAATTTAGGTTTAAAACTGAACGTTTAAGAACACATAAAGCTAAAACGAGTAGCATTGGTTGAGCATTTACAAATACGCCCTGGGTAATTCAAAATGTGAAAACTACACGAGTATTATGCATGTTTTGGTTAAATTTTGCAAATTGTTGTATAATTTTCTTGCCATTAATTATAAATTATTATAAAGCATACTTTGTAACACATGTTGATACTGCAGATTGTGACTCTGCTTGTAGACGGATCGTTTTCTGTATGCTTAACATTATTAACATTATTAATACCTTGTCAATGATATTTAGCATAATTAAAATGCCCATTTCCCATTATAATTAAATGTCTGACATTAGAGTGATACCTATCAATGATTTTTCCTTTAAATATCTTTTTCTCCGGACATAGTAATTTAACAACTATCATTAATTAGTAAAATGCACGCACATGTACCCTTTAAGCTCAAAAGAGACGGCATTGGAAGCGAAGTAACCTTGGTAGATGGCATTACACTCTTTAAACGTAAGTGGTGGAACATTAAAGACTACTTTTGAAATACTTCCTAAGATGCCAGACAATAAAGCTTATAATTATAAGTAACAAAAACGGTATTTCGCTTTCGAGCTTTTCAGCTAATAAGAGAGGTCTTCGTGAAGTGCATTTTATGCAAGATGTTAACCGTCTGGAACAGATAATAAAATGTTATTTATTTTCACTGCATTATAAATGCTGATAGTGGCGTGCACAAACGTTAGTTAAGCAGTGTAGTCCCTCTTCCCATTTTAAATCAGGCTTAACTTATAAATTCCCAAAGCTGCAAAGACGTAACAGTGAATATCGCACTTCCAGGTGAAGTGTTGATTCCACAGACCGCTTTAACCCTTTAACGCGCAGTGTTCTCGTTCTGGGAACACCAAACTCTGACGGTTTTGACTGTTGCCAGTCACGAAGAATAGATTTGATTTCTATATAAATAGTTGCGGGTGACATAGCCCCACGAGAATCCTTACTTTTTAGCACGTCATTTCCCGTAAAAAAATTGTCACGATTATTTTTAACAGCACTGACATCTGCCGAAAAATGGAAGAATGCGAGAACGGCTGGATAGATTGCCCCATGCTGAAAGAAGGGCAGCCGTTGCCATCGCTCGACTTAACTACCAGCAAGATGGCGGACGATCGAAACGTTCATCGCGTGCCACAGATCTAGAGACCCTTTTTTGACGACAGCTGGCTGTTCGCGCACAGCCAGCTGTCGTCAAAAAAGGGTCTCTAGATCTGTGGCACGCGATGAACGTTTCGATCGTCCGCCATCTTGCTGGTAGTTAAGTCGAGCGATGGCAACGGCTGCCCTTTTTCCAGCATTGGGAAAGGGTTTCGCCTCAAAGGGTTAAGCACCTAGCCAACGCCTCCTAGATACAGAAAACCAAAGCATCGGAGCTTTTTCGTCATGACTAGGTCTCCCGAACATGTGATATAACAGTTTTAATTTCACAAAGTAAAATTATTTAAAATTTGCGGCGAATTACTCATACATAAAACATTTTAATAATTTGAGATAGAAAATGTAATCTAAATACAAATGGCAATTTCTAATCATCACTAGTTATGTAAAACTAGAAGATAAAGCCCGTTGTGCAGACAATTACAACGGGTGCTAGAAAAAACAATTGACAAAAATATGTCTACACTCAATATATTTAATCTTCGTACACCTAAACAAAATGACTTCATATTAAAATTTTATTATACACCGAAATCGAATTTCATGCTCTTCTGTAAACGTGCGGGAAGTTTTCGCATTCGAACGATTTCATTTTGGGCATTGGCACCTCTTATATCAATGCTTATGCAGAAGGAAAAAATTAAATTGTGTAATCTGCAAGAAACTATTTAAAACGAATTTTAATCGCGATTTTCCCTTCAAGACCTGATAAACGTGACTTCAGTATGACGTCATTGTCACTGCATAAGTAAATTTCGTCATGCCAATGATTAACTTTTCTTTACTCTCAGAAATAAAAAAATGCAGTTGAAGCTATCAAAAAATCGGTTAAACAATAGGAAACCGGTGGATTTTCAAATTTTTAAAGTAGCGCTGATTGTTTTCTATATTTTTATGAAACATTATGAAAAATTTTAAGCGGATCGTAAGAACGGTATAGATTTTTGACTTTTTGTGTTAAACTTTTTAATGTTTTTGGAGTAATGCTTGTAAAAATTTTATCTTAGAGTGGTTAACCCAGAATCGTTAGAGAATCAGTGAGTCAGGGATCAGCGTAACTATGTAGTAGGATGATATAGAAATAGATCATAATGAATTATTTTGTATCAGAAAAGTATTTAAATTTTTATTGTTAACTTAAGATTTTTTTAGTGTTTCTAGCACTCATCACAAATTTTAAATTGTTTAACTTTATAAAAATGAAACAGAAATTGGAAGCCGTGAACACACTCCAGTCTCATCTGTCATTGCAATGGAAACTAACCACAAAAAAATTAAATCGCGATTCCAGATTAAAATCGAGAAAATAGGTAAAGGAGTCAAACACGCTACTAACATTAGAAGTATAAAGATGATAAATGCAAGGGTATAATAATAGAAAATAAGCCCTATAGTTTGCGATGGGATTGTGTTCTTCAGTTAACATAAAATATAAATGCCTTCTTTTGAAACAGTATTTCACGACAGACTATCTCATATGGTTAAGAATATTGATAAAGGTTAAGAATATTGTTATATAAAATAAATTTCTTGAGTAATATTTATTTAAATCTACGACATAGATTACGTGAATTATGAATTACAGCCAACTATAAAAAATTGCGATGAATTATATAATAAGATGTAATTAGTACATAATTGTTCGCTCCCTCTGCAACACATGATGACAGTTAACCAAGAATTTTGTTGCAATTACTGAATTCATGAAGTAAGTACTGTAAAGGGCTCACGAATTAAGATCATTTCCGTCATGCGATTCTGGAGTTAATTCAGTGAAAAGTTAAGGGCAAACACAGGTGCATCTTAAAAGCACAATCATATTTTAAAACTTTATGAGCAGGAATTCATACTGCTGCAACATTGCAACTATATCTGTAGGGAGCTGCATTGGACGAAAGAAACAAGGAAGATGTATTATGTTAAACGCATGGGTTATAAAACACCTTCCGCCACAACAGTGTGTTCTGCTCTAAATTTGGCGATGTAACATCGTCAAAATGGGCGATAGTTTGGGGATAACCTCAAAAAAAGATAAACATCACTAAGAAGTTATAAGAGTTTATATACTTTTGTACTGCGCGTAAAATAGATGAATGTTTCTGAATTGGCTTAATGCGCAGTGTATTAAAATTCTTTTGAGTGCTCAAGTAGAAGCACAATTGTTTTGAATAGAGCACATTATTTAGTAAACCTTAAAACACATATATCTATATGTGTGTATGTGTACGTGTGTGCATGTTTGTTTGTTTGTTTGAAATAGACAAATGTCTTTAAAGTGCGAGTTTATAAACGTTTACATACTTTTTGTATTATGATTAAAATGAATGAATGTCTCTAAACTGTGATGTATTAGATCGTGATATATTGGAGTTCTTTTCAGTGCAAGAGTTCTTTTAAATGCCACATACAGTATTTTCGATAGAAATCTTTATTTTATAAGCCTTAACAATATATCATTGTTTTGTGTGAAATAGACAAATGTCTCAAAATACGCCTTGAACAATAACTATCCACAGAGAGTAAAATGTTTGAATTTCTGAGTGCTCCTATAAAAGAAGTAAGAACGGCTTCATACACCATTATTTTTCTTCTTTCAATAGAATACCTGGTACCTTACATAAGAATAACCAATATAAATGCTTTAGTAATCATTGCATACATACAGCATTTAAAGCACGGACGGGCAGACAGAGAAAACGGAACCATTAACACTTTTCAGCTTAAAAAATGGCATTGAAAAGAAATTGGAGTTTAGAAAATAAAATAATTACAACTTTATAAAATAATACACATAAAAGGTACTTATGAATCCGGACAAATTTCGATCTTCGTCAGCAGCAGCAGGAGCCGGTAGCGTGAGCACGTGGCTGACGAGAAAGACAGGCTGCGGTGTTGACATTTTACTCACGCCCATTTGCGCATGGTTGACAAGAAAGACAGGCTGCGGTGCTGACATTTTGTCACACTCCTTTTGCCTTCGAAGAGTCATGTGACCTAGGAGGTGTGGCCATCTTAATCAGAGCTAGCCACACCTCCTAGGCCGCATGACTCTTAGTTGGCAAAAGGATGCGACCAAATGTCAGCACCGCAGCCTGTCTTTCTCGTAAGTCACGCTTTTGCCAACTAAGAGTCATGTGACCTAGGGGGTGTGGCCATCTTAACCCGAGCTAGCCACAGTAATATGGCCACACCTCCTAAGTCACATGACTCTTAGTTGGCAAAAGGGCGTGACCAAATGTCAGCACAACAGCCTGTCTTTCTCATCAGCCATGCTTTTGCCAACTAAGAGATATGTAAATTAGGGGGTGTGGCGGTCTTAATCAGAGATAGCTATAGTAAGATGGCCACAGTCGCCAGGTCACAAGGCGCTTAGTTGTCAAAATAGTGTGACCAAAATGATAGGCCCCGTAGCCTCTATTTCTCATCAGCCACGCAGAAGCAGAAGTGACTTTTACAGTCCTCAGTCCCTGTCTGTGTATGGACTTCTACTGCTGCTGACGAAGGTCGAGAGTGTTTCGCCCGAAACGCATCTCCATGTTGATAAGCACTTTTTATGAATGTTGTTTTGCGAAGTTTAAATTATTAGAATTTTCAATTTTGTTGGAATGTCTTATGTAATTATATTCAAGTTTTTGTTCGTGTATTTAAATGAAAATAAATTGTTCTTCCTGATTTAGTTCGTATTAAAACTGCAACAATGTCTTTTCGAATATATGCCTTGAAAATTTTTCAGATATTCACATGCTTTCTATTAATTTGGTTAAGTTAAGAAGGAGCGTTTTTATAGTTCATTTATTTGTCGTTTCGTCATTAAAAGAAATGTTTCTGAGTATCAGATGACAGCAAATTCATTTAAGATGACAGTGGGCTAAAAAGTGCTTTAACAATTTAATTCATTTGCATAAATAAATTTTCTAATCAGTGGAAGTGAGGATAATATCATTTCAATAAGAGAATTGATAAAAAAAATATAAAATTTGTGAAAAAAAGAGTATGACGATATAATTCGAATGATTAAATGATTAAAAAAATACAAAGCACGTAAACATTTAAATTTTGCAATAGCATTTTAAATGTTTTTGGGTAGATAGATATTTTTTTCCTGGTTGTTAATCACTAAAGAATTTAAACATGAATTAAAATTTCTATTAAAAATGTTTTTTAATACTTAATTTTTTTATTTCTGATTTTAAAGAGCTTTATTAATCAACTATTCAATTCATTATATTGAAAGCTATGTTCGTGTTTTTAAAAAGGATTGTTTGAGGTGAATTTGGATTATTTTACCTTTTTTCCTATTCATTTAAGTACTATAGGCTGTTTGTATTCTTTTAATTGGCAATATTCAGTTTTAAGTTTTAGAAGACTAGTTTGGATTTGTATACATTTAATATAAAATGATACAAGTAGAGATTGCAATCGGGCACCGATTCCAATCCGGTCCGATCCGGCCCGATCCCCACCAATCACTTCGTTGCCGGACCGGAGCCGGTCCGATTGACCATATCAAAATGATTTCGCTTTCTTTTCAAAATTAAGTATATGTAAAAATGTTGAATAAGTGTATTATAAAGTTTATAAAAAAAGACCGTTTATTTAAGAAATCAACTTTATATAACCATCAATTTGATTATAACTAAGCAATAATTACGAATAAAATCAATAATGAATATCTAGTATCGAGAATAACTTTTTAAATTTTTGTATTACATAATATAAGACTATATTTATATAAGTACTAGCTGAAGTACCCGTTCTTCGCACGGGAATGAATGGACTTTTTGATATTACGATTTGTGGTGATTACTATTTATTGTAATAAAGAGATATAGCAAAATGGATATCGCTTTATATTGTGTTCAATAACCAAGCATACCGAATTTCAAGTCAATCGTTTGTACGGTGCAGAAGGTCATGCGGCGTAGCGCAATCTAGTGGCGAGTTGTAGCAAAACGGATACGGCTGAAATATTCTTCGCATTCAGATATCGATGAATACGAAATTTCAGGACGATCGGCTGGACAGCCCTGTGAAGTTCATGTGTTGACGCGACATCTAGTGGCAAATTATATCGGAAAATGGATAGCGCCAAACTCTTCCCCGTGTTCAAATATCTATGTATACCTATTTTCATAGCGATCAGTTGAACAGTCAAGAAGTGATGCACTGCAGCGCGATCTAGTGGTTAATTAAAGTAATGATTTGCTACAGTGCCGTCAAGTGGCGAGTTATAGCAAAATGGATAACGCGAAAATATTCTCATTGTTTAAACATTGCTCATACTGCAACATTGCTCATACTGATTTTCATAGCGACCGTTTCAATGGTCAAGAATTTGGCCTGCTGCAGCGTCATCTAGTGGCGAGTTAAAATAATAATGCATTGCAGTGCCATCTAGTGGTGAGTAACATCAAAAGGAACACAGTTAGAATATATTCTTCGTGCTGAAATGTGGAAGTATAAGAAATTTTGTGCCGGTCGGTCGAACGGTATAGAAGTTGATGCGTTGCAGCGCCATTTAGCCGCAAGTTACAGCAAAATGGATAGTGAAAAATATTCTCCGTGTTCTAATATCCGCGTGTACCAAATTTCATCGAAATCGGTTGGACGATATTCGCATAGTAAACGGCTAAACGGAATAGAATTCGACGTTCTGCTGCGCCACCTTGTGGCAAGTTAGAGGAAAACGGATAGCATAAAAAGCTTCTCAATGATAAAAGACTTAGGTGAACCAAATTTCATGGTGCAACGGTGCTAGAGTTTTTCAACCTCATACACACATACCAACATTCATTTTTATCTATAACCAGTGTCATTATATATCCCAGTCTCAAATAAAATCCAGTCTCAGTTTCAAATCTAAGCCTCGCCAAAGTGCCAACATACGCCATTGTGCAAGCGTTTTTTCAGGAAATCATTCGAAGCATTGACTTAGCAGCAATCAGTATGGGAAATGGTTCGACCGCGAAAAAGGAAAGCAAGCCTTTATTTCAAAAGTGGAATCCCTTAATACAGCCGAAAATTTTAAAATTATCAACTATAACGTGTTTTATTCATCGTTACTCCGATGTAGTAAATGAGAAAATTTCAATTTTCTGAAATTTGGCGGAATTCCCCCAACTTAAATCAATGTACTCATTTGGCGAGAATTCTGGAGATAGATCGCTTGAAATCCCTTAACAACTGCATTATTTCTTCACGGATCATTAAAATTGAACGCTGTATTCTAATAAAACCTTTACACTTGTTTTCAAAAATCTATTTCCTTAAGCTCTCAATAAATTGCGCCAAGCCGAAATCTGTGCAAACCTCTAGAACTCACTTTCTAAAAATCGGCATTTGAGCCATTTTATTTTTTCGCCAAACTAAAAAAAATTACCTATTAGCCTCGGAAATTTTCAATTCTTATTGTTTTGCGTATAAAACATTTCATTCCGGCTCCGATTTCCCATGCACACGATATTATAATTTAAAAAAAAAAATAACCTTACGAATATAAACTAACAAAAAAAAAATCATTATTATTCTTTTATTTTTACTTTGAGAATTTAAAACATCTTATTCGGCAAAATCGCCAGACATGGCAACCACGATCCTTATTTCACACTTTTTTCACTACAGGGGTTACAATTACGGAAAGCTTTTTGCGTGGAGAACATAAAAAATCTCTTAAATTCCGGGAACGGGTGGACTTTCAAAGTTTTAAAGTGGACTATGATTTATTCTATATTATTTTACATATCTGTGCAAAATTTCAGGCTGATGTGTCCATTTTTGTGGATTTGTATACAACTCAAATCCACAAACAAACAAACAAACAAACAAACAAATAAACAAACAAACAAACAAACAGAATTTCATTTTTATTTATAAGATAGATCTAGGCTGTTATATATTATATTATATATAATAGTATTATTATTGTTATCAGATATTAGCAAAAATTTATTTGTAATCAAAACAAAATAATGGATAGCAATGAAATAGTATTTGCGTTATTATACACTATTATAATATACTTATACTTATTTAATTATAAATATAATATTTAGTATAATAGTTCAAGTTCAGTCTTAATGTAAATATAATTTAATTAACTGAGTTTATAATAATTATGTAATTTCGTCACGCTAAGCAGTCTAACAATAATGATGACAGTGATCATGAATCTGTTTAAAGAATAGTACAATTATCACAATACCGAGTATTTTTCAATAAACTATCTTTGAATAATAATTTTGGGTATATCTATTATAAAAAATCAAGCTTGGTTTTAAAAAAAGGATCGTAGGAAACAAATTGCGTTAATCGTGTCTTCCGTCATTCGACTTCTTGGAGAGTTACAAATATAGTGAGTGGCTGAAAAGGCCCTTTCAGCTTCCACACATGTTTGATTTCATTGACAACAAATTGTCATGAGTATCGTTCCTCGAACTCCTTCATTTTTATATATAGTCTTTTCCTTTTTAGTACGTTCCGGATCCGGTAAATTGGTACTGGATACGGTAGACGTCTAATGATGCCGGATTACCGTATCCGGTTTTCCGGAGTGAAATCCCTAGCGTCAAACTGCTTCAAATCCTTCTTTTCATTGTTTGTGCACAGGTAATCCATGAAAATTGCAATTTTTTCTTCAATTCCATAATAAAAATTATATAATAATTACACGTGGGTATTTGTTGTATATTTGCAGAGCATTTGAAACTTCTAGTTGCATTTTGGATGAGTTGTACAGTGAGTAAACAGAAGTTATATACATACATAATACTATAATAAATAAAACTATACCTTAAAAGTTTAGTTTCCGATTTATGTTCTAAGAAATTGCTTAAGTGAAGTTTAATACATTTATGATGAACTATTTAAACAGATATTAAATTTTAAAATTGATAAGGTAAAAAATTGAGTTACATAAATAACTATGTTACATTTTATTTCTTTTTTATTCAAACTTTCAAGACAAAAATGTGCTGTAAGAAAAACTAATTCCCGTTATAGGTTTTAAGATTTTGTTTATCATAAATATAAAGAAAGACAAAAGATGACTAGTACAATTTTTTTCAGTTTTAACAACAGGAAAATAGATTGGATAGGTGATTACAATGCGATATTTTCGTAAAGTTTTGACTAGTAAAACACGTACATTAAAAAAAAAAATGTTTTGTTAAATTTAAAAATGATAGTGACTTAAAAGTACCCTCTCCCCCCGTTGCTGTTACTATTGTTGTAGTGTCTACGATAGGACCTAAAATGAACCAAATGTGGTCCACACACCTTGGCGAAATCGAGCCAGTTATCCCCATTAAATATATTAAATATTGTATATATTTGAACTGCGAATGCAATTTCCAGTTTTCTGTGCATAATTTACGTGCGGAGCCACTCTCTAATTATTTTTTCCCCTTTTCGATACACTTAATTTCATTGTATTTCTCACAAAACACTCTTGTGTTATTTTTGCCTCAATGGTATTTAACATTTATGCAATGCGAAATGCATTAGATTCAGTGCCTACTAAAAGCATTCAAAAATTCCAAAGCTTCAACTATGACCATGGGCATCAAAAATTATATACAGAGCTTTAAAATTATATGCAATGCATGTTACCTAGGGGAAGGTGGCTCAAAGTGAACATAGCGGGCAAAACGATCCACATAATTTTTCTTCCTCATAGACAACGCTATGTGGCAACTATCTACAATGTAACACATAAACTAGCTGTACCAAATCAAGAAGACGCATTGGCGGTGCTTAAGCGATCGGTGTAGTAGGTGTCTGAGTAGAATTCTTAAAAAAAAAAAAAAAAACTGGGTTTTATCATTTATTTTATGAGGTAAGCTCTATCTTTCCTTTAAATAAATTTAAGAGCTAATTGTAATCCTATTTGTGTTTATTATATATTTCTATTTAACTTAAATAAAACAACGTTCTATTTAAAAAAAAACAAAATCGCAGAATTTGTATCTTCAAGAATTCCAGGTACCGATTAACCCTTTATGTACTGAATTAAGGGTTTCCAAGAATATCACCTTGAATCTATTTGTTTTCTCTTGTTATAGATAATCAATGAATTATAAAGCGGATTAATGTAATAAAAAAGAAAATTACGAAAAATTTAATAAGCTGTGCGTTGGATGACTAGTTTTATAAACAGTTATCGAGTATTTTTCAAAAGAGTATAGGACCAACCAATCTAAAGGAATGAAGCAATACTTTAATTGACACACTTTTAGAAAATCTCATCCTTTAATCATAAAACAAACATCTGAAAATTCTCTAATGTTCCTTTTTGGGGAGGAGTGAGCACGACATGATTAGAAAGTGAGCGGGAAAGCTGACTATTTAAAACAATCTACTCTAATAGAGTATGCAATGGTGATTCAAGCTGATTAAATGAAGTATTTGGTAGTGATTTTTCAAAGGAATGATTACAATGAATAGATTTTTCTTTTTTACAATTTTAATTTAATTGTACTTCTAAGTACCGTCAGTAGATAAAGGGTCAACAACGTACGAACTTCCAACTGCAACCCTTACCATTCTGTTTAGTCAATGAACAGGAGAAACTGTCAATCAAAGTAAGACAATTAAGAATTAATGTACCGCTTTTGGACCTCTAGCGGTAAACTGCAGAAACACAGTTATTTAACTGTAAACTATTGAAAAAGGGCTTTTATCTGAAACTGCGATACATTGTTGAACTTGATACACCTTCTTCAAAAACTTTAGCAGGGCGTCAACGGGTTTCAGGTCCTCCGAGGTTTCGTCGACAGTACACAGAAAAGATAATAAAGGATTGTTGATTCTGTACGACCTCTTCCCTGCCTAACTCGCTAAATGACTAAACCAGGGATGGGCAAACTTCTTCGGTCGCGGGCCATATATCGTAATAAAAAAAAAGTTTGGCGGGCCAAGATAAATTTGTCTAAAATTTTAAAAACAATATTCAAGTATTACAATTTAAATATGTTAATGAGATGAATGAAATTGCGATTTCATTTTTAAAAGTTCCTTATATTGAGGTTCGAAGTGAGATGTACTGATTCTAAGATACGAGGCTAAATGCTCATCTGTCAATCTACTTCTGAAAGAATTCTTTCTAAGGTTCATAGTTGAAAACACTTGTTCACATATATAAGATGAAGCAAACATAGCGCTGATTTTTTTGGGTGGGAAACTTACTTTCGATAATGATTTGTAAAACTCTAGCTTTGGCATATTTAAGAACAACTGCTTGAGATGACTGTTAGATTGCTACTCAATTAATTCAAGCTGCAAGTCTGACCTCAGTGCTTCATAATTTACGTTGAAAGGCGTGGTAAAAATATCCAGTTCTGTTTGATTGGCACTGAAAACTTAAAATCTGCGTTCGAACTCAAAGCGCAGTTTTTTCAAGCCATCTTCATAATTCTTAATATGGATATATAATTTATAAATATATATTTTCTTTTTATTTCCGTCCGACTGGCAAATTAAAATTCTATCCGTGGGCCGGATAAAACCTTCCGGCGGGCCGGATTTGGCCCGCGGGCCGTAGTTTGCCCATCCCTGGACTAAACACTAGGAGAATCATCATATATATGTTATTCTTTTTTTATTAGTATTGTATGTACATCTGTTTTGCTTGATTTGATTTGAGTATGCTTTAGTATCTAATGAATTAGACGATAGAACGATTCTTAAATTGAAAATCTAGCCTTGAAGAGCCTAGGTGTTTCCTATCACAAAATTTATCATGTCCTGTCACATTTTCGATCTCATTATATTATAATTTACAAAATGCACACTACTATTGCGAGTTCATTAAACCGATAAGTCGTACTAGCTTCTTATCGAAAGGATGTTGTCGTAAAATATCTAAGAATCGAGTATAAGACCGGTGGTACTCACGTCGTTATATTTTCTTCTTCTGTCTTTTTTGACGTTCTTTTTTAACGCGACAAAGCTCTACCGTATCCTTGACAGAGATGGAGTCACGTGTTCCTCATATCCCGCTTTTCTTCCTTTTAGATGTTTGTGGAATCGATACTCAGAAATTAACGCATCGTGCCTTGATGATCTTCTCGGAATTTCGCGCTATTTTTCTCGATGCAGGTTACCATTTCGTGTTTAATACATTACAGTTGGCAGTTTACAGTTTCTAATACATTACAGTTTACATTGCATATTTACATGACATATTCCTAATACATTACAGTTTCTAAACATCACAGTTGATTTGTTTACCACGGACAGGGTCCAACCACCAGGAGAATCACCATCCTACCAGTAGAGGTTCCCAAACTTTTTATCCCGTGCACCAACTGCCGATTGTTTCTGTTTTCCATGGAATTAGTTCCTAGAAATCGTTCCAAAACTAGTCAGCCGCTGTAATAGTGACCTCTAACTTCCCGGGGACCGTAGAAAATAATTACATAACTGAGAGAGTCGATTAGATACTCAGAAATTAACCCTTCGTGCCTTGATAATCTTCCCGGAAATTCCCGTTATTTTTTTGTTTGATGCAGGTTAACATTTCGTTTCTAATATACATTACAATTCAAGGGTTATTTGTTTAGCACGGACAGGATCACAATCCATCAGGAGAGGTTCCCAAACTTTTTTATCCCGTTCACCACTTGCCAATTGTTTCTGTTTTCCACGGAGTCCCTTCCTAGAGATCGTTCCAAAACTAGTCAGTCACTGTAATACAGTGACTTACTTATACGAGTAACAGGGGGACAATAGAAAAAAATCGTATAAATGAGAAAGTCGTATAAGTGAGAGACCGTCTTATTATGCAAGCTTAAAATTTTATATATGTTAATTTTTTTACCTATATTTAAAAAACTGTAAGTTTGGAGTGCTATGAACATATTTTAATGAAATTTATTAAATGCTTTAAAAAATAAAACATATATGAAAAATATTTTAAAGTTCACAAAATACGTTTATAATAGTTAACTTATTATGTTTATTTTAAAGATCTACTGAGCAGATTTTTTCAAAAAAATTGAAGTGATATTATATAGTTTGTTTCTGTAGTCGGCGAAAAGAGTAAATGTCTTCTTTTAACTTTGATAAATATTTTAAGCTACTTTGGGTATAATCCATAGGCGTAGAGTTATATGGGCCCGTGGGGCTCGAGCCCCCCCAATAAATTGTGAATAGGGGCTGAGCCCACCCAATAATTTATCACTAAATGCAGAAAACTAATTTATACTAGCATAAAAAGAAGTATTCAAGCCATTTACAAATGTTTAAAAAAACCTTTACTTTTAAAATTTTTTCATCTTTTGATTTCAATCATGATTTAGTATTCATTGTGACGCCCTGTAACACAAAATGTTACTATAAGCTGCCGTCGCCAGGCTCTGATTAATTAAAATCAGATTATGCAATGTAAAGCATGAAATGAAGAAAAGTTCAGATGTGTCTAAAATGCACTATCTCATCGAAAATGTTTTTTTTTTCCTCCTTTGGATTTTTTACTTTGCTTCTATTTTTAACTTATAACATGGTAGGAAGATACTAACATGGATACTTACCTTACATTGGTGTAGAATTCTATGGACCCATAGAGATCGAGCGCCTCCAATAATTTACACTTATATATAGTAAGTCATAGCTGCCAACTACTACGGAATATAACTAACCACTTTTTGTAAACAGTATATTTTTAAATTATTTTTTTCAAAATAGTAACCAGCTCGCGCGCGCATTACAAAAATTTTGCTACATTTTAAGCTGAAAAATCATGTGGAAAAAGTGGATAATTATATTCCATATTAGTTGGCAACTATGAGTAAGTTATATGTACGTGAATCAGTGGCGTAGCCAGAAATTTTTCATGGGGGAGGGTTACGACTTTTGCAACTCACATATATGTATATACGCCACTGACGTAAATATATGTGGTTGTGGGGCCCGGCCCCCCAATAATTTTGAAAACTTTACGCTTATGGTATAATCCTTTGATAGACATACATCTACCCTCCCGTCATAGATTTCATCGTTAATAACACTTTGATAATAAATGTTATGCATTATTGATTGCACACCTTTGTAGTAGTGAAAGGATAGAGGTAAGAAAACGTGAAAAATGAGTATGTAATTAACAGCTGTTTCAAAAGGCCTGCAAAAATGAATTTTTATACGACATAAGGAAGTTGGTTGAGATAAGTACCTTTAAAATGTTGTTTTAGTTGCTCTATTGATTAGTTATGCAGTTTATTTGCGTAATACAAGATAAAATTATATTATTCACTAAAGATTGCTTGTTTATAATTTTAATAGAAAAATTATTTAACGTTCATTCAATCTTTAGTACACTTGAAAATATCTCTTAAAAGTGAACGAGGCTTTAATGTAACGATATGTCATTTACATATATTAGGTAATTTAAAGAGTGGACAATTTACGGTCTTATTATTATTATTATTATTATTATTTTGGAGCTTATGCCTTTAATAAATGGATTTTTCATATTTTTATAACTATATTTAACTAAATTTTAAGCAAAACACAAATTTAAAAACATTTTCGACTGATTTTAACATTTTAAAGCATAATTTTAAACTAAGATTAATGCATTTAATTTTAATGCATTTTCCCCTTCTAATAATTTAAGTCATTACAGTTGATTTCCTTAAAATAATAAACTTATACACGTATATTTACGCTTGCATGATTTCAAAATGTGTAATTTATAGGACGTAAATATTTACTTTCATTTCCTTGTTGGCAAGCCGAGAGGTAAAATTTCATTTATAAATGTATGTTAAACAATTTGAGCCACCTGTTTGACGATGAAATCAAACAAGTGCGATAAAAATTCGGAGATTTTATTTATTTACTAACTTATTTTACACTTTTACATATTAATGTAGAAATAAGTAATGTAATATCATAAGTAAACTTGCTTATATGCATAAAATGTCTGGAAATAACTCAGGTACTAGTATGGAATGCAGGTGATTTTTTCTAATTAGAATTTTTTAAATAAATGGAGCGGGAAGAGTTTAATTATCGGAAGAAACAAAAATGTTTTTATAATAAGGATACTTTCATCACATTGATAACATTCCTTGATAGCTAAGTATATTTTTATCAATTTTGTATCTTACTTTTAAGTAGCTTAAACAACTTATATAATAATAACATCAATTTATAATATAATAGCATCAACAGTCAACAAAAGTTGGCGTTAAAAGATAAAATTAATAAACACTTAATAAACTGAAACGCATGAAATAGCAATTAATTGAAGTAAAATACCCTTTAAGCAAAATTACAAAAAAAAAAAAAAAAAAATTGTAAAAAGCCTCATAATAAAGCACGAATTAGTATGTGTTATTTCACAAAGCTTTTATTCATTTTAAATTGATATATCTCTGATCTAAATTGATACAAGTACATGCTCTCAAAAAAGTTTTCGAGTACAAGCGGGTTTTCATAGTTTAGTTTTGCGAACAATTAATGAGTGTTTGAAACACAAACACATGTATTGTGTAATACACAAATCGGCAGAAATATGAAAATCTATAACTATACATAACCTAAAGTAAATAAAAAACTTTGTAAAAAACACACATAAGATGTTATAGGTAAGAGGATATGCACGTTTCAGCCAAAAATTGTTTTGGTCTTCACCCAAGCCAAGCCAAGCCTTTGTCAGTCCAAGCCCTTCGTCGCAAGCAACACAGGGAACTCTTGGCCTTCATCAGTCCAAGCCCTTCGTCGCAAGCCCTGTGTTGCTTGCAAAGTTTTTTATTTACTTTATTGTTTAACACCAGTATTTTGAGTGTTTTTTCCGTTATACATAACCTAATTCCTATTTTATGACAAATATTTTTTTAGTTACGAAATCAACGTAGGAATTTTGACTTTTACTCCAATGCTTTTTTAGGGGTGTTCCTCGTATTTTAATGTCATTACCAACACAAAACTGCATAATTAATGATAATTGCAAGCCTTAAATCTAACAAAACAAAACATTATCTATTTCATATGCAGAATTACAAATACTGTAATATTTATTATTAAAATAAACTGCAGTAAATTTATTCCTGCAAACATGTAAATAAAACGTTAAATATTGATTGACGCAATGGGATTTTAAAAAATTACGCAGATTTACTACAAAATATGAAAATGTCATAAGTAACAATGCACGCGAAAATGCGATATCATTTATCATACAACAGTAGGTGGTTATCTTCCGTTTTTTCTTATAGGAACATAGTTGCCCCCAGTGAATCAATGTTCCTTTTTGTATAAGGAATAAAATGCTGTAATTGTCCCGACTGCGCATTGAAACTTTCATTAACACTACAAGAAAAACCAAGCAAACAATATCTTTTCGTTGAAATGGTGTTCTTTTAAGTCAAACAACGTAAATATAATAAAAGACTGTGAAACACGTTGTTTTTTACATGTTCTTTCAGCGATAACACTATGATTTTAAACCTCTTCTAAACATTGCAAGTAAAACTTTTTTTTAATTTTATCTAGTGAAAAAGCATATATTGGGTTGGCAACAAAGTAATTGCGTTTTTCCGTATGTCAATATTTCGCCTGGCCAAAACTACTGAAGTTAATTATGCGAAATTTGGCACGTACGTGAGTTCTTCAACATAGGTGCTAGATCAGAGAGCATTTTCCAAAATTCGTAATCTTAAGGGGGGTAAGGGGCCAAAAAGTTCTTTTCACATATCCCGCGTGATCTCAAATAAAAATAGAGATATCCGTGAAATTCTTTCTGTAAAAGACAGCAGTCACGTATACCTAAAAATTAATTTCAGGACATTTTTAATATTGTCCTCTAAGGAGGATAGAAGCGAAAAAAGGGGGAGGGTGGCCATCTTTTATGGACGAAAAAAAAATACTGCCAGTGAAATTCTTACTTTAAAATGTAACAAATATGAATCGTATGTTCAGGCACAGCTTACCTGTAATTAAAAACTTGTTGAAAACTTATTTGCTTGAATTTTATACAAGAAAACGCAATTACTTTGTTGCCAACCCAATATTTTGTCACATATAAACGTCATTTTAAAAATTTCTTGTTAAATATTACTAACCCATGGCATTTAAAAAATTTCAATATGACATTATAATATTTAAAAAATTTCAATATTAAAAATTACTAGTCCATTTTGGACTCATCTTGCGTTAGCGCAACGTAAAGTAAATTAAAATTTGGAAAATTAAATTTATTAATGCAATCATTTAATGATCAGTCATCAGTTAATAATAGCGTAATCAGTTTGCACTAACTTTATTTAGAATATACATTTTTGAAAAAATTATTATCTTTCGGCCATGTTAAGTTAAACTTTTCGATTGTTCGCTGAAAATGATATGCAAAATTTTTAATGCAAGTTTTTGTTAACCAAGTAAGTTGCATTCGAGCCAAGAAAGCGATTTTGTTTTCCTTAAAAATAATTAATTAATTAAAAAAACGACTTTTAATGCCACATTTTAATCTATATATATATAAATATTGTATCATAATTTGCACTATGTTTCGAATACATATTTTTCAAAAAATTATTATTCTTTGGCCATGTTAATTAAGATAAATTTCTCGATTTTTTATTGAAAATCATATGCAACATAAACTTTCAATGCAATATAAGTTTTGTTGATTTTCTAAGTTAGTACTGAGCAGACTCATTAAGAAAATGATTTGGTTTTCTTTAAAATTAATTAATTAATTGAAGAAAGCCTTTTTGACATATTTATATCTCTCTCTATATATATTGTATAATAATTTTCACAAACTTTATGTAGAATACACATTTTTCCAAAAATTATTACCTTTTGGCCATGTTAATTGAGATAAATTTTTCGATTGTTTACTGAAAAACATATCATAAACTTTTAATGTAACATAAGTTTTGTTAATTTTCCATGTAATAGTGTGCAAGCTCAGTAAGAAAATGCTTTTGTTTACTTAAAAAAATTCATTATTCAATTTAAAAACATGAAGACGACTGTTTCAATGCTTTCTTCTAAAGCAATCGAAAAGTCCTCATTATATTTTCAAATTGAATAATTAATTATTTTAAGAAAACAAAATCATTTTCTTACTGAGCACGCACAAAATTACAAGGGGGCTGGGGGATATAGTAATATAGTTATAGGGGGTAAATGCCACTTTCCATTTTGCTTGTTGTTTGCAGGAGGCTATGAGTTATGTATGCATGAAAAAAATATTCCAGTATAAATATTTTAAAAACAAATTATCAAGCTTACCTCATCGCTCAACATCAAGATGCTTTTTTCCAGAAATGTTACGTCAATAGCCCAAAAAGCGAATCGGAAGCACAACTTATCTATCGCTTGAACTTTTCTCTCAGCTGATGTTCTTTGATGTAAACAATACGGCCGAAAACTTCCGAACAACAAGCGAACGGAACGATTAAAACAAACCACCTGCTTCCGAAAAAAAATAAATAGCGAGAAAAAACGTATATTTATAAGCACCGAAAATAATCCCCAAAATGTTTACGTATTTATTATTATTTTTTTTTCTTCGTCAGAGCAGATTATCGAACTCGAAAGTATCCCTTCCGAAAGTGAAAACACAGGAGCCGCACGAGAAGAGGAAAATCTCCCCCCAAACACCGTTCGAGAGCGCAGACGACTTTTCTCTCCTGCAAACGCAACTGGAAGACTGGCAGTGGCAACGCTCGTACTCTTCCGTCTGACAACAGCCATTCTGTGACGTCACCTAGCGGAGCTGGAATAGACACTCGGCTGTAAAACGGAAAATAAAAAATAAAAGAGAGGGAGCTGTGTTGTATACTCTGTGTCCGCCATTAAGTTTCTAAAATTCCAGAAAAGATGCGGGAAATTTCAGCGAGGGGTTTCAAGGTATATATACCCCAAAGGATGTCCCCAAAAAGGTGGCAACGCGTTTTTCGGGGTCAGGTGACTTTTAGCTATAAAAATATCAAACGGAAAAAGACCGAAACTTTATTTGCAATAGCTCCAGAAGGAATAATTTTTTAAACTTTGAATTTTTGCCTGTTATTTAGAAAGTTTTTATTAATCTTTCGCTTAGAAGAATTCTACATATTAAATTAATTTTTTTATAACTGAAAATATTAGAGTTCGAATTTTGCCTTTATATATTCTTGCGCAGAGCATTTGATGGAAAATATATTAATTTAAAAATTGTTTAAATGAATGAAAAAACATAGAAAAATCCCCTAGTTACCGTTATACATATTTTACATGAAATGCTGCGCGCAAGATTATATAGAGGCAAAAAATAAGCTCCAATACTTTTAGTTATTTAAAAAAAAATTCTATGTAGAAATGTTTGAAGACCTTTAAAAGGCTAATAAAAGTTTTCTAAATAAATGGTAAAAATTGTATGTTTAAAAAATTATTACTTGTAGATTTACCGAAAATGAAGTTATGGTCAATTTCCGTTGAGGATTTTTTTTTCTCTTTCTTAAAGGCACCAGAGCTTTTAATTCCTTATCCATTAGAAATGAGTGGGTAGTGTAAGTTGAAAAAACATTCAAAATAAGGTGTAGTAAAAGACTACGTCGAGAAAAAAAAAATACTCTTGTTGATTTTCAAAAAGTTGCTTTTTAAATTTAAAAACGACCCCGTACAAAAAAATTTCCAATTAGTAAAATGTGCCCGATACACTAATGAGGGAATGTACAAAATTTGATAATTTTATCCTAAAATGTGTCGCAGGTATGAAGATAAATATATTTTGACTTAAACCGTCTTTCAACGGCTCTCAAAGGGAAAAAATCGCATTTCAGGGGTCGTACAGAAATTAACATTTTTTTTTTTCACTTCAGCAATTAAGTCTACATTCAGATTCATGTATATCACTAGATCATTTTTCTTTAAATCGCTGAGATATTTTATGAAGAAGGGCTGAAATTTTGTGCATCCTCTCATTAGTGTATGGGGCACACTTTACTCACAGCGATTTTTTTTTAACGGGATTCGTATACGAATTTAAAAAGTGT
Source organism: Cheiracanthium punctorium (assembly GCA_038373885.1). Taxonomy (NCBI): domain Eukaryota; kingdom Metazoa; phylum Arthropoda; class Arachnida; order Araneae; family Cheiracanthiidae; genus Cheiracanthium; species Cheiracanthium punctorium. The sequence goes on from JAWZYV010004542.1 coordinate 201,663, forward strand.
AACTGTTTTTTAGAAATTAGAGAGAAAGAATTTGTTCTCAATGTAGTCCTTTTACGACTTTATTTTGACAGTTTTTTTTTATTTGCATTGTCCACTTATTTAAAAGATAAAGAATTAAAGCGTGTTGTAAACATTTTGGACAACTTGTATATAGTATGAAAGTAGACTTTTTTTTCTAAATCCAAAACAATTTTATCTGGAAAACTGTTTTGGATTTATAAAAAAAGTGTAACTCAAATTTTCAATGAGAAACGTTATTCCGTTATTCAATTATATTACTTTATTCATTTACATTAGTCTATTTCATGCGTTTTCAAACGCTTTGACAGAGCTACTGTAATTGTAGCATTGAGGTGGAAAGCCGAGCTAAATAATTTTTGCTCGAGATGTAAAGTATATTAACTGAAAATTTTTCTTTGAAATACTGCATTTGTTTCTGCTTTCATGGTGTGCGGTGTGAAATGTTTATTGAAATTTCACATTCCAAAGCCAACACTTTCAAAAAAGTTTGTTGATGTTGTATTTGCTTTCAGTTATTTAATTTTTATTGATCTACTAGCTCCATAATAGTTCTTCTCACAGAAAGAAAGATTTTTTTTTTCATATAAATGAAATCACTTCCATCAGTTCGGACTTCCAAAAGATGCTACATTATTTGACTCGAATAATAAACTTTGCCTTCTTTGCACAGAATAAAAAGAATTTTTATTTTATTTTATTTATTTATTTATTTTTGCTCATATATACGAAATCACTTCCATCAGTTCAGACTTCCAAAAGATGCTACATTATTTGACTCGAATAATAAACTTTGCCCTCTTTGCACAGAAAAAAAGAATTTTTATTTTATTTTATTTATTTATTTATTTTTGCTCATATATATGAAATCACTTCCATCAGTTCAGACTTCCAAAAAATGCTAAATTATTTGACTCGAATAATAAAGTTTGCCTAGCCGATACTGACAAGGGTGAGTATAGCACAACTGCAAAATGATGATTTACACTATCAGTCAGCGTTACTGGCAATTTAAAAGAATGTAAAAAGCAGTTTGAAAACAAATCTTTCACCTTCAAAATGGTTTATTTCACACAATAAAATTGTGTCTTGTATTTTAAAGTTCTACAATAACATCACATGATATGGGCAACTGTTTATTTTGTTCTTAATTCTCAAAACGAAAACAATGCGAAATCTTAGTATGCAGAACACAGTAAACTATTACTTAACAAAAAATTTATTGCTAAAATCATGGATCAGAAATAGCTACGTAAAAATTCAATGTTTCGTGTACTTTTTGGCTATTATGGTTGTCGTAGAAGTAAACGCTAATGATAGTTAACTAAAGCACGTTACAGTCTGTGAGTTTGTGATTCTATTTCAAATTCGAGACATTGAATGTCAAATTTAATTAGGATTTGAATTTAAAATAGAAAAACTAATTTCACGTCCAAGTTATGATAATAGTTGCCATACCTTCAAAATTTATTTTTGACACTTAACTGTCAAATTTTATAATCAACTAAGATAATTTTTAAAGTTTATTGTAAATAAAAATCTCAGATTTTTTATGCTGTTCTAGCTATTTTTCAGTTTTTCCTTTGCATGTGTGGCAACAGACTTTTCATTTTACTCGGAACTGCACATGCGTACTCTGTTCTCACCCATATCAGATGCAACGGAGATTTAGACTCCTTCATCATATTTGTCCTTACACTGAAATCCATAGTTTGTTTTAATGCAATATATTGAATGCCAAGACAGCGTAAGCAAAAGACATGCAATGACGTCACGAATCAGTTATTTAAATTCAAAATATTCTTTTATTTTAAAATTCGTAAAAAAACCTCCTAATTGATATATGTTTATTCTCTAACTTTTAACTAACGTCTAAATGTGCATTTTATTTGTGACAGTTTGAGAGTTTGTGAATGATTTATAACCTTAAATTTTAATGAATTGCTATTCCTCTGTTAATATTAAATGAGTATTTGCTGAATTATTTCGTCGCGTGATTTTTACGTCAGAATATGAAAGGATTTCGAAATGCATTTTTAAACTCGTGACATCAAAATGACGTGAAACTCGCAATTTAAAAGTCTGAGCAAAAGTTTGAAAAATTTTTTATTTTTTTATTTTGTTTTATTTTTTTATTTTTTAGTGTGTTTTTTTAATTTGTTTGTTTTCTTTATTTTCGAGTGCACCGTTTCATTGCTTGTGTTAGCAAGACAGAGAAATAAAGGCTAAATAATGAAACAATTACGCTGTAGCTAATTGATTCAAAATCCCATTTCACACTAAAATTCATAAAAAAATCGCCTAATGAGCATTTCATCATTTGTAAAAAAAAAAATATGAAAAAAAATGAGGAATAGAATTTACATATGCAGCAATTTCAAAATTACTTTACGAAAATTTTCTTCAAAATAGATATTTTTCTTTTAAATTCTAAAAAATCACAATTCTTAAAAATCAAATCTGAGCCGTTTTCCAAATGAAGTCTTCTATTTATTTAAAATAATTCATATTGTAGCATAAAATGTTGACGATTTTTTATTAATGATAACATTTTCCCAATTAAAATTCCTTATTTATTTAGCAAATTTCTTTTCACAATGAAGCCCTTTCCAATTAAAGTTGCTTATTTACTTACTACAATAACATATTCTAAAATTTTCATTAAATTAACTTAAGTTTCATTAAATTAATTAAGTGAAATTGGTAATTACTAAATTATGCATTATTTTAGCATGGAGAACATTAGATAAGTAAATATAGACTCATTAACATTTTGAAAACAAACTGCATTTAAAAAAATTGGTATAAGAATTCTGAAGTCTTGTGAAAAGACACAGGAAAATCAAAAGATAAAAAAATATATACAGGATGGTAATAAAATAAAGAGCGGTGTTCAGAGCCCTCTAGCGAGTACAGTTTCGGACAAAACGTAGTAGACCATGGGGTTTGGATTTTCATTTAAGTACGAAAATTCACGTATAGGGGACATGTTGGTTCAGTTTACCGAATAAATTGCATTAATTTACATTATCGCGATTTTTGTTGCAATCCTAGTATGCAGTTACGCTGATTACTGACTCAGTAACTCTGTAAAAACTTCGGTAGAACCACTCGAAGATAAAACTTTTAACGTCATTAATCCAAACAGATTAAAAAGTTATTGTTTGAAAACGTAATAAAATCTACACCGTTTATACGATCCGCTTGAAATTTTTCATAATTCGTTTTTTCGGTAAAGAGGGCCAACATTTCCCCTAGTGGTGACTATTCGTGCTATTTTTTTTCTTTAAAAATTGAAATCCCACGGTCCTCTATGTACGCCCATCAAATTTGGTTATGTGGAGTACAATACTTTAAACCGCTAGAGGACTCTGAAGACATCACTTTACTTTACAATCACCCTGACATATAAAATTTAAGCTTTTCCAAGGTATGTCCTTTACTTGTTTACGGTGCCATTTTGATAGCTTATTTCAAAGCAGGGTTAATTAAAATTACACTGTAAAATAAAGAGAAGAAAATAAATCCATTCTACACCATTTTCAACATTGCTTGACTGCTCTAGGATTCGTAGTATTACAAATTTTTGGGTTATATGCTCTTCTGGGTTTTGATTTAATCTACAATACATGGTCAACCTGTTAAATGATTGCATTTTCCTTTTTTTGTGGCATGTATATCGGCTAACTATAACGCTAGACAAGTATCATAATTTTTACGTATAATAACATTAAGAGCGAGTTCTCGCTAAATATTACCGCTATTCCTTAGCTGGATTCAGTTTTATTGACTTAAATTTGACACCAAATTATTAGACACCAAATTATTTGACACCAATAACGATATTTCTCCAAAAAGTCGCCAAACTTAATGACATGGGAATAAAAGCAGTGAATTCGACGCACGAAATTAGTTAACCTGTGTTCAAAAGCAATTGAATAAATATTGAATTGTTTGTATTCAAATATTAAAATTCTTTGTATACTTAGGAATTTCCATCGTTAAATTTGCTGTTTTTAATGCAAAGTGCTAGACAGGGAACGGTTTTCGAGCTAAACTTTTAAAAAACTTCCTTGAGAGCATCTCTTGAACAGTGCATGATTTTAGGTTGGAAGCAATCTTCTCACCCGTTTCAGTGGTAGAGCATTTTTCATAGGGGAAGTTTTATTATAACCATCCTTCACAAACATACAGTGCAAATTTTTAGTGCCACATAGAAGATATTTTTTGTATTAAACTTTAAAAATAACTTCATTGAGCGCCTCTTCTATCACCACCTTCTAGATAAACAAGGTCTAACAAATGAAGTTTTGACGTCATCACTAGATCTTCTTAAGTGACGTCATCACAGTTGTATCTTCAAAAAGTAACACTATTTAATATTTCTGGTGGATGCTACAAATATTAGAAAATATCTTAAATTAAAGATAAAAATGAAAATACTTTTCTGGTATAAAATAATTTATTGTGATCTATTTCTGTATCATATTGTACGATTAGTGATGGTCAAAAATTGTCATTTGTCGTAAAAGTAATTTTTTTTTTAAATCTTAAATCATTAAAGAGTTTTATGAATGAGACAATTATCCACAAATTTAAAATAGACACACTTTGTGAAAGTAAAACTGTGATAACGTCGTATAAGAAGATCTAGTGATGAAGTGAAAGCTTCAGTTGTAAGGCTTTCTATATCTATTCTCTTCCGCTTCAGCTGTAGAAAGCTATTAATTACCTTGTACACCACCTCTTCTTTAAGATATCACAAGTATTTATTTATTATGAACTAAAATAATAAATACAGTTTTTTCAAATTCAAGTAGAATAAGTAAAAAGATTTCATAACACCCTTCCTTTCCAAATCATTAATTTGATTTTTTAAAAATTAAAAATCTCTCTGAGTTCTGGTAACCTAATACTGTGTTACAACAACCAGTGGCGGCTCGTGGGTTATTTAAAAGGAGCTTCACAAAACAAATTTCGAAAATTAAGTATGCAGATACGACGCACCTAACAAATTAAAATATATTTGCATTTCTAGCAATAAAAGAAAACAATGCAGACAGCTGAAAGGAAACAAGTAATATTTTGTCTTGCATTTCGTCACCAAGATGAGTTTCAGCAAAGGTGTTGTCTTTATTCATTTTATTTAAAGTTTTTCTTCAAAAGAAATATTGAAAAATGTCATTGCTTTAGCTCCCCAAAACGTCCTCATCTTAATTATTTACACTAGTTTGTAAAAAAAATAATATAGTGAAAAATGATGGAAATAAAGAAAATATTACGAAAATTAAATAAAAATTAATTAACTAACCGAACGTAACAAATCAAGGGAAAATCCGGAAGCGATACCGCAAAAAAATGGCCCAGTGTGCACAATGAAAATGTGCGAACGGAATGATTTCATCAGGGCCGTACTTCTCCTCCGCTGTTTCCGCTTCTGATACCAGAGCCGGTTCAGAGGAAAGTTTTCCGCTCGCAAGTGCGATTGATTAAAGACTGCGCTGTAGTAACCTACACTAGAGTGCGCTAGCAATAATAAGCGTATTTAGTAATAGTGGGGGGGGGGGATAATAAAACTCACGTTTTAAATTCACAAAAATCTAGAAGTGTACTTAATATTTGTTAATGTGTTTATTCTTTCGTTTTTATTTTGTGGGTTCACGTTCTCATGTGCTCAAATTGAGGAGCCGCCACTGGTTAGAACATATTATTTAATTATGCATGAGAATTTCTAGAGCATAATGTGAAGTATTTCAAGCAAACTTCATTTACCATTTAAAGTTTTATTAATCACGGCTTTAATTAAGTATGTAATCAATTTCTGGTGCCTTTTAAAACACTGTTCAAGTAGGCATAAGCCACGGCTTGGAAGCCACTGATTTAGACTACTGTAGCAATATTAAGTCAAAAGAGTTCATTGGAAATTACATTAAAATTAAACGTTTTAGCAAGTAATTTAATTATTAAATTAAGCATGTCAAATTCCTCACGAATACGTACGCAGATACTTAGCAAGTTTACGCATATGTTTAATTGTAAATAATGCAAGTAGCCTTTTATTGCATCTGCATACATCTCATGGGTGTTCTGTGTTTAATTGAACGTTTGTTTTTTAAATATTCACTACCAAGCACAGAATAACGTACGCAGATACAAATAAACAAATGCTGAAATTTTAATTTGAATGATTTAAACATCACAACATACGTCAAAACCAAAGTGATTAAATTAAATTAACTTTCACAGTAATGATTAATTAGAAATAAAATGAAACATTATAACTGCTGCTCTTATCTCAATTTTCTCTTAAGATTCCATTTAAATTACAACTGAACAATAAAAAGGACTAACACACATACCAAATTACAATCTAAAATATTAATTATTTTTGCTACAAAGTATCTCCATATGCGCTCAGTGAAATAAATAAAACTTTGAAGAAAGTAAAAATTTATGGCTTTTAAATAAAATATTTAACAACGGCAAATATTAATTTTCTCTTACATATTTTTCTAGAATCACTTTTCTGGGATAATAAATTTATAATTAGGGAAGTTCTCTTTCCTAGTAAAACACAATCTTTACTATTAAAGTCGAAATTAATTGTTTGACTTCATATAACGTCAGTTGATGGAAGCAGACCACGTATAATAAATCAATTTAGTTATTTCACTTTTTCGCGTTCATATTCTCAGATTCCGGCAGAATTTTTACTGCTCGCTTGAAACCGTGTAATGAATTGTTTTATTTTGCGTGTAATGTTAGAATCAGATTTCCATATTCTTTAAATAATTATTAAATGTTACTGTAAAAAAGGGTACACATTCATTAGTCTTCTAGCGTGCTTAGAATTTGCTAATTATTGTCAGTTTTTTTAAAAATTTCATTAGTCTTGAAAATGCATGTACACAATATTTTAACAGTTTAAATTGCCATTGTTGAAGTGTAAACTTCTTTAAGCACGTTGGGTACTTTTGGGATGAAGAAAAATCACTGAATTGGCGTGACCGTCACGCTAAGATACATATGGGGAAAAAATGGATAGTGACGTCATAACTACGATGCGCCTAAAGAAGTTTTCACTTCAAAAAGATTACACAAGAAATTATATTAAGTTGCCTCCCGAAAACTTAAGATAGGAGGAATGTCAGTTTAGGCGGAGAGACTGAGTAGATAAACTCAATGGTATAAGAACTGTTATAATTGAATTTCCTATTTTGTTTTATGCACGAGAGTGCAATTAAAATGGTTGATTCCTACTTTAGGACCCGACTTGGCGCGATTACAAAAAACGCCATTTTGGCGCATTTCCCCATCTCCAGTGTCTCCAGGAGCTACAACATTCCCATAGGTAATACAGGAAAAGGCACACAAATTAGCGATGAGCATACAAAATAAACAAATTTGAAAGAATTTTGAAATATATATATAAAAAAATCGGATATTTTACTTACATGGCCTGTTGAACAGTACTTTTTTAAGTAAACTATTTTCCAGTTATTTTGCTATTTATTTATTTTTTTCTATTCCTTTTTTATATGTTTGGATTTTAGAACGAATTTTCTAAAACGATTTTTTTTTAATCTAAACGCTTGAATTTATTTTTTAGCTGCATTCATATTTTAGTAAAAAATCGTAACTCTCAAGAGTAAAAGAACCGTTTGAAATCAAAAAACGAACTTTTTAAAATCTAAACTTTGAATTTATTTTTACTGCAATCATATCTTAGTTAAATCATGGCGCTGGGGATCAAAATGGCGGCTTTCACAAAGATTGCCATATATTCGCCAAGGTTACAAAATTTATGCATTTATCGTCAGCTGGCGGAGTGAGGTCCTAAAGTAGGAATCAACCAGTAAAAGTTTGGAAACAGTGTTTTTAAAATTGTATTTTTTAAGAAAGAGCTGGTTGTAATTAACGGAGTAATGTTAAAGAGGCCTTTAATAAATGTTCTGTTTTGTCTTTGTAGTTGTGTCTTCAAAATTTCATATATATTCTCTAACGAACCAGTATTACTGGTAGTAATAATTTGCAATCTTCTGTTGATGAGTATCATTTAGTCTCGACAACTGGATAGCCGACATTTGTGGCATGATATTCATCGGTTTGAGTTTGCTACAGGCTTAGAGTTTGGTTGAAAGATTCAAGCAGTTATCCACTTGCAAATACGCTAAAGCCAATTAAAAGGCAAATACATACGCCCAGTATATTTATAATCTTTAACCCTTTGAGGCGCAACCATTTCCCAATGCTGAAAAAAGGGCAGCCGCTGCCATCGCTCGACTTAACTACCAGCAAGATGGCGGACGATCGAAACGTTCATGGTGTGCCAGAGATCTGGAGACCCTTTTTTGACGCGCTGGCTGTGCCACACAGCCAGCTGTCGTCAAAAAAGGGTCTCTAGATCTGTGGCACGCGATGAGCGTTTCGATCGTCCGCCATCTTGCTGATAGTTAAGTCGAGCGATGGCAACTGCTGCCCTTTTTTCAGCATTGGGCAATCTATCCAGCTGTTCTCGCATTCTTCCATTTTTCAGCAGATGTCAGTGCTGTTAAAAATAATCGGAACAATTTTTTACGGGAAATGACGTGCTAAAATGTAAAGGATTCTCGTGGAGCTATGTCACCCGCAACTGTTCTTACAGAAATCAAATCTATTCTTTGTGACTGGCAACAGTCAAAACGTCAGAGTTTGGTGTTCCCAGAGCGGGAACACTGGGCGTTAAAGGGTTAATTCGTTTAGTGTGTGGAATATTGGCAGATATGCAATCCTGCCTCAACAAAATGATGATTTACAAGAAACTGTAACATAATATGAGATTCTGTCAATGTGATGTGCTGATTGTATTTATATTTCAAGTTAAAAAATCTTGAACTTTTTTTTGGAGTTGCTTAGAAAATTGATGGATTAGTAGTACCATTGTGCTTTGGGGCGACTTTTGACAGTTTAAATGCACATTATTTGACATGGACCGTGTACCATTAACTTCCATTCATGGTCTTAGTGTGAGTGACCGAATTACCTTATTAATTAAAAAGTTTCTAGCAAAAATACGAAAAAAAAGGTATTTTCGCTGTTCTGCGAATGGGAATCAGTGGTTATTCTGATGAAAATGAGAAAACAAGAGAAGAAAAAAGTAAAACAACAAAACAGAGAAAGATCTAAGATCAGTAAAGAACGAGAAGGAAAGAGGGAGAATGAGAATAAAGTCACTGGTCTTTCTATCACTGACTCTTCTGAAGGTGGTAGAAAATTATTAGGAGAAAAATTTGTTGCTGTATTAATACATCGATAAATATAATTTCTAATAAAAAATACTTCCTAAAAAATATATTTCTTAACAACCCCAAAATAATGTTTGCAAGTTTGTTAAGCTAAGAAGTTTTCACTTCTGACATGCAGTCCCACGACTGATTCTTTTTTCTTTTTAAGTATTAGTGCTTTTTCTTGACTAGTATTATATTGTGAAAAAAAAAATAAATAAGTAAAAAATCTGAAACATTTCCATATTTTAAATACTCACGAAAGTTCTATGTATTAAAAGCGTGTGATAATCCATGTCGTCCGTATTTTTCCTCCCTGTTCCATGAAATTGAAAAGTTCTGGCAGATTCATTATTTATGAATGTGCCGCACTTTTCTTCCTTGTTCCATAAAACAACTTCTTTGGAACTGAAATCTGTATTAAAATTGCTTACTGAAACTGTTTTAGAATCTTCGATAGACATATTCTGACAATACTTCTACTTCGCGGCAGGGTGTTTTCCATTGTAGAAAACACTGTTTTCAAATAGGTGATATCTGCATATTCTTGAATTTTAAGTGGGAGGATTGCCCCTCTTGTCAACAGTAAGTTACGCCTATGAATTCACTGGCAGATCCAAAAAGGAAGGTTGGATTACAGATGACGGGGTCGACCGCTTCTCTCGAGAATAAATAAATTAATGTAAAAAATCCTATTTCAACAGTTTACATTTTTAGTTTTTGCAAGACGATTATATACAAGCGTATACACATGAAAAAAGTAAAAAGTTTCTGAAAATAGTATTCGAGTAAGAGATAAACTTCCAACGTTGGTTTCGTACATTGAAAATTATTTATCAAGGAATATAAATTCAGGCAATTTATAATTACAACTTTCCACATTTCAGTTGAGCTATGAGTTTAAAAAAAATCAAAAAAGCTTATTAAACTACAAATGCAGTTTGATTCACTTGACTTTTTAATAAACAATACAATTTTTTATTCAGTCAATGCAATGCCTATGCATTTTGCATAGTCTCTGAACTAAAATCAATTTGCCTTGCTATTTCTGAGTTTCTCCGAAGAAAGTATTCGCTTCTAAAAATTATTGCGTAATCCTTAAAATCCACTCACAAAACTTTCTCAAAAGTTGGCGCAGAAAATATTCCTGATAAAATACACACTGCGGAACACCTCAAAGTTCGAAGTTGCCACCCAATAATTATTCTCTGTCTACGGCATTTCGAATGCCGCGAATTAGGATCTATATTGATTTTCGAAGAAAACTACCCTCATTCCTGAAGAGGATTTGTTTAAAAAGAGTTCCCTTATACTTTTTGATGCAAAAACCGCAATCTTATTAGGATCTTCAACATAGAATCTTTTAAGTTTCGCTTGTTTGCTGCTGCGGGTTAATCCGCTTAAGATTGGGGCGTTCTTAAAGTAGTGAATGCATTTTAAGGATTATTTATTTATTTCTATAATGAAGAGACAACAAAAATGTAAAATTAATTAATTGGCGTTGTGTTAATTTGGAACCATTGTGGAGCCGGCAGACTATTTTAAGTTTTAACCCTTTGAGGCGCAACCCTTTCCCAATGCTGAAAAAAGGGGAGCAGTTGCCATCGGTCGACTTAACTACCAGCAAGATGGCGGACCATCGAAACGTTCATCGCGTGCCACAGATCTAGAGACCCTTTTTTGACGCAGCTAGCTGTGCGGCACAGCCAACTGCGTCAAAAAAGGATCTCTAGATCTGTGGCACGCGATGAACGTTTCGATGGTCCGCCATCCTGCTGGTAGTTAAGTCTAGCGATGGCAAAGGCTGCCCTTTTTTCAGCATTGGTCAATCTATCCTGCTGTTCTCGCATTCTTCCATTTTTCAGCAGATGTCAGTGCTGTTAAAAATAATCGTGACCATTTTTTTACGGGAAATGACGTGTTAAAAAGTAAAGCATTCTCGTGGAGGTATGTCACCCGCGACTATTTTTATAGAAATACAATCTATTCTTCGTGACTGGCAACAGTCAAAACGTCAGAGTTTGGAGTTCCCAGAGCGGGAACATTGCGCGTTAAAGGGTTAAAAACATTTCCTCCGTAAGACCTCCTTGTACGTAAATTAAATTGTACATGTTTTTGATGCACTTTATTTAAGCTTATTTTGTTTGAATCTGAGACACAATTCTTCAATATCACTGAGGTTTAACGATTCTCCGCCAAATATCGCCTAGCTGGATTCAGTCCCGGACATTTCTTAGTGCCACATTTGGAGATATTATTTACAAACTACGTACAATAACTTACTGTTATGTGTACCTAATACAGTGTTGGTTAAATCATCGGACTAACTTCAACGATTGTCACGTTTCTTTGTTTTAACTGTATTTGTTTAGATTAGGGCTGCTATAAATTTTTGGATGTCAACAATTAAGAACGATGGTAGCAATGTCAATTAATGACATTGCAAAATGTATGAAAAAACGTAATTGGAGTCATTTTCATTTCTAAAAGGATTATAAAAATAACTTTATAGGGTGATAACGTGTTGTACACAAATTACTACATAAATATTTGTTAACTGCAGCAGCTGCAGGCTTTCACAAATTAGAGCTCAATGAACTCATGTTCCCTTCATGAGCTCCATGTTTCCGCTAATGTTTACATCCAGTTTTTGCCATTCGCAGCGTAGAGATATCGTCGATTTTGGTACCGCATACGTTAGTGTTATATGTAAGTAGATAGACTATTCATGAGATGTGTGCAAGGAATTTTGGGAAAAAAATAGTTCGAAAATGTTACACTAGGGGGTGCTTTACATGAATAAAACCAGCGAATTTTACCATGGAGATGGCTAATTACACGTAAAGACGATTTCAGTATTTTATCAATAGTTCTTAAGGATTTATGGGTCTTTTTTGAGCTGAATTCAGAATGCAAAGAGCCAGTTAGTGGGCATTTTTTTGAACTATTTAATATTCTTTCTTGAGTACATGTAGTGTGTAGTCCATATGTTCTAATTTCACTGCAATCCGTTCACGCATTTTATCTGCAGAATGCTGTTTATATGAAAAGTTTTAATTACAACCAACTTGTATATTTGCAACAAATCCGATGAATGTAAAAATGGGTTGCATATTTATAGCATTAAATGGTTATTGTAAACAACCCGTAATTGTTTTAGGGAATTCAATAAACGCTCATTACCAAAATTCGTCCAGTTTTGGGTTTGCTTCGCTCCTATCGTGACATAAGGCATCGCAGCGCATAATCCTATCCGTGGTAGTGAATAGGACACACGGAGTCCTTCACCACTGCGGTAGGATTCTCTTATTTTTATTTAGCTCAGAAAAGGACCACCGGAACCAGAGTTGGCATATTTCGGCTTTTTTTAAATGCCAAAACCAAGAAGTAAGGATGTCATATTGAATTTTTAAAGCCAAATTCATAAAATTTGTCTTTAGAAAAAGTAAAATTCTTGCACCAATGGATCTTTGGCTTTTTATAAGGCCAAATTTGATGAATTTTGCAAAAAAGCCAATATGGCAACCTTGACTGGTACCGTGTTTTCGAGGAAGTTCTTTTTTTATTTCGAATTAGTTATTTTCACTAATAAATTCACCGTTTTTCCATTGAAATAGCCAGCTGTTTGACATATTTTAAACAAAACTTGTTTTTATAAACTTCTTCAAGCGCTGGTGAACATCTGGTGAACAGTCCTAATGCCAAAATTGGTGGCAATCTGCTCGCCTATGTTGGCTGCAGAATTCTGCTTACACGAGAATATTAATTTTGCCCGCACTTACCATTTTAAAAATTATGAGGAAAAGCAATACAGACAATAAGCATTGTGAAATTAATTAAAGTTCAAAGTACGTTTTACTGTCAATGATAATTTTCCGCTTCAGGTATTTCGATGGCGCAAATAAAGATATATATTGATTTTCCAAAACTAAACGACCCCCATTCTTAAAGATGATTTGTTTTAGAAGATGTCCTTACCTTACGTGGCTGAAAACGAAATTGATTAGTCCTTTTACTCGTACAAAGAATGTATCCGTGTTCTGTTCTAAGCTGCGCCATTTTTCTTTGAAAGATTTCATTTCCCAAAAGAGATGTTACTAAACAAAGACTGATATTAAATTTTCTCCTGTCTATTAATGTACAGTCTTAACCATAAATGATGGACCGGGTTTTAAATATTTATACTTTCGAAAGTACGAGCACCGCTCTAAAAGTGAAGATCGTTTGTTTTATCTAGACATTTTCATTCACGATAATGAAAGAAAGCATATTTTATAAAATATTTTGATGTCTTGTTTTATATATAATCGCAGTTCAAATAGGAACATTTGTCGAAGTCTTTTAATTTGTTTGCTATGCCATCTGCATACACTGTCAAGTTTTTCAACTGTTCATTAAGTTTCTCTTACTGTTCGTCGTCATTTCTATGGAGTTTTCAGACAAAAAATCTTTCAGTTTGGAGAAAAATAAAATCAGTCACAAGTCCAGTCTTACTAGCAGATATCCCAAAACTTCTTATTTAAATTGCTGAAGTAATTCCATCGTCAACTCAGCAGCATGCAAACGAGCACTATGTGAAGATCCAGAATACCGTTAGATCAGAGGTTCTCAAACTTTTAACATTGTGATCTCCCAATAAAGGATGACATATGATGCTGGATCCCCTCACATTCCTAAGCATATATAGAGTTTTTCATTCTTAAAGAATGAACGTTTAGTCTCCATTTCTACAAAATGATGTTCAAGTTAAATAAACATTTTAAGCGAAAACAGATATGCTTTCTCTCTAATCTAAAAAAAAAGTAACGGCCGCTGTCAAAAGCTTGTTGGGCAATCTTCTCCCAAACCGTGAGGATTTGAGTTTCGTCTTAGGTGCCCACAGATTCGAAAAATTCCGAGGAACCTGATAAGCTGACTTAAATTTCGAAAATCGGATTATTTTAGAAGATATTAATAAAACTGAAAAAATAAACATAATGGGTGCCAGATTTGGCATAATATCATTCATTCCTTTGCAACACAGCGTTTCCAAGTATGTAGAATCGCATTAAATCGACAAACATTAAGTAGAATTGCACCAATTTTACGCCAAATTATAAAGTATATGAAATGAATAACTCAAAGTATGTTACACGAAGTTGACAATTTCAAATAGTAAGTTCGCTTAGACAACAGGAGTTTAGAATTAGCGATTATTAGTTTTTCCAAAACAAAATAACTAATTGTAACTGATTTTAAAAGCGCCATCTTGGAATTAGGTACGAACTGGCAAAATGGTATCTTTCCAAGCTGGGTGGATCTATAGTGTTGCAAAAATAAGAATAAATAAGATGATTTTTTAAAACATGCATTATCACTTGCTCTTTGCCTGTTTCTCTTGGGACTCCCCTGCAAATTCACTGTGCCCCCAATGGTGCAAACAGTCCAAGGCTTCATTTTTGTTGTTGTTGTTGTATATGATCAGATCATTCACCTTGGTATTTTATACAGAATTGCAAAGGAATTGATAAAATTAGTTTAAATATCTTTACTGTATTGCAAAATACATTAAAACAAAATCAAGATATTAAAACGATAAGCAAAATTTTTCGTAGTGATTGAAACAGCATTCCGACGCTGAAATATGCATTATGTTCAAAAGCTCATATCTGTATCACAACCGTAACCCATAAAAATTAATTGCCTCTCGTACCTTCAAACAAAGCACGATCTATCTATCGAAATAACGCATTGTGAATTTTAAAAGATATCAGAAGGATAAGATATCCCAATAATTATTTTCATCTTTATTTCGAAGCCATGAATGAAAGAACCATATCGATTTCCGAAGAATACAAGACCGTTTTCTTTAAAAGCAGGTTTATTTAAAAATTGGTCCTTACCTTTGAAGAACCAAATCGGAAACTGATTACGATCTTTTACAATGAATGCAAAATGAAACTCCCGTTTTCATTCCTTTGCAATCACGAGCTATTTTGGGGAGGTAAAGAGATAAAGATTTATTGTTGAAGAATTGTTATTGATGATTATTACTGGAGGATAATTTTAGATGAAATATAATCTATGAATGTGGAAATAAATGAAACGTTTCTTTTTATTGAAAAGTTTTATCTGAAATTGACTCTTTTGTAACAATGTAATGGTAAAGTTAAGTTGTATACAGCTCATACTTTTAAACGATCATAGTCGAAATAAACCTTTTTATGAGTCAGATTGTTTTCTAATGCTACGAAAAGGATGGGGTTTATAAAAGAGTAGCTTTTCATTGTAAAGGAAATAATGATAACTAAATACAAATTTAAAAGGATATATTTGAATTTAAAATATGCCCATTAACGAAAATCAGGACAATAAGTGCATTTATAAAACCTCATATTTTATCCTATTTTGATAGTATAGTTAAATTAAATGAGTACTATGCTAAATTGAATTTTAGTTAAAATAATAAAAACTAAAATGATGTTGAAAGATTAAATTAACAAAACTTTGTAAAATAACTCTGCGTCATTTCTGGAGTTTCCTGACACAATTTGAATCCTCATCAGAAGGGGAAGCTTTTGAATATTGGCACAAACAGCTAGCAAAGGAAATTTCGAAATCACAGATTTAGTGTGTTCGTATACGATGGTCTTCAGTGGTATGTTGGAGTTGAGCCCCCAACCTTCCGCAGTTACTAATCTTACGCTTTAATCACTGGATTAATTACAAAATTTCGATGAGAGTTTAATTCGTTCCTTGACTGAGACTACTCGTATCTCTAATCCATATCCCCCCATTAAAATTACTGAAATGCATTTAATATTACCAGGTCCAAGTAAATTTTCCCTATTTCTACATTATAATTTGTTTAATATAAGTATATAATTTCTTGATTCAGATTAGAGAAAATATAAATACATATTATAAACATAAGAGAAACCGAACATATGTTGGCAAAACCATGCGCAGTCAAGTTTTTTTTTTCCATTTCAGCTTTGTTTAGTAATTTAAGTTTACACTTTCACTTGTGTAAAGATATATCGTATCCCGAATTCGATAAAAAAATATAAATGCGTATTAAAAAAATAAAATCCAAACATATGTTGGCAAAGCCTTGCGAAGTAAATTTTCCTTTCACGTCATCCTTGTTTCATAATTTAAGTTCACACTTCAAACCCGTTATACCGAATGTCCCAAGAAGGTGTTGTGTTGTTTCTGATGCCCCTGACAACCGCAGCGGCGGTGCCAGATCCACCCTAGGTAGGGAGAAGATGGGCAGATGGGGGCGCCTTCCATTTTTAGGGCCCCAGTGGGAGGAAGTACGACTTAGCCCGTGGTCCCCTAATTTTGAGCCAATGCCAGAGGAGGGACCAACCCCCTGAAATCGGCACCCCCCGAGGTATCGTTTAACAACTTGGAGGACATTGGAGCCACGTCAGACACAACTTGCACCAGCTTCCATTAGTGTATACGGTCCCACAGTAGTCGTGCCGAGAGGAATATGACCCTCCCAAGCACTGGCCAAGTCGGGTGCTGCTTCACTTGTCGTGTTCTAATGGGAACGGAGTTTAGCTCCCAGACCACTGCGGGACCCCAAGAAGGTGGTAATTTAGAACGCTTTAATTAGTTGCCTGTTATAGTTAAATGGGCATTGCAAATGTTGAAAATAAGCTGTAGAAAAATACTGCGTTAAAAAAATCATCCCCTCGTTAATTTCTAAGCGCTTGCATGTCTGAAATTTACATACAATTCCTGTACAAAAAGATTCCCAATTATAAAATGGCGATGCACAGAAAAATTTCAGCCTTTCATCATAAAACGTCTCAGAAATATCTTTTAAAAAATATTATCTAGGGCTATGCATGAATCTGAATGGGAACTTTTAATGATAGAGTGCAAGAAATGATTTTTTTTCCTTCGACAGACATTGACAAGTGGTTAAGGTCAGCTTATATTTATCTTCAGATCTCCAAGAAGTTTTGAAGACAGCTGGCTGTGCCGCACAGCCAGCTGTCGTCAAAAAAGGGTCTCTAGATCTGTGGGGCGCGATGAACGTTTCGATCGTCCGCCATCTTGCTGGTAGTTAAGTCGAGCGATGGCAACGGCTGCCCTTTTTTCAACATTGGGCAATCTATCCAGCTGTTTTCGCATTCTTCCATTTTTCAGCAGATGTCAGTGCTGTTAAAAGTAATCGGGACAATTCTATTTATGGGAAATGACGTGCTAAAAAGTAAAGGATTCTCGTAGAGCTATGTCACCCGCAATTATTTTTATAGAAATTAAATTCATTCTTCGTGACTGGCAACAGTCAAAATGTCAGAGTTTGGTGTTCCCAGAGCGGGGACACTGAGCGTTAAAGGGTTAAAATAAAAAGACGGACTCCAAATTGTTATCTTTTATTTTTACTTTCCATCTAAGAAATTCTAATTTTTTTACGATCAGAACACTACAGAATGCATACTTAAAACAAGTAGAAGGCTGTTACAAACACTAATCGTGTAGTGGGACGTATTCATGATTTTTCAGTCTCGCCGAACAAGTGTTTACAAGGCATGTATGGTTATGTAGGCGTTATCAAGGCAGATACCTGCTGCCTTGAGTTGATTTCTCAATTACGACAGTGGAGTTGACATGCATTTAAAAAAAGAGAAAGTTTGATAAAGCTCTTTTTTTTCTCCTACTTCTGAAATACAAATACAAGTCGAACTCGCTTATAACGAGCGC
Source organism: Cheiracanthium punctorium (assembly GCA_038373885.1). Lineage (NCBI taxonomy): Eukaryota > Metazoa > Arthropoda > Arachnida > Araneae > Cheiracanthiidae > Cheiracanthium > Cheiracanthium punctorium. Next base: position 219,647 of record JAWZYV010004542.1, read on the forward strand.
GAAGGACTGCGATCTTTGCTCGTTATAACTAACAGGTTCGTGGAAAAAATAATAAAAATTCTTATATGCTTACTATGTTGCTTACTTTATTATGATTTTTTTTTTAATTTTTGTACAGTGCAAAAGCTGTTACTCAATTTGCTTTGAACTTACTTCACGGAAAAAAAAAAAAAAAAGTTTTGTTGAATTCCACAAAATTTTGTCGATTCGACAAAATTCGCCACTAAATAAGATTATTCTTTAATAAAATCTTAATCTGATCAAATCGCCATAAAAGGAATAAAGCCAATATAAATGTGTACTAAAACCGCCGCTTAATGAAATCACATATCGAAATCTTTCAGCCTGTAAAAACAAAAAATTCTAGAAAAGATGAAAAAGGAGTGGAGAGCGGGGAGCGAAAATACACGTTATCACACTGCAACCCATTGTTTTGCTCTGATGAAACTTTCACGCCTAGAAGGTTCTAAAGAACTGCCTACCGACCCTTTCCCCTAGCAACTTGTTTAGATAGCGACATTACCACCAAATAGAAAAAGGGCGCTCTGAATTCTGTTGTTGGTCTGCTATTTAGTCCCATCCATCTCCATAGTGTAACTGACTGGACAGAAACTTTTTACTGCATTATACTCCGTATAAGGAAGTAATGTGATCCTGAAAAATTTCGGGGGCCAAATTTCGACGGAAAAATCGATTTTGACTACCTCTAAATTTACTTTTAAGAATTTTTTCAATGCATCTCATCGTAAGCTAGCATGCACGATCATATAAACGCGTCTACAACTCATTTTGACCAGCGGCGAGTCTATTTTGGCCAGTTTTTGCATGCCGTCTGTACGCCCGTCCGTTCCTGCGTACGTGTGTATGTAACTCGCATATCTCAAAAACTATTAGACGTAGAATGTTGAAATTTTATATTTAGGATTGCTCTAACATCCAGGGTTGTACCTACACTTTTGGTCCCAATCGACTGGATTGCTTATCTTCAGGACCGTCCAAAAGATTCGAAGTACATTACGCTGATGGGCCGAAATTCATTAAAGCGTATTTTAGCGGTATTAGGCTACTTCAAACGACTAAGAAGTGATATATGCTGTTAAGGGTTACAAAATGAATTTCTCCATCGAAAAAAGTGTCTTTATCATTTATAGTTCTGCTACAGGAACACTTCAAAAGATTCCCAATACATTACGGTCAATTGCAATTTTAGGATCAGTCATCCATATCAAACACAATACCGTCCTACCATACAGTTAATAGGTAATAGTCCGACCACGGTCATTTGCCTCCCTCAAGAATTACGCAAATGTCTCCAAGCTTGGCGGCTTTTGGCATACGTATGTGTATGTATTTACCTCGCAAATCTCAAAAACTATTAGTCGTAGAAGTTAAAATTTCATATATAAGATTGCTGTAACATCTGGTTGTGCATCTCGATTTTTGATTCCAATCTACTGGAGAGTTTACTTACAGGACCACCCAAAATAATTTCAATACATTAACGCCTACAGACATCTTCAGTGTATTACGTCTGCAGTCAATAGGGAATGCAATCCCGCACTGTTTTTCGTCCTGCGGGATTTCGGGATTGAGATTCTTTGATCCCGCAATCCCGCGGGATTGACATTTCATTTAGTTAGGACTTCATTTCAACAGAGAAAAGTAGAAAAAAGTAAGATTTTAAGCACTATGAAGTTTAATGATAATAATTAATCTTATGAGATAATTAATACAATAACTTAAAAATATGAAAATTATAATCATGATATTCAGAATAATATACTAAGTTATAGCTGATGTTACTTGCTAAAAATGAAGAATATACAATTTATAGATATGTTAACATACTTAACGTTATTTTCTTAGTTGCTGAAAAAAGAACGTACAAAATCGAACAAATCCAATGAATCATTTCCTAGTCTAGATTTAATTTTAGTAAAATAATTAAAATTGCGAATTAAAAATATTAAAAACTAAAATGAAAACTTTTTATAATTAATTCGTGACTTTCATTAAGAGATAAATAGCATGAAATATTTCAGTTCATTTGAACACAGGGAACATTACGAAAAGTTTATATTACAATGTTTAGATTTAGATGTTCGATCTAGACTCCCATTGGAAGATAATTTTAAAAAATAAAACTTAATAATTAAATAAAGTAAATAATAAACTAATTAAATAAACTAAATAATAAACTCAATAACAAATAACTAAATTAAAATGTGTAATTATTGATTTGTTTATTGTTAGGCATAAATATGCAAAATGTTTCGGTCTATTCATTGTGAAAGCAGAGTGAAATTGTAATGAAAAATAATTTATTTCTCAGCGTCAATCCCGCGGGATTACGATCCTAATCCCGCGGGACTAGTCCCGCAAACATTTATGCGGGATCCCGCAGGATCCCGTTCCCGCGGGATCGGGATTGCATTCCCTAGCAGTCAGTCATTGTTTGGTCCATGGCCAAACTCTTGCCATTTGTATGCGCCCTTGGCGAGTTTTGCCGAAAAATCGCCAAACCTTAGTGTTACTGCAGTATTTTATCTCTTTCAAACAAAATAAGTTTGGATGAAGTACGCCGAAAATATTTTTGATTTAATACATGTGCAAGGAAGGAAGTTATATGTTGTCCGCATCGGATTGTTTTTTTCTCCGAGGCCAAAAAACTGGACTGATCATGTGAACTACTGTCAATCATAAGAGATTGCACAGTGACAGGGATGATTTTTTCTACTCTGAAATTTCTGAAAAACTTTCTAATTCTGTTTGAAACCGCTTTTCATCCGATCCCACACTGCTATGTTATTCAGAATCGTCTTGCATGTTGGTACAAGAGTTCTGATGTACTCTGTATATAAAATTTTGCCTTTGTTTAATCACTAATATATAAACGCAGCTTAAATTAATTATACTTTACTGAGCAATGAATAACGTTTCGAATAAGATAATTTTTACTTTCCGAACATGTACCATGTAAGGAAAGTATTGTAATCATGAAAAAATTCGTCTTCGAGATTTTGGTGTATTGACACGTTTTGGGGTCTTCTGAATTCAATTATGCTATTTTTACGAGATGTATGTATGTATGTGTGTATGTATGTGTATGTGTGTGTGTTTGTGTGTATGTGAGTGAACACGATAGCTCCTAAACGGGGCATTCGATTGAGCTGAAATTGGGTATATATGTTATAAACCACCGTCATAAGACCGGTATTGATTTTGATGTGTATAGGACATATAGTTTTTCTACAGGGCTACGACAAAGATTTCCTTTACATTATGGCCTATGGGGGAAATTATTGAAAGTGCGCTAGTGCTTAAACGGTACATTCGATTGAGCTCAAATTAGGTATATGTATTATAAACCACCATCGTAAGACCGGTATTGATTTTGATGTATATAGGACTTATAGTTTTTCTACAGGGCTACGACAAAGAATTCCTTTACATTATGGCCTATCCTATGGGGGGAAATTCTTGAAAGTGCGCTAGCATCTAAATGATGCATTCGATTGAGCTCAAATTTAGCATATTATTATAGACAACCCTAGAACGACCGGTATTGATTTTGGTGTATGGGATTTATAGTTTTTGTACAGGGCTTTAAACATAATTATTTAGCATTATGGCTTATGCAGGGAAATTCTTGAAAGTGCTTTAGTGTCTAAATGGTGCATTCAATGCAGTGCAAATTGGGTTGTATATTATGGTCACAGTCACAAGACCTGTATGTATAGAGTTTAGTGTATGTCGAGTCGATAGTTTACTCGCAGGATTGCATAAACAATTCTTCTACATTACTTCTTATACATTACGGTTTACGGACGCATATCATTTAAAGTCTTCTAGTCTCTAAATGGTGCATTCAAATAAGTCCAGATTGGGTATTTAGATATAGGTCGCCGTCACACAACCTGTGCAGATTTTAATGTGTGTGTGGGGTTTTTAATTTTTGTCCAGGGCTACAAAACATGTTCTGATACCTTACGGCACAAATTCTTGAAAGTGCATAAGCGTCTTATAATTTATTACTTTAAGACATTTTAGAGGTTTTTTTTACAGGGCTGCAATTTTTTTTAATTGTTGTGACAAGAAAGATGAGGTTATGTTACAATTAATTAAGGTATTTTTGATTGTTTAAAAAAATAAAAATACAACTATCGAATTTCAACAATGAACGTCAGTCTATTATAGACCTTTATCAAAGAATGGCGGTGCTACTCTTTGGTGCCGTTAATACTATTTTCGTTTACTGTATAGTAAAGTTATTGAAGTATTTTGATGCTTTTGATCCTCTTGCCGACATATCAGGGGGATCTTCGGTGGTGAAGAAGGAGACGGCCAATTCCATAGTTCCAAACTCCGTACTAGAACCTTCACAAGACAATAGTGACTGTGCATCCATCTCGTCAGCTTCAAGTTCTGCCAGCTCTTACCAGTCAATAGACAATAGATATTTTCTACTGGAAGAAATAATCATTCAACACTTCAATAACTATTTTTCAATTAACTCTGGGCCAAGCAATTATCAGCAACACATTCATGCAATAACCTGGCAACTTTTCTCAACTCTTGACGATTCAAGACATCCATAGCCACAAGATCCTCTTTGAAATAAATAGATATTTATTAAACCATTTTGGGCTTGAAGGATTACCACCAGAAATAGAAAATAAGTCACAAGAGCAGCCAGTAATAGAAGAAAAAGAACCTCCACCTATCCTCGAATTTTTCCAAGCAATAGACGATTCTACTAACTCTCAGTTCACAATTACAGACGAGATAATAGATGACCTATATGAAGTCGAACAACCAATAGCATATCCAGTCCAGCCATCAACCATAGAACCTCTTCCAGCTACACAAGTCTATCCAAATGCAACAGTCATGATCATTCCAAAGAAAAAGAAATTTAGACGAATCCGAAAATTTTTCTCCAGACTCTCCTGCACCAGACCAGTTCGAGATTAAAACAATAGACTTTATCTTCAATAGTTGCCATAGCCTCTTCGCAATCTAATTACAATAGCTGATAAAACAACAACGACTGCTACAATATCATAAACCTAGCAGATTTCTTCAACCAAGAACAGAGTGCTACAGATAAAAGCAACAGACTTTCTCTTCAATAGTACTCATAGCCTCTTCACCACCTAACTACAATAGCCGATAAAACAACAACGACAGCTACAGTATCATGAACAGCATATTTCTTCAACAAGGAACAGAGTGCTACAGATAAAAGCAATAGACTTTCTCTTCAATAGTAGCCATAGCCTCTTCGCCACCTGACTACAATAGCCGATGAAATAACAACGACAGCTACAGTATCATGAACAGCATATTTCTTCAACCAAGAACAGAAGTACTACAGAAAAAAGCAATAGACTTTCTCTTCAATAGTAGCCATAGCCTCTTTACCACTTATGATAGCTTATGATAGCTTATGATAGCTAATGATAGCTTATGAAGCAGCAACAACAGCTACGATAGCATGAACACAACATATAATTCTTCAACCAAGAAGGGACTAGATCTACAGATCTGAATCTAAACATATTCCCTTGTCTGCAATTAGTAAAACACATGACTGACAAGCAGTTTTGCCTACATTTTATATGTGCAGTAAATGTGAAAAATTTCATCGTATTTCACAGTCAGATGTTGAAGACTTACTCAACCAAAGTTGTATTTATCATGAAAGACAGAAAAACTTAATAAATTTTTTTTTTACATTTACATGCATATTTGTGTCTGTGTTTTTCTTATCAGTGCTTAAACCTCCTTATTTTTTCCCTCACGGCAAAACATATTTGAGATAAAAATGCAAGTAACATTTCTTTAATTTATTTAAATTTTGAAATAAATGATACATTTTTAATTTCCATGAACAAGCAAAAAGAATTCTCATTGAATATGCATCACATGTAGAGAAATAACACTGCAAACGTCATAAATTATGGCAAGATTATGTTATAAACAAAAACTTGTATAATTCTACAGCATACTGTTCACATTTGGGGGTTAGTTTTAAATGGAAGCTTAGCAACGAAGATAATCTATTAAATCTTTCATTTAATATGCCAAATTTCTCATTACTTTCCAGTGTATGACAACGAGAAATCAGAAAAGCCGAATTAAACAATACCAAAGAGAAAGCAATAACACTTTTCATCAAAGTTGATAAGTGATCGCGATTTCAATTTGTCTGTCTATCCGTCCGTACGCTTTCTAACTTCCATAAATGCACTGATTGTTATACACGCTTAAATCTATTGAGTAAAATAATAATCAAACGGAGTATATTTTTACTCATTGACTTCAAACAGCCATTCTCCCGATTGAGTAAAATTTGCTCAATTAATCGACAAATATCAATGGAGCGAAAAATTCTCAATTTTTGAGCATTCTACAACAGCTCCATTTAGTCTTAATAATAATCAAAAATGAGGAGTGTCTATCCGTTTTTGATTCATATAACTGTACTCAATTATGATTATTATTTAAGCTATAGAATGAGCGTTTTTACAAAATCAGTGATTTTTTCATTAATATATCTGTACTCAATTAATATTATTATTTTAAGCTAGAAAAAGGGTGTCTTATGAAAATTTGCTGTTTTTGATTTATATATTGAATGATTCGTTTTCTTCATTTTTTATTATCAGAGCTGTAATCTATGATTATAAGCCCGAGAAAATAAATTTTAAATCAAGAAAAATACATTACATATATCTTAATACACCATAAAAAAGTATTTTTTTTAATAAATAGAATATAATTTCACTATAGTCTCTAGTTATAAAACGAATTCACAGTACAGTCAGAATACACAAATGCAATCATGGTTAAACCAGCTGTAAGATTTAATTAAAGCAGCAACCCAATTTATTGACATGAAAAAGGTAAAATAGTACTTACTCACTTGACTGAAGATATCATAACTTCATTTGTTTTACAAGAGCGACGAGATTTTTATAATCCAATCGTAAGAAACTGTGTCCATTAAAACAAAATTTTTACCGAAAGCATCCTCTCCACATTTAGGTTGAATTTATTTCACAACTCTGAATATGAAAAAGATGTATTTGGTATTCGGATATAAAATAAAATTATCACCATTCTAAAGTATCATCGGGTATCCTCTTCAGAAACTCTTTTAATTCATATTTTGATAACGACATGTTTGCTCTTCGATGCTCGCCGTAACAAAGAATATAAATAACCACTGCGTAAGCCATACGATTCCCGCGTTGTGTTGTCTGTGGTGACTGTACAGTTTTCCGTTAGAGCCAGAGCGTTGGTCACGTGAAAGTAATAGGATACCTTACTACGCATCTTTCGTGTGGGTGAGACAGAATTCTCAAATAGACAAGATTTTAGTGAAAAATGGAGTATAATAGAAACTAGCGAATCCTGAGCATTGAGGGGAATTGAGGAGATAACAAATTATTGTCTTTAATGAGTATTTTTTAGCGTAAAAGGATTTAAATCAGCCGATAAGAAATTTAATCAATAAAGGAGTGTTAGTTTTAATCAATAGATTTAAGCGTGTACAACTCATCTATATTGTTGCCCTATCTAATCTACCATGTACCCTGTCAAAAAGATATATGTAGTATTTATAGTTTTTTACTTTCCGAATATGTACCATGTAAGGAAAGTATTGCAATCATGAAAAAATTCGACTTCGAGATTTTGGTATATTGACAAGTTTTGAGGTCTTCTGAATTCATTTATGCTATTTTTACGAGATGTATGTATGTATGTGTGTATGTGTATGTGTATGTGTGTTTGTGTGTATGTGAGTGAACACGATAGCTCCTAAACGGGGCATTCGATTGAGCTCAAATTGGGTATATAGGTTATAAACCACCGTCGCACGACCGGTATTGATTTTGGTGTGTATAGGATTTATAGTTTTGCTACAGGGCTACGACAAAGATTTGTTTTACATTATGGCCTATGGGAAGAATTTCTTGAAAGTGCGCTAGCGTTTAAACGGCGCATTCGATTGAGCGTCAATTTGGTATATTTGTTTGAATGATTCATCGATTAAAATTTATTTAAATGCTTGGTAATGATCTTAATCGTAAGTGTTCGGAAAGTCGAGTGGAGTCACTCCAGATTTTTTAGATTGTATTGAAAAATAAAAGAAATGTTAAATCTCAATAATAGATGTTAGCTTAGTGTAACTGAAATTTGTTGTCGTAGAAATTAAAATTCCACAATCTCTCTTACGTCATATCCTTTCTTTTTAGTATTATTGATATTGCTTCATTCTTTTAACTTTTAACGGAAATATTTTGTTACAAGAACTGTAACTATTCCTCCGATAAACTAACTATAAGCAGACCTCAGAAGCAATTTGTCAAAACGAACGTGCATAAATATAGATCCTGGAACATATTGAGCCATCAGTCATTCCGTCAGCTTTTTAGTTCTCATGCAGCATGAAATTACGGATTCATTGCTTACACTTTTGAATTTCTAAATGTTGAAATTACGATTCGATACATTCTTCCGATAGGGTGCCAAGGAAGAAAAATTGTGCTAAATGTATCGTTCATAAGACACTTTTCAACACAAATATCTCATTTTTTTGCAGAATTCGAAAAATAATTTCCGATACCAATAATTTTGTACATCGTTCATGAAAAAATTTCCAACACCAGTATCTTATTCAACCGTTTATAAGACTTTTCAAATACCAATATATTATTGCATTAAAATAATTATAACTTTGTAAAAGAACACACATAAATGGCACTCACCAATCTATACATTTCGATTAAAACAAAAAATCTTCTTCAGCAGCAAAAGTCGATCACAGACTGGGGATGGGCGTTTTTTACTCTTTTTTCAGTCACCAGTCGCAGACTGTGTATGGACTTCTGCTGCTGCTGACGAAGATAGAAATTTTTCCGATGGAAACCCGTGCACAGATTGATAAGTAAAATTTATACGTGCGGTTTTTACAAAGTTTTAATTATTGCATCTTTTAAACGCCAGTTCCGTTTGAATGTTCTTTGTTATCATACTGCACTGTCCACAGGACACTTTCCAATACCAGTATTTTGGGATATACAGGGTGTCTAGTGCTAATGGCCATTTCCTAAACCATTGGTCAGAGACACATAATTCCAATTGCAAAAATGCTTTAAACTGTATAATCTATTAAATCAGAAAAAACTGAAACCAATAAATGAATTCCTATAAAAATTGCGACATTTAAATTTTTATACGGTAACCCGGCCCTATCAGATATATTTAGAACAAATTTTCATTGTGCAATTTCATGCACAATAAAAAAAAAATTCGCCTTTCTACGACCAAAATTCACCGAGTAACAACTGCTTAAAATTAGAGCACTTTTCGAGGTGCGAAATAGGGGTTGTATGCAAAATGAATTTGAGAAAAATTAATGTACATGGTTTTGAGCTTTGTAATATTTATTAAAATTTAATTAACCATTTTATGAATATAGATTTCAATAAAGATTAACGTTTAACTATGTGTATCCAATAAATTAACCAACAGGGGCCCTCGATCTATGAAATTTGTTTTCATTTTAAATAAAATTTTGATATTAAAAGAATATTTCAGAACAACGCTTGAAATTGGGGAACCCTGGGCAATGGTCCGATTTGCCCATGTCTGTCATGCCGATAAGGCCCTGTGTGCTTGAAGATCAGTACTCTAAAATTAGTTTTGCTTCTTTTTCTGCATTATGCCAGAAAATGAAATTAAAACCTATAATTTAAAATTTCAGTATTTATAGCGTCCTTTAACGGTTTACCATAAATGGACATTTTTTAAGCGTGGAAAAGTGACTTAAGTCACAATGTTTGCTGCTTCATAAATCAATGAATTTTGGTCGTAGAAGGACGATTTTTTTTTTCTTGAGCATAAAATTGTATAAAGAAATTTTTTTTAAATATAACTAGTAGGACCGGGGGACCGCATAAAAATTTAAATTTCGTAATTTTTTATAGAAATTGATTTATTGACTTCGATTGTTTCTGATATAATAGGTTATACAATTTAAAGCATTTTTGCAATTGGAACTATGTGTTTCTGTCAAACGGTTTAGGAAATAGCGTTTGGTCACCGCTAGCACAGGACACCCCGTATAACATTTTGGGATATATATATATATATATACAAAAGCATTCAATCCTACCCTCTCATCTGGATCCGCCTCTGAACTTATCAAATTTTACCGTAAAAGAACCAATCAAACAAACTGCGTTTGCATTTTTTCCTGCATTTCATGAGATTCATGAAATATCTCGTTCTCTTTCGAACGTGGGCACTCTACCCATGGGCGTCGGCAGAATATTTTCAAAGCATCAGAGCAAAGTTTACTTCAACATACGGTTTGCCATTAAAAAAAATCTTTGTAAAATAACACACACCCTACTATATAGTTACGCTAATCCCTGACTCCCTCTGCAACAATCTGAAAATCCACACGTTCTTCCACTTTTAAGCAATTTTCTGCTAGTTTCAACTTTATTTTATTTCCGAAGGTAAAACAAATTAATCATTTGCGTGACAAAATTAGCCGCTACAAGTGACAATGATGTCATATTTGAAAGTCACAGTCATGATGCTTTGAAGGGAAAATTGCGATTCCAATTCGTTTGAAATATATATATATTATATTTAGATTACGCAGTTTATTTTTTCCCCTCTGCATGAAGCATCAGGGTCGGCCCAAGGGGGATGCGAATGTAGGCGATCGCCTAAGGCCTCGCGCTTATAGAGGCCCCGCTCCTGTGCCATTTTATTGCTATCTCATAAGACATGATAGAGAAGAGGCCCCGCACTTGCGCTTCGCCTGGGGCCCCGCAAGCCCCTCGGGCCGTCTCTGGAAGCATTGATATAAAAGGGGTGTTTCCAGCAAAACGAAATATTTTGAATGCGAAAAGCTTCGGCACGTTTCCAGAAGAGCTTGAAATTCGACTTCGGTATGTAATAAAAATTGAATATGGAGATTTATTTGAAGGGACGAAGATTAAATGTATTGAGAGTATACATATTTTTGCCGTATTTTTTTCTAGTGCCCGTTGTAATTGCCTCCACAGCTGGTTTTATATTGTAGCTGTAAAATAACACACATATGCTTATATAACGCACATGTGCTTATAGTTCCGGACGCGTGTTTCGTATGAAAAAAAATGTGACCTTCATCAGCAATTAAATAAATTTTGCATGTTTAAACGGCATACAAAAATCCATTATGGGGGGGGCGGGCAAGTGTCTCCCCTTGCTGCCGAAATCCGTTACTCTACCCGTTCAATTTAAAATCCAAACCGAAACATGATAAATAAAGTTAAAATAAAAGTATAAAAGAGAGAGATTGAAAAAAAGAAAAGAAATGACATAGCTAATTCGGCTTGAAGCTTAATACATCTCTAATGCTCATTCAAACAATGAAAATTCATTTTGTTCCCTGTTACGACATTTGCGTTTCGTTTATTTATTTCATTTTATTTTTTATCTTCCTCCCTGTCCCCGGTAGGAGGGGCCGAAATAGATGTAGCAGACGAAAATTGCTTATTTAATAAAATGATTACGATGATGTCATCGCCGTGATGTAAAAAAAAAAAAAAATTCTGTTCTTTTTCTCCATCCATCTCGGTGACGAAATGAGAACAATGAAATGTTGCCATTCCAGAGATGGGAGTAAAAGTCCCCCTCGCAGACGATTTTCAGAAAGAGGAAATAGATAGATATGCCATTTTTTTATATTTTTTTTCCTAAGAGGAGGAGCTGTTCGAAAGAATAAATCGAATTTCCTTTGAGTGATCTCTTAGCCTTCTGTAGAGGGGGTGGTGGTAAGGAGACACTATATATATACAAATAGATCGCAGCAGCATGGTGAAAATAAAAAATAAATAAAAGTTCTGTGCGTCCGGAAATAGTTTCAATGCAAGTACGGGATGTTAATCTGAATGCGATACGATCTCATTTTTCAAATGCTGAGATATTTTGAATGAAATTCCTAGTGTGGAGTGATAGTTTTACTCCTTCCAGAATACAAATGGCGGGGAAATTATTTATTTTCTTTTACGTAATCTAAATTTTGTATGGGGATGTAGTATTAAGTACTGGTATTTGTATCAATACATTCTTTTTGATAAAAGAGCATAATTTTAAATAAAGATAATTTTCTTTTCATATAGATCGGAGCAGCATGGTGAAAATAAAAATAAAATAAATAAATAAAGGAAAGTTCTGTGCATCCGGAAATAGTTTCGATGCAAGTACGGGATGTTAATCTGAATGCGATAGGATCTCATTTTTCAAATGCTGAGATATTTTGAATGAAATTCCAAGTGTGGAGTGAAAGTTTTACTCCTTCCGGAATACAGATGGAGGAGAAATTATTTATTTTTTTATGTAATCTAAATTTTGTATTGGGATGTAGTATTAAGTACTGGTATTTGTATCAATATATTCTTTTTGATAAATGAGCATAATTTTAAATAAAAATGGTTTTCTTTTCATATAGATCGGTGCAGCTTGGTGAAAATAAAAATAAAATAAATAAATAAATAAAAGTTCTTTGCATCCGGAAATAGTTTCGATGCAAGTACGGGATGTTAATCTGAATGCGATACGATTTCATTTTTCAAATGCTGAGATATTTTGAATGAAATTGCAAGTGTGGAGTGATAGTTTTACTCCTCCCGGAATACAGATGAAGGAGATTTTTTTCTTTTATGTAATCTAAATTTTGTGTTGTTGTTGTTGTTGCTAATGCCCTCTGGCAACCGCGTTGCGGTGACAGATCCCCCTAGATAGGCAGGCGATGGGCCGAAGGAGCGGCTTCCTTTTCAATGAGCCCCAGTGGGAGGAAGTCCGTCTTAGCTCGGGGTCCCGTAATTTTCAACCAATTCCAGAGGAGGGACCAACCCCCTGAAATCGGCACCCCCAGAGGTATCGTTTAACAACTTGGAGGACTTTGGAGCCACGACGTATTTTACGTGCACCAGCTCCCATTAGCGTACACGGTTCCACAGCGAACGGGCCGAGAGAGGGAAGTCCCTCCCAAGCACTGGACAAGCCAGATGCTGCTTCACTTGCCGTGTTCTTATGGGAACGGAGTTTAGCGCCCAGTCCACTGCGGGACTCTAAATTTTGTTTTGGGATGTAGCATTAAGTATTAATATTTGTATCGATACATTATTTTTGGTTAAAAAAATATAACTTTAAATAAAAAATATTTTCTTTTTATTTTGTTTTAGACCGGAAGAAATGTAGACCCCTCTAGGGAAGAAATGTAGAGATTGACTAAGGAAGGGTCAATAAAATAAAACGAATTAAAAACTTCGTGAAAAAACACAGATAAAATGGTACTTATAACAAGATAGGATCGTTCCGACTGAAAATTTATTCAGTCTTCGTCAGTCAAAGCTCTTCGTCTCACAAAACAGTGGGAACTGAAAAAGATAATCAAAATAGCATATTGCCACTTTGAAAAAAGAAAAGGAGATAACCACGGAGATTAAAGGAGGGGGGGGGTTGAAGGGGATGGGATGAAAAGAAAAGAATAAAATAAAGACAAACAAAAAAGCATGAATAATTAATAATACAAATAAAAATAAAAAGCAGAAAAGAACACACAAATAAAGAAAACACAAAACAGAACAAACTAAAAACTAAAAACAAAAATTACATAAAAACACAAATAACAATTTTTATATGTATACACATACAGGACAGCACTAGGAAGGGGCATTTGTCCCGGACCCAATCCAAAGGAGGACCCCAAATCAAGAAATGTTCCTACTGTATTTTGTACAAAAGTGTTTTTCCAGAAAATCTTTTCTCTCTGCTTTAACTTAAATTCACTAAAAAAGTTTCTAGACCAGCGTTTATCAACCTGTGGGGCGCGACCCCCAAGGGGGGACGCGGGAAAAACCAAAGAGCAAGTAGTGATGTACGTTTTTAAAAAAAAATCATCCTATTTATTCTCATTTTTACTCAAAAATATATCCATTTTCGCTTAAAATGTTCATTCAAACTTTAGTGATAACATTATTTTGTAGAAAATAAGACTAAATGTCCATTATTAAAGGTTAAAAAACTGGATGTATGCTGAAAAATGTGAGGGGGGCTCCACCGTATCCGTAAGTTAGCCTTTATTGAGGGGGAGCGCGACGTTAAAACGTTGAGAACCGCTGTTCTAGACTATTCTTGGTAAAACATTTTGGGTAAAATGATGAATGTCCGCTCAATATGATCATTTTGGGCGTTCAGGTATCCACAAGAGTAGAAAGCATGGAACTTAAAGCCGAAGCCTCTAGTTCCTGGCTTTCTATTTATTTATTTATTTATTTTGTAAACTGAATGAGTACATTTGAAAGGGTCCAGTATGGCAAATGTCCTAAATTCTCCTATGTTGGCTTAGTTCGGCTCTGGGAGGAAGTGAGATACAAATGTTTAAAAAAAAAAACTAAATCATACCTGCTTTAATCTACAAATCTGAAATTGTAAAAAATAAACTATTGTATATTTCAAAGTTTTCCTAAATTTTAGTCTTTACACGAACCTAATCCATGTAATTTTAAAAGATACATCTTACGTTTTGATGAAAAGTTCCAAAGCTAAAATGGTCCAAGAAAAATATGCAGTTCTTCATACAGAAATTACATATTTTAAAATGCTACCTTAAAATATCTTTCTAGTTTTAAAACTTTTTTGTCTCTCACACACATAATTTTTTCTTATCCAAACGAAAATAGTGCAGTTACGTGTAGCGCTTTTTTAAAAGGTATTTAGAGGAGTTTTTCTCTAAAAATACAAATGAAGTAGATTACATACCATTTTCTAAGGAAAGAAGTGGCTTCTTTAGAAACATTTTTGTTCATTTTTTTAAACATTTTAATATTAACCTGGTAGGTTATTTAAATGAAGGATGCTTTCTTCTGATTCCCATAAATTTAACGGGCTAAAATTATTCTGCATAATTATGGATTTAACAAAACTCTACAAAAAATGGGAACTGCTGAGAAAATTATACTTGTGTATATATATATATAATTAATTTTTTATCTATTTGAGATAAGCGGCAATGTAAATTAAAAAGATATTCAAAATAAGTTTGGAAATAAGATTTGGTTATGAACAAATTTCTCTTGTTAATTTCCAAAAAGTTACTTTTTTAAAACATGTATACGATTCCGAAACAAGAAAGAAATTCCCAATTAGTAAGTGCACCATACTCTAATGAGGTGATGTATAAAATTTGAGAGTGATATTTCAAAAAGTGTTACCGATATTAAGATAAAAAATATTCTGATTTAAACCATTTTTAAATGGCTCTCGAGGTGTAAAAATCACGTCGAATGAGCGCATTTGAGGGATCGTAGAGAATTTGCAACAGAATTTTTTCCTTTTTTTACACTATAGCAATAAGCGCTTACATTCAAAGTCCCCCCAATCATCTTTCTAAAGACATCTCTGAGAATCATTGTGATGAAAGGCTGAAAATTTGAATATTTATATATTGAATATTTCCGTGAAACCATTTGATTGCTTAATACAAATGCTATTGCATAATACCTATGCAGGAAAGCAAACATTACAGGCCCCATTGCTAAAATCGTACCAAATGTCCACAAGCTTGTCCAGTTTTGGGGGGAAATATCGTCGAATTCGACATTAAGAATAAATCCTTAAAACTGAAGTCATCCAAGTGTAGTCGTCAATAGTTGGCGGAAAATCACATCACTATGTTAAACAATGGAGGAAGACAAACCTCTCTATCACGTTCTTGCTAACCAATGTGTATGCATCAAAATGCGAATTTTAGATATTCGACTTGTAGAATACGAATTTTAGGTAAAATTTTCTCAACGAAGTAAACTTTTATTGTTCAAAAAAATTTATTCACAAAAAATAGAAAAGCCTTGCATGATAAAAAGTTATGTTGTTGTTCTGCATACAGAAAAAAACATCTCATTGATCTCACCAGCTATTCCAGAAAAAGTTAAATTTTATGAAAATAGTAAATTTTGCGGAAGAACACAATTAGGTATGACGTTGAGAATTTTTGTAGAATTTAGTTTGTGTCTTAAAACGAAAAATTGCAACTACCTTTTGTCATAAAAAAAATTTATACTAGTGCTTCAGAAATCTGTCTGATGTTAGTAGACATATTTTCACATTATGTTACTTGCATAAAAAGAACAAATTAACTAAACTTTTCGAACGAGTGCCTTGAAGGGAGAAAAATTAATGATCAGAGTACCTAGCAAATTTCTTTTAGTAACAATAAGAGTATAAACACAAATTAAGTGTATTAAAAGCTTTTTAATAAATGCTTTCTGTGCTTTAAATGGCATAATAATGGTGAATTATCTTTTTATAAATTTACTTTTTTCTAGCATACATAACACTGGACATTAAAGAATTAATGCAGTTTTTTAGTACCAGAAACTAATAAAATTTTTTATTGTTCTTTTTTACAAAAGATCCCTTCTTTTCAAAAATTTTCTTTTTTCACCTTTTAAATGTGTTCTTATCTAATTATTTAGAAAGAGTATGCTTTATTCTTATATTTACCTAGAAAAGCAAAATAAGTTTCATTCTTAACTGGTGTTGAAAAGCATCAGAAATGAAGAATGCTTACAAAAATTACTGTAGCACTTAATTAACCGCTGGAGGTACATACTAAATTTTTTAATATATAAAAAAGAATTTGATTAATTACGTCGTTTTTCTTTGTTTTTGGTTTTGTTGATTAAGAATGTTCCATACCCTAAGCGGAATGTAAGGATCGTCTTAAAAATAATCCCAGTTCTTGTTTTATACATGTTTTGTATGTTTTTAACATTTATTTCATTTGTTAGTCCCAAAACATGATGAATGTTGAAAGAGAAGAAAGAGCAAATAAAATAAATCAATCAAATGTGGACACCATGTTACTTCTTAGTACGTTTATTAAACTATACAATAGGAGATGAAATTATTAGGAACACATATCCAATTTTTTGCATAGGACCGAGTTCAAGACCATTTATAAAAATATAGAAAATGATCTACGCTACTTCAAAAATCTGAAAATCCAACCGTTCCCTCATTTTTAAGCGATTTTTTGCTATTTACAGCTCTATTTTATTTCCGAGAGTAAAAAAAAGAAAAAAAAATCATTTGCGTGACAAAATAAACTTTTTCAAGTGAGAATGACGTCATATTTAAAGTCACAGTCATCAGGCTTTGAAAGGAAGTCAGTTTGTTTAAAATAGCTTTTCCAGATAACATAGTTATTTTTTTTTCATTAAAATAATCGTCTGCTTGAAGCTTGATATAAAAGGGACAAAACAAAATCGTTCGAATGCGAAAAGTTACCGCGCGTTTTCAGAAGAGCATGAAATTCGATTTGGGTATATAATAAAACTTGAATATGAAGTTATTTATTTTAGGAGGACGAATTTTAAATATATTAAGTGCACACATGCTTTAGTCAAATGTTTTTTTCTAGTGCCCGTTGTAATTGCCTTCACAACGGGCTTTGACTTCTTGTAAGTAATAGTAAAGGAGTGTGGCCTAAATGATCCTAGCGGGCAAAACGATCCACATATGTCTTTTTTAGATACAGGTAGTGATATCTACCAGGTAACAGATAAACAAGTTGTGCCAAGTGAAGAAGAAGCAATGGCAGATTCAAGCGGTCACAGCGATACGAGTCTAAATAGAATTCTTCGAAAAACTGGGTTTTATAACAACTGTTATAAGGTAAGCACTAGCTTTCCTATTTATTTAGATATACAGCATTTCATGTACCGAAATATGACTTGGTGTACTGAATGAAGTATGTTTTTAGGTGGGAATGACACTTGCTAAAAGTTTGTTATGTTTATCGGCGTTATCCAGTAAAATGACCAAAAATGGGCAGCGATATTGACGAGCAAAATGACCCCTTGACTGAAGAAACTTCAGTAGGGAGTCCTAGGCGTCATGGCAGCCCTTCAACTGTTCTCAAAATGCTTAAGTCCCATTACATTATTTAATATATTTCTGCGTTTATTGTGTGCCATAATTCTTAAATATTCCATTTATTTCTTGTAACACTTTTTTATTATAAAATTTTCATAAAATAAATTATGCATACCATATGATTGTAAAACTTCTTTACATCTCCTCTATCTTTTATATTGCCTGTATAAAGCATATTTTATTTTGCCTATTTAAAAACATTTTTTTTTTTCAAATGAAGGATCACTTTGTTCTTGAGTTGATGGTAAAATGGTCGTTTGGGCACTTTCTCAAACTTCAATTTTTCATTAGTGTGCTTTTAAAATATTATTAAAATATGTTTATGATGCAAAATATAGTGTAAAATATGATAGCAAAGGGCCAATGTTTTATTTAAGCATTTATGTTATTTTCCACAAGTTTTAATCCTAAGGAGGTCATTTTAGGCCACCTTCCTCCATCAAGTTATCAAACTATAGTGCGTTAGAAATTTATTTTTTTTCTTACTTTTACCCGAATACCACTATGACGTCACAACCTGTATGCATAATGGTCACACTGAGACTTTGTGACATATTCGAAGCGATGTGTTCGGGTTCTCATGCGACGTACAAATGACCGATTGGGACAGTTTTTGAGACGTCCTATGAATCATTATCATCATGGAAGCCTCTGTAAGACACACGTTTATCCTTCATTAACGTTACTCTGCGACTAACGTGGCTGACGAAATAAGCAGGCTGCGGTGCTGACATTTTGGTAACACCGTTGCACTCGAAGAATCATGTGACTTGGGGAGGTGGCCATCTTATTCTGGTTGTCTTGAATTAAAATAGCCACACACCCTTGATCACATGACTCTTCGGGTACAAATGAGTTTTACCAAATTGTCAGCACCGCAGCATCTCGTCAGCCATGGTGACTAACTACCAATTACACTGCAAGGTCACTCTGAAATTCATACAAAGAGATGTTACAGGCGTGCATTTAAATCGCATTTGTGATGTGACAAAAATGTTAAAAAATATGTCACTGCCAACATGATTCTGTACGGATATGCATTATTTTTTATGAATAAAAAAAGGAGGTTTTACTTACATCATTGTGAAAATTTTGTCTTAAACTTCCATCTTTCTCTTAACTTCATTTTTTCAAACTAATTGATTCTTCATTAAAATGTGATAAAATATTTTATTTTGCAATTTTTGATTGTTTAATTTCAAACAAGAAGTGAAAGAACAGTATTCTTGACGAAAAATAGATTCCACATTGTTCTTTAATGAAAATAGAGATTTTATGATAAATTTTCTTTTCACCTTTTGAATAGATTTTACTTTTCCTATAATGACATACTGGATAGTTGAAATAAATCATTTATTTTCGAATATGTACCTCAAAAAAAAAAAAAAAAAACCCTTTTATATTTGACATCCAAACACATACACCAACTTGCATAATAAATGAAAGACTCTTAAAAAAATACAGTTAAACTTAATTAGTTATCCAGGTGATTCATATACTAATGTTGTGGGCACATAATTATAATCTTGAAGAATTTCATTCTTTTTTGTTTGTAATGAGATTAACTAATTAAAAATGTTGTACAATGTAAGAAAAATGTTCAATATAATCTTATCAACAGTCCTTCGTGCTTTTACTTTTTCTTTATTTCTTTCTTCCTTTTTTACTGTGTATGTGTGTATGTGTGTGTGTATGGAGGGGGGGTGGGGGTTTCGCCATCAGTTTTCATTCACGAAAACATTTCATTCACGAAGTGGGGCTAAATTCATGGGAAAGACTTTAACGATAGGTAGAGTTCATATAAAGAACCATTTTTTTGCTGCAATGTGGGGTTCAGGAAGGAAAAGTACCGTACGGTTTCAGCACGATGGGGCTCCCCCCATTTTCACAATTATGTGCATAATTACCTGCATTTTCTATTTTCCACTTACGATTTTTCATTCCGACCCCGATTTTCAAAAAATGCTGTGACTGTGATGTGTGAGAACAGGGAATTTTGGCCATCTGCCCTTTTCTGCAGGGCGAAATTTCATATTACACTTTCGAAACATTTTTATTTAACATTTCTTATTTCTTTAAATAGAATCATGGTAAATCAGACTTTTCTGGACACTTTAAAGTAGCATAACATACCTCCATAGCGGTCTTATGTAAAGATTTATTTATTTATTTTTTTTAGTGCTGGAAGTTTTAATATTACTCTGTTAGACGCTGTTCTAACCAGTTGAAACTAAGTGAATTAACAGGAATTACGGCAATCAAAAACAGGAAGTCATTAAAAAGTGCTTGAGATTGTTAAACTCTCTCGAGAAATGTACGTCATTTATTTTTTTTAAAATCGCAGATTGTGCGTTTCTAAATAGCTCTACGATGTTTCACAGGTTGACAATTTTTAGGAAATTAAAATAAATGAAGTGTTTTTCCTGCTAAACTGTGGAGGATTTATATAATAAGCGATTTATAAGAAAATTAATTACAATATAGATTAAAGCACAGTATACCGTATCAGTAAGTTGGCTAATGTGGTATACATGCTGCGGTCCTGACACTTTGGTCACACTCCTTTGCACTCGAAGAGTCAAATGATGTAAGGAGGTGTGGTCACCTTAGTATAGCTATCTCGGACTAACATGGTCACATGACCTTTCAGGTGCAAAGGGGTGTGAGAAAAACAGGGGGCGAGTGCACAACGTCATTTGTTCTTTAAACAATGCAAGATGTAAAGAAAATAAAAATATGACTGAAAAGTACACTCGAAAACGAAAAAAAAAAAACAGCTAATAGAAATAAAAAAATATTAATTCAGTTTTTTGTAATAAATTAAATAAAAATCTTACAATCTTTCTCTCATAAAAGAAATGACACGACATTAAAAATGTATATGTCACAAGGCGAAATCAGTTCATGGAAGTATACTTTTATTATATTCATAAAGTGTGATAAAAAAGGAAGCTTTTTATGGTAGAAATTCCATTGCCGTAGTGCAAATAATAAAATGCCTGTGCTCTCTTACCCTATCTCACCCTACGTGCCCTGTACGAAAAAATTCCCAGTTAGTAAAATGTGCCCTATACACTAATGAAGTGACGTTCAAAATTTAAGAATTATATCCAAAAAACTGCCAGAGATATGAAGATAAATATATGCTGAATTAAACCACTTTCCAATGCTCTCGAAGAAAAAAAATTGAACGAAGAGAAAATTGGATGATTGCATTTCAGGAGTCGTAGAGAAATTACGAAAGAAAATATTCCAAATTCATGTTTATCCCTTCATCAACTTTGTTTAAAGCTATCTTTGCGAAGTTTTATGAGCGTTTCTCAGCCTGTGGGGCGCGACCACCCAAGGGAGGCGCAGAACGTTTATAGGGGGCGGGTAGTGATGCATGTTTTTTTTTTTTTTAATCATCTTATTTATTCTCATTTTTACTCGAAAATATATCCATTTTCGCTTAAAACATTCATTTAAACTTTACTGATAACATTATTTTGTAGAAAATTCGGCTAAATGTTCATCGTTAAAGATTAAAAAACTTAATGATTGATGAAAAATGTGAAGGCGGGGGGGGGGGGGCGCCACCGTAAGTTATTCTTTGTTGGGAGGGGCGCGATTTTAAAAAGGTTGAGAACCGCTGCATTAGTGTATTGGTCGCATTTTAATTTTACTAACTGGGAATTTTTTGTACCGGGGTTGTGTACAAATTTAAGAAGATTGTAACTTAAAAAAAAAATTAACGAGAGGAACTTTATCTTCAATTAGTCCTCCCCCCCTACGCTATTTTGAACTTTTTTTCAATTTGCGTTGCCCGCATATCTATAATGTATAAAGAATTATAGCTTGTTACCACCTTTTTGAGGCACTCTGTTTAATATTTCAGTTATAGCACAAAATAAAACTGATTACATATTGTTCTTTAACAAAAAAAGTATTCCTCTTTCGTAAAGAAAAACACCTTTTTAATGTATATTTTATTTTTTTTTATAAAATGATTCAGCGAAGAATGAAGATTAAAAAGCTTTTCTTGCTAATATATTTCTCAACTAAAACATGTTTTCTTTTTAAACGCGCTATAATGTATTACAAAAGAAAAATGCTTAAAAAAATAAAACTAAATTTTAATTAGTTGAGAGAATTACGTACTAAATTTTGCGGGTTCATTACAAAGAATGTAATTAATTACATTTATTTTTGTTTATAGTGTAATTCAATTAAGAAAGTGGAAAATTCTTAGCTGAATATAAGGACTGTTTTATGAATTTTTTAAGAAGATGAAGACTGTTTAACCCATTAACGCGCAGTGTTCCCGCTCTGGGAACACCAAACACTGACATTTTGACTGTTGCCAGTCACGAAGAATAGATTTCATTTTTATAAAAATAGTTGCGGGTGACATAGCTGCACGAGAATCCTTTATTTTTTACCACGTCATTTCCCGTAAAAAGATTGTCATGATTATTTTTAACAGCACTGACATCTGCTGAAAAATGGAAGCATGCGAGAACAGTTGGATAGATTGCCCAATGCGGAAAAAAGGCATCTGAGGCACGCGATGAACGTTTCGATCGTCCGCCATCTTGATGGTAGTTAAGTCAAGCGATGGCAACGACTGCCCTTTTTTCAGCATTCGGAAAGGGTTTCGCCACAAAGGGTTGAATGTTTGGCGTAGATGCTTGGTGATAATAAAAACGTTAACGTCAAATAAAAACCTATTTTAGTAAGAAAGATAATTCCTAACAAGCTTACGAACTATAAAACGTCTTAGAACATATCTTATTTGCGCTTACGCTACTCCTTATCAAATAAATAACCTGTGTGCTCATATCTTTGCAAAGAAGCTGCAAGGACAGCGGCTGCTTTGCAATTTATTCCGAGATGGTGCAGTGAATTCTCACATTGTCTCCCAACATTTTGCATTTAAGCTTCAGTAAGACAGTCAAACACTGCTTCAAATCACCATCCTAAGAATTTTAATCTAATACAGCTCCTTCTTCTACTTCTTTGTTTTGAGACTATAAAAGTGCAATAAGTGTTAAACACATTGCTTTAGGCGGAAAAAATAATCATATAAACGTCACTAATACATATACTGAAGTGCTTTGTTTAAAATAGATGAACGCTCCATTTTAAGAAATAATTGCGTATAGAACTTAAAGTTTTGAACGATTTTAGAGTCTCTCGATATGGAACCTGATATGCACCAGTTTTAAATATGGTACATAATAGTTTCTATAGCACAACAAGGTTTATATTTTTCGTAGCAACCGGTGCCATTGAGCGTCAGAAAACAGACAGACAAACAGATACAAACCGTGCCATCGTAAACATTTTTCATTTATGTTAAAAAATATAAAAAAAGAGCAGCTTTTAAGGGTTTATTTATTTATTTATTTATTTAGAAAATAAATCTTTTTAAAATGCGTTCAGATCATTTTCATAACTCTGGTGATTCCTCTTACTGTCACAAATTTGCAATAAACAAACTTTCTGGCTGTGTACTTTCTTATAATGCGCTAGTTACATTTTAAGAGCATTAGTAATTTATGGAGAATCGACAAAGTAACTTCTACATTTAAATATTCTGGTAACATTTCCTTTAATTCTTTCATGAAGTAAAGTTATTTTTCACAATAATAGCATGAAATAATAAAAATTAGTGATGGGTGAGAGACGATTTTTTGCGAGTCGAGACAGATTCACAGATTTTTTTACGAGACGAGAAAAACATTTTTAACATTACAATATAGGGATTTTAAGAGACGAGATTAAGCTTTTCGGCATTTCCGTGAGGCGAAACACACACACAGGCCTATGTTTTCTCTCTCGCGTCCATCCATAGTAAAAATTAAGCGTAATGTTCGTCAATTAGTAGTGATCGTGGCTGACGAGATATATAGGCTAAGTTACTGACATTTTGTCACAAAAGTCATGTGATCAAGGGAATGTGACCATCTTATTCCGAGATAGACAAACTAAAATAACCACACCCCTAGATCACACGATAATGATTGTTTGACGATGGATTTTCTAGTTCTGACTACCCGTTTTTGGGGAAACTTGGTTCTGACCTGGCTTGTGGTCGTATTCACCAAGCATTATTCCTGTGAGTTAACTCAGCAGAGCGAGTTACTTCTAAGGTTGCCGGTCAGGTTACCTGACTGGCGGAGTCATGGTGTTTGGTGAATACCGCTGTTAATGGTTTACCTTGTCCAACTAATTGCATTATTAAGAGCACTCTCTATCATGCATTTCAGAGACACCAGAAAAAAACCGCTATCAGCTGAATGTGTAATATCGCAAAAACTCTACGTCGACGCATAGACTATCTGGCAAATAACTCTTTATCTAGAACATGGCGTTCTAACGGCCATAACGCCGCATTACTTGAAAATGGAAACTATGCATTTAATTTTGAAAGTTCAACTGGACATGTAAATGTAGCGTGTTTTAAGAGTTCCATAACTTAACATTAAAAAGCTCACTGTCCATGTCCAGGGTTTAAGTTATTTAAATTAGGGATGCGACATTGATGTCGATGCTTTCGCAACATCGAATTTATTTAAAAAAACATCGATATATTGAAGTTGATGTTTATGCGACATCGATGTTTAACACCGATGTATCGAGTTCGATGTTTTTTCGCAATGTCGACTGTAGTACACGTTATCCATAATTGTCATTATTTTGGGAATACAACAAGTTTTTTTAAAGCGCAATTTTTTAATAAAAAATAGAAACGTTTCCATAATATGTTAGATGATTGTTCGAATTATACGGTATTAAACAGAAAATGGTCAATCATGTTGCGTGCATGTTGAAAAAAATCCAGACTTTTAACTTTTTTTAAAACAGAAAATTAATTGTATCTTGTTTTAAGTATCTTTTTATTTGTGTTATTTTTTTCACAAAGTTTTTATTTATTTTAAAGTTTTAAGCAGTATTTTGAGTGTTTTTTCCGTTCCATATTATGAGTGCTAGAATTTATAGGACACTTCGTACTGTGCATTCTTTACTTCAAATTCTATCACATTTCAAACATTCGTGATATGCTACCATTTCCCCATTTCATTTCGAATAACATAGTAGGAAAAAAAACCCTCATAAAACGTTCTTGGATTTCTAATGATCGTCTGAAAATGAATTTTATACTTCAAACGCAGATGTAAAGCAGATTCGAAATACCGGCATAACATTGCATGCGTAAAATTGAATATTCCCAATCATTCTTCCCTGTTTCATTAGAACAATATTTTACGACGGAATTCTCTGCTCCCCTTATTCATTCCCCGACATTCCAAGAAATGAAATAAAACTCGCTTTAAGAACGTCGTTGATGGACGTTCGAAACATTAATCTTTTAAGTTTGGATATCCTCTTGGCATGCATGAGGTCGTTTTCCTTATTAATGTCGGATGTTTTATGGGATTCAATATGGGTTCCCGGCAGTTTCGAAAATGTGTGGTAGGCACGAAGCTGAGGAAGATATCCCACCATGTTGGGTTACATTTGCATGGTTCTTTCTGTAGAGCCGTTGCAAATTTCTGTGGAACCGTTCTTGTAAGCTGAGTAATGCTTAAGAAGCACGAAGCTTGGGACGATATCACACCCTGTACACTGTTAATTGAAGTAGTTCGAAATTTCACCATAAAAGATGCTAAATTAGCTGTAACTATTCTGTAGAGGAACTTTGCACCATAAATTGGGGCTTTTACCGATCAATAAATCCAAATCATGGGGAAACCTTTCTCCACAAGAAGGTTACAGCTAATTTAGTAACATTTCGTGGTAAAATATTGAATTACTTCTATTAACAGTGAGGGTTATATTGTCATGGTACTTTCTATACCAGCACAATAATGCTTAAGAATCATGAAGCTACGGAAGATATCACTCTATGGGGTTATATTTGCATGGTTCTTTCTATAGCAGTTCAATAATGCTTAAGAAGCACGAAGCTACGGAAGATATCGCACCATGTAGGGTTATACACTGTCTACCAATAAGTATTTGGAGACCTATGCAAATGGCGATATCTGCGGTCCTGGGGTACGTCACGACCTCCGCCGGTATATATCGTGTAGGAAGCAGCATCGGCATTAGTCGCATGCAAGATGCCGCGCAGTTCGGAGCTCTCTGATTTCGAGAAAGGTATAATTATCGGGTATCACAAATGTGGCCGATCCTTAAGGGACATATCTAGCGATCTGAAGTACCCAAAATTGACAGTGGCTATGTGATTAAGAAGTGGAAGGGGAGCGGAATGTGCCCCGAGTCGACAGACCAACGAAACTGGGAGATAGAGACCGACGAGTGCTGTCCAGAGAAATTCGGAAGAACCGCACCCAACCGATGGCCCTCATCCGCGAGGAGTTTCAACCGGCATCCGGGAGTATTGTTTCAATGAATACCATCCGTAAGGAAGCACATCTGCTTGGTTTCCATGGTCGTGCTGCTGCGCATAAGCCTTTAATCACAAAGTCCAACCGCGCTGCTCGGCTAATGTGGTGCAAAGCACATCGACATTGGACCGCAGATCAGTGGAAACGGGTTCTTTGGAGCGACGAATCAAGGTTTACCCTTTACCTTAGCTGAATGCATTTCCTCTTGCTAATCTGTGTGTGATTGTATTGTAGTTACCTCAAGACATAGTACTCTATGACAATCTGTAATATACTGAAATAGCAATCTGGACTTTTATTATTATTTTTATTATTGAGGATATGAACCTGGAGACTGAGCGGCACCGAACGGCCAGTTTGAATGCATATTTATTTCTTCAACCACCCCATCAACTAATGGACTTGCCCGTTTCCTCCTCTAAGCTGGATGTTTACGTTTCTACATAATCGGTAGTCAAACAATAAAACATCGATAACGACTTTTTAGTAGACCTAAGGATGGCGTAGGAGGTTCTGTTCTGAGGCCTTCTGTATCTAGGAGGTGTTACACTAGCCAGACAACAAACTTTTTTTAGTGCTATCTGTAGGGCAAAAATTTTCCCCGCTCCTGGCTCATCCTTCAGTCCATCTCTCTCTGCGAGTAGTGGACTGACCACGTGGAAAATGTGAAAAATTACTGTTACGGCTACATACGATTTGGTCGTTTTTTAAAACCCTACCTTAACCCGCTTTCCAAATCATTATATATTTTTTTTAATTCATGGACTAGGCTGTTTAAACGCTTTCTGAAACATTCCGCCCGATTTAAGAGGCTTAAACCAACGAGATAGTGACGTAACTGGGGCGTTCCACTCGTGCCGCCAATAAAGGTTACGACACTACAACGACAGACGCACAGTTGACTATGAAATTTGGCACGTTGACCGGATGAAAACCATTGACGAATTAGCCACCTCAGGGTTGGTGGGGTAGCTAAAGGGGGCGTTCTTGACCAGGCGGCACTACTAAGGGGCGTCCAAAATATTTTGTTTTAAAGGGGCGCCGTTGAAATCTTTTCCCTAGATCACTAAATTTCTTCGGGCTGGCGCTGTGTAAATATAATCCTAAATTTTACTCATTTTAAGTTCAATCGATCTGGGTATATCTTACAAACGTCCTTTTCGGGTAAATTCCACTCCACTGTAATAATTTTTTATTTATCGTCATTTCCTTATTTCATTTCGAATAACACCGTAAAAAAAACTACATGAAACTGAAATGGCCTCAGATTCCTTTAGATGTCTGGATAATGATTTTTATACTTCCAAAGCAGATCTAATATGAGTAAAAATGAACATCTTTTTTTATTTTTTCTAATAGGGAGCGTTGTACGAAAAAAATTGAATATCCCGAATCTTTCTTCCATATTTCATTAAAACAAGACAGCATTTTTCTACTTCCTTCCCTTTTTTCATCACAAGAAATGGAATAAAACTCGGTTTTTAAAATCGTTGATGATGATTTGAAACATCAATCTTTATGTTAAATATTTTCTTGACATGCGTGGAATCGGTTCCTCATGAATTTCGTGTCGTATTATGGGATTCAATATATTTGCAGGAACAAGAAAAAATTGGTGTTTTAAAGTAAAATTAATTGAAAACTTCGCAAAATATTAAACGTAAAAAAAATATTGGCGTTTCTTTTTTCGTTATCTTCGGTATCATTTTATGAACTTCAGTAAAGGAGGAGGCACTATGCCTAACATTTTGCTCAAAAATTCAATTTGCTACATCAGTGGTCTCCAACCCACTGGCCGCGCACCGGTACCGGGCCATGGATCAAATGGTACCGGACCGTCCAAGAAGCATTAAATTATTTCCATGTTATTTACTGTGGTGTATTTCTTTCGAGTTTTTGCAACTTTACCTGGTTTGTGCTAATTTACACCTTTGTAACAGATGAAATCTTGTAATTATTTCTAATTAGTTCATTGTTTATAAAACTTTTTAAGATGATGAATTAAAATTGCAATTACAAAATGCAGGGTTCTCATTGATTTAGTTTTGAATTAAAATGTTAAATAACGTTTTATTCATATTTTCCGTAGCTGCATTTTATTTTGAAGACATGTTTAAATACAATTAAATTAAAATGATTAAACAAAACAATCTAAAATATAAACAATCAACGTCCCCTAAGGCCGCCCCCTTACCCGCCCGCGGTAAAATTATCAAAGGTTGGGCGGTCCGCGGAGATAAAAGTTTGGGGAGCACTGTGCTCCATGATACAGATCCCAAATAATACTCATCTAACACAACTTCGGTCATAAATATCTTATAAAACATGAAATCAAAATGAAATTAAGAAGGCTATAGCCTGATTATGACAGAAAGCCAGGTTAAAGAGTTGCTATTTGTACATTAAGACAAAAAGCCATAAACATAAACAGCTCATTTCTCTGACTGTTATTAGAGTTTAGGGCCGTGTTCAGCGGCGTAGGAAAGGGGGAGGGCTTTGGGGGCTCAAACCCCCCGCCATAGCCTTGGAGAAAAAGAGAAAATTGCCACAAATCAGCACAATATGGTATCTTTTTTAGTTCCAGAATCGATCTAAACATGGGGCCCCGTTCATACTTACTGAATTCCTTCGCTCCTGGCCGTGTTCTCGAGATTTAAACGTGAATACGCGTTAGAACATCAAAAAGACCCCTGCCCAAAGCATTCCCTCCTCTTAAGCATGTAGCCTCGTGTAGTCAACCTTAATCAACAGAAAGAACCATCTCTGACTAGATATTGTGCAAGTTATTTTCCCCCCATTCATTGCATATAGCCGAGAAATCTTTGAATATTTTTCAAAAGGCATTGATTTCTACAAATGCCTCAGGAAATACTAGCCGTCTTCTAAATATCGCATTACTTGTTCAAATGTCTGAAGTTGGAGTAAAACGCAAATCCATTTCCTCACTAGCAAATGCAATCGCACCACTTCTGAAACTTGCATTCGACATCCAAGCCTTCACCAATGCAAATACGAAAAATCCTCAAAAAAGAAACTTCTCTTTATTCCCGCACACAAAGGATATCCCCATCTTTGAAGACGGTGAAACTTTCATCTTTGTAAATGATTATTTTTCTCTCTGCCGTTAAGTTATGGGGTTGTCATGGGAACCTCGCTACTCTCTAGCTCCAAACTTTTAAAGTTTTTAAGCCGAGGAAGTGATCTGTTTAAATGCTTCGCGAATGATAATTCTGAAGAAGGATTTTTACCGCCGTACTTTCATGGCTCCCACATTCGATTACGGGACCTGGAACCAGGATCAGAGACGGGCCCTATTCCCCATTTTTTTTTCATAGCCGTGTGCTGCATCAAAATTGCACTGTTATTTATGGATAAGAAATTACAGTGTAATTTTAATTCAGTAAGTGTTAAAGTTTTAATGCAGTAAAAAATAACACTGCAATTTTGTAATTGTAAGAAATAACAATGTTGCATTAAAATTGCACTGTTATGTATGGGAAAGAAATAACAGTGCAATTTTAATGCAGTAAGTATTGATGTTAAAGTTTTAATGGAGTAAGAAATAACAGTGCAATTTTAATGCAGTTTTTTTTAACTAATGTTCAGTCCAAACTTTACTTAAAAAATTATGTTACTTAAAAATGGCAGCAGTTAAGTACCATATGACTTTATTCAGTTTCATAAAGCTAAACGTTAGTATTGCTACCCGGGACAATTGCCCTTCTGTCCCCCTCTCCTGGCAGGAAAAAGGGATGGAGATAATACAGATACAAGTTCACATAACTCATGCAATGACAATTTTACTAAACTTTTATGATAAACGATTTACGATAAATATGTTATTTTAAATTTTAAACTACAATTAGCTGCAGTTTTCTAAAATTTCGTTTTATAAAAAATATATTCAATTTTTTTTCAAGATAATATTAGCTGTAGAAATTAAAAATTGAAGCTGCGTATGGCTGGACTTGGGCGCGACCTAGGCCCAGGCGCTGGGCCCAGCGGTCCCTGCGTACATTTCAGATCGGTTATAGTGAACCTCGTTCGCAGCAGTGATTCTCTTATAGCTAGGGTGGCCTAACTTGCTTGGTACAAGAGGCAGAAATGATGGATTTCAAAAATTCTAGAACCTGAAGAAGTGATAAGTGCTTAAACGTAGCTTGCGACAGAAGGCACGAGGTACGTCTGGAAGGTAAGTTTCCCACGACCAATAAAAATGCGCAAAACATTACAGTGAAAAATTTATTGCAAAAGATACAGCAATATTTCAGATAGTTCTCAATAAGAATAACCTGAAGTGTAACACTTGTCATATCGTCGGATAAGTTTTTGTAACCAATTGTCATAGAAGTCTGTACGCTGAGAAAGAAGCCTGAGTGTCACAGTTGTTTGCAGTCTTCGATAATGAAAAAGTGATGCTCGGACAGGAATTTCTTCAGCTGTAAGTCATTAGAAACAAGACGGTACTATAAGTTGGATCAACCCTGGTCCTGTGATCACGGAAGTTCAATTTCAATCACAATCATCCACGAATTACCTGGTAACATTCTCAAAATGTCATCCATTCATCACAATTACATGTTGGAGTCTGAGAATGAAATTAGCACACACCTTCTGCAACGTGTCTTAACGCAATGTCTGCACAGTACTGACAGATTAGCCTTTCTAAGGATTTGGGATTTTGGCTTTCGAATCTCTTTTACCTTTCGAATGGCTCCAAAAGAAAAATAAAATATCACACCGACTATGTAGAGATGAATGACGGATATTTTGAGAATATTGTTACGAATTTTCTGGGCAACCCGCTGTTCTGGGATTTTAAATAGTTCAAAATTCGTATTCTAAACTTCAAATAGTTAAATTTTGCTTTTTATTGCATCAAAATCTGTCAACTAGAACCGGAGATACGGAGGTTTCGGTTTCCCTATTCTTTAGTGTGGGGTTTCCAGAAATCTCGAGAAATAATGGTCGTAGGCCTTCGGTAACTTTCCTTTTGGGGACTTATTTTTGGCGTCAAATTTATCGATATTTAGCCAAAAGTCGCGAAGCTTGGCGACATTTCGGTCATTTGGCGCGATTTTCGAAATGGCGGCTTTAAAGTTGCTTTTTCAGCATTAAACTCGCATAATAACCTAATATTTCTCTTCTATGACGTAATAAAAATTCCCGCTTTACATGGAATCTTCGAGAAATAGACGCTTCTTGTAGCTTCTGCGTCGCCTATAAATACAAGCTGTTAGAGGCCCCCCACTTCAGTGTGAGTTGAGCTCCCATAGTGTGTGAATCGAGCTCTCTCAGCGAGTACGCTTGCTTTGTTCTGTGAATTGATAGTGCTATAGCAGCGGTGTTTCCGCTTGCTGTTCGAAGCTGATTTTAAAGTCCTGTGTGTAAATTCTTTATTGCTGTGTCTTGAGGGAGTGTTAGTGTTATCCCTCGTATATTTCCACTGAATTTTGCCTGTGGAAGTGTTTTGTTTTGTGCGAGAAATACAGCATTTGTGAGAGCTTCTGATCTAAGCGGACTGTTAGAAGCACATTACCGTTTGATTGTGCTTGTGAAGCTTGTAAAGCTGGTTTTTCGACGAAGTTAAGAAGCAATAAAGTTGTGTTTCATCCTGACAAGTGGACTCTTTACTAGAACTTCCTACACCAACTGGACTTTAGAACGACGAACCCAGCAATAGCAGAGTTTTCTGCAACAATATTGTCATGTAACTGCCAATCTCTCTTGCTGAATGCAGAAGCCGCAGCGCCACCTGTAATATTTTATATCTAACATAATAAAGTGTTCCAAAATACAAATTCTAGACCTCAAACATTGATTTCCTGCTAGATTTTTTTTTTCTCGATTTGTTTGTGTTTTATTAATTTTTAAAAACAGGCACTTCTTTTTGGTTACGCTGTAAAACATGACATTACTTAGTTGAAACAATTCTTTTTGGAAATTACGCAACTTTTGAATAGGTTTGAAAAGAATTTAATTGAGTTAAAGATTCGGAAAATTTTAGAATGCCTCTTTACAAGTTATCCTCTGAATGGTTACAAACAATGAACCTCTAGGAGTACGAAAGACTCAAGAAAAAAAAAATTCTAAACATACGGAATTTGGAATATTTCCCTAACACCTCAGGTAAGGTAACACCTCGGCTAAGTCATTTTCGTGAAGTGAATTTTTTCTGCAAGTTGCATGAGACATACAATTCTACTGTTAGTGTTAGTTCATAGTACATTTGGTGAAGAACACGGAGAAAAAAAAATACCGCTCTCTACTAGATGGTAGAGATCAATACATGGTTGTTTTCTGCGTCCCAAA
The DNA here is from genome assembly GCA_038373885.1 of Cheiracanthium punctorium. Taxonomy (NCBI): domain Eukaryota; kingdom Metazoa; phylum Arthropoda; class Arachnida; order Araneae; family Cheiracanthiidae; genus Cheiracanthium; species Cheiracanthium punctorium. The sequence goes on from JAWZYV010004542.1 coordinate 252,370, forward strand.
ACTAGAAGAATAGATCGTAGAATTATGGGCGTAGGTGATACACCTAACTGGTACAGACTAAATGGTGGTCAAGTATTTCTAGTCCGTAGTATTTTGGCTGATCACAGCAGAATGACTAGTCTGTGTAACTAGCAATTGTTGATCGATTTTTAAAGCACTAGAATTACCGTACTCGCTAGCGTACACAGCGGTTTACAGATATTTTCATCTGGATACAAGCACCAACCAGCTTATAGAGGAGAGACCTAAAAATTGGATAAGTGGGTTCAGAAGTGTCTTATTTAGGATCTAGTATTTATAGGAAGTACGTAGACTGATAAAATCTAGTTCCGTCAACTATTTTCTAGATGTCAGAGGAATCTATCTATATTTTTTATCAGTGAAGCATTAATTTTTTTTCGAGTGTTTAGCATTATTGTTTTGTTTTGAAATCAGTTCAAAACTTCTGTGACGAGAATCGTTCTTCGGGTTTAACACCTTTAAAAATTTTCAGGTTAAGAAATTCTGTATATATATCTATCTTCACAGGAACACATATTTATTTCCTGTTCAAACTCAATTCTAAAGTATTGAGTAAACTTCAAAACATTCTCCTTCGCAAATACGAAAAACATGAAAAGAAGTACTTTTATTTTACGGAGGTTATCTTCGACTTTCAAGCCTCTATGAAAGGTGATTCACATTGCAGTGTCTTCATGTTACGGATTGTTTTGGTAAACATACGGTTCCGTTGATAATCTGTTCCATTCTAGAAAAAAGAAAGAATAATGAAAGTTAAACAAAAATAGGGGGAATTGTATAACTTCTTTCAAACAAATGCTCTTTAAGAATGAAATTTTTACAAAATCAGTGATATCTGTTGTTTCTACTGTCACAGCAGTAAGCTGTTTCTCTATTTTTTGCAGCCAATTTAAATTGTTTAAGGGCCCGTCTGCACATATATTTTTAAATTAATTTTAAAATTTTGCAGCAGAAACTATTATTTAGTCCCTGCTTAATCCTTTTCTTGAACCTGAAATCCACCTTGTTTTTATTTCATCATTTTGCGGTGATAATTGAGCGAGTTATCAAGCCATGCCTTATCTTTCTCGCAGACAGACATCGGAGAAACTGGGGAATAATAGAACACATTTGACGCTTTCTGCTGTAAAAAAAAAGCAAATTATTTTTTTAAGTACTAGAGAGCTATTTTGTACACGCCAGTATTTTCTGTCGACATAATTTGTGGACATTTTTTGTGTACATGATTTGTGTCGATATACACTGCTGGCCACCCAAATTGCAACACCAAGAAAAACAAGAGATATCACAACAAAATTTATTGTGTAGATAACATGTTGACCAAGTAACAAATGATTAAATTTACAGCATTCTATGAAGCGTGGTTCCTGCCAAAATCAGTACCCAGAGTAGCCGCCGTTGTTGGAGATCACAGCTGCCACACGCCTCGGCATTGATTCAAAGAGACTTTGAATGTGTTCTTGGGGTACAGCAGACCAAGCAGCTTCCACACGTTGCCAAAGTTGATCTGGTGTGACAGCTGGGGATGAACTCTGGGTCAGTCGTTGAGCAACCATGGACCACATGTTTTCTATCGGCGAAAGATCCGGAGAGCGCGCCGGCCAGGGAAGCAATTCAATCTGGTGATTGACGAAGAACCCTTGGACAATGCGTGCCACGTGTGGCCGTGCATTATCCTGCTGAAATATGGCTGTTGGCAAGCCCTGAAGGTAAGAAAGGACAACTGGCTCCAACACCTCGGAGATGTAGCGCTGGCTGGTTAAAGTACCGGCAATGCGTACTAGAGGAGTGCGAGAGAGATATCCGATACCGCCCCATACCATAATACCCGGTGCAGGACCAGTGTGACGGTGCATAATGCAGCTGTTCAGCATCCTCTCTCCACGGTGTCTCCAGACTCGAATCCGACCGTCGTGGTGTTGCATACAGAAGCGTGACTCGTCAGTAAAGAGAATTTCATTCCATTCTGTCGTCCACATCCTTCTTTCATCGCACCATTGGCGGCGGAGACGTCTGTGGTTCCGCGTCAGAGGTAGACAAAGCAACGGACGTCTTGCGGACAGACCATTCTGCTGTAAACGACGTCGAATGGTACGCGCAGACACTGGATGATGCGTTACAGACTGAATCTGCTGTGATATGGTTCGTGATGTGACTGAGCGGTCCGTCACTGCCATGCGTACAATCTGCCTGTCATCACGTGACGTGGTGCACTGAGGTCGATGCGGTCGATCACGTCTGTCCGTCGTACCCTCCTGCACCCAACGATCACATATCCGCATCACAGTTGTTTGGTTTCGTCCAATACGACGACCGATTTCCCTGAAAGATAACCCACAATCTCGGTATGCCACTATCCTTCCTCTGTCAAACTCGGATACTTGATCAAAAGATGATCGTTGTTTCCTACGAGGCATAATTTATCGTTTTTTTGAAAAAAAAGCAAGAAAAACACAATTGCTGTACTTGAAACCGTCGAAATCTCCAAGCCTTAAATAGCGCTTTGAGGTGGCGCCACAGGCGCGCTTGATGTGCGTCTGCGCTGAAATTCTAATCATTTGCATATCTCACCTCAGCTAATGCATGTTGTAAATTTCATATTATTTGCATGCTTCCTTCAGGGTGTTGCATTTACGATGGCCAGCAGTGTATGTTTTCGTTGCATTTTACAATAGATAACGCGGAGGAGGGAGGGAAAGTAAAATGTTAAAAGTTGCCAAGGTTTGTAATTTTTTTATGATTTATCGCCGAATTTGGCTCCAAAAAATAAAACCTCATGACTGAAACTAGTTTGGGGATATCTTCCATATTTGGCGAGAAACTAACCAACTCTGTAGTTTATTACAATAGAGAAGTATTGTTAGAAAATACGTGGCGAAGATTATTAAACAGTTTTATTAGGTAATTTTAATGTAGATTTCAACTCTGAAAAGGGTTTTATGGAACAAGAAGGACAAACACGGCACACTCATGGATTATGGTGCACATTCCAGACAATATTTATGAAGTTGCAGTACAGTTAGCATATGCATCATTGTACAACATATTTTTAGGAGACTTATGCCTTAATACTTAATGCCTCGCCGGCTACGCAGCTAGTGATGAATATGACAAGTACTTTTAATTTCACGAAATATTTATTGACAAAGTATATTGTTCTTTAACCCATACTCTCGTAACAATCTTACTAATACTCCTCCTTACTTATACTAATATTATCTGTCTTCCTTTCTCTGCCTTAAACAGCTTATTTAAATATTTAAATTCTGCATGATTCAATCTCGGAAAAAAACACCAAACTGTGTTATCACTAGGAGCTATTTACAGTTGCATAAATTGCGGATTTATGTTCATGTATGACGCATATTTTGAGTCACAGTTTAACAATCTTATGCAATTTTTAATTTATGGCGTCATGTTTTACAATAACATGACAGAAATCCCGGACAGTTGAGTCAGTTCAGCTGGTTAGTTCATCTAGTTGCAGAGAAACACAGTTCGGGCTTCACGTAATCGGAACAATATATAAGGTAGGAAAAGCGATTGAGGAAAATTTCATCTTGTCAATTTTCAAAAAGTTACACTTTTTAAATTTGTATACGAGCCCCGTACAAAAAATTCCCAGTTAGTAAAATGCGCCCCATGCACTAATGAGGTGATATGCAAAATTTCAGCCTACTTTTATCGTATAACGTTTCAGAGATATACATCTTCATACGAAAATGTCCAGGGGCTATACATGAATTTGGCTGTAAATATTTATTGCAAGCGTACGAAAAATTATTTTCTTTCGTAATTTGCCTACGATCCGTGAAACGCGATCATCCGACGAGATTTTTTTTCCTCGAAGAGCCGTTGAAAAGTAGTTTAAGTCAACATATATTTAGCTTCATATATTTGACATTCTTTAGGATATAATTCTAAAGATTTGCACATCACATCTTAAGTGAATGGGGCATATTTTACTAACTGTTTTTTTTTTTTTTTTTCATCAGTTGTTGTATACAAATTTGAAAAGTGTAACTTTTTGAAAATTAGCGAGAGTAACTTTTTAGTAATGTATTTTTCTTTCCTGCCTTATTTGAACAATTTTTCAATTTACATTGCTGTCTCATCTCTAAGATATAAAGAATTAAATCCCGTTACCACCGTTTTGGAACACCCTGTATGTATGCATAAACTTTTAACGTTTAAGATGAACGTAAATTTGTTTCACCTCTCGCAAGCAAATAAATATCCACTCTCCTCACGTTGAAATCCAAATTGAAAAGCAATGACCAAACTTCAAAACATTCTCCAGAGCAAATAGGAGAAACCTGAAAAGGAACATTTATTCTACCAAAGATCCCCACATCTTTCTGATTGATGGAACTTTCATTTGTATAGAGGAAGATTCTTTTCCCAAAGCACATACTTTGGAATACTTTGAAAAACTCGCTTTTCCGCCAGCATTTATTTTTTTTCGACGCTTAAAATTTAAACGTGCCTTCCTACTTTCGGTGTGGATTTTTTTTTTTTTTTTTTTTTTTTTGTATATATATTTGAAAAATTGCCTACTCATATGCATTAGAGTTTTGAAGCATCGTATAATACACGATGTCAAAAAAATATAGTAATACATTTAATTCTTCAACTATTATCTATTAGAGATTTCTCTATGATAGATAAGTGGGTGGTATAAATTAGAAAAAAAAAATATTCAAGTAAGGCAGGAAAAACGACTACATTAAGAAGAAATTCCTAAAATTATTTTTTCAAAAAGTTACAATTTTTAATTTGTATGCTACCTCCTACAGAAAAATTCCTAATTAGTAAAATGTGCTCCATACACTTATGAATTGATGTACTTATCTAAGAAAAGTATCACAAAACTTGTGTCAAAGATATAAATATATATATCCTGACTTAAACCAATGTTCAGTGGCTCTGGAAGGAAAAAAAACCCCATCGGGTGAAAGCATTCAGTAGTCGTGTACAAATTACAAAAGAACAGTCTGTCCCCTGAAACAAACGTACAGAAATAAATAAAGAAAATACTTTTTTTGTGGACTGGAACAATAAGCATTTACATTCGAATTCATGTATAGCCCGTGACTGGTCATTTAAAGATATTTCTGATATTTTTTATGATAAGAATGAAAATTTTGTGCATCAACTTATTAATAAATGGGGCCAGTTTTACAAACTGGGAGGCCTTACCATGGCACAGTGGTTATGCCACTGAAAATGGTAGACGGCCGAGGTGTGAAGGTCGCGGGTTCGGGCCCCATCGCGCGGCTGTCGATCTAACGGTCTGGAGTTTTGGTAGGTTTTCTCCAGATATAACGCGAATACGCGTTATAACCCCTTAGAAAGTCCTCCTACCAAGGCTCCTAGGCAGATACCCCGCGAGCAGGTGTGCCTTAACACACACACAAACTGGAAATTTTTTGGTACGTAGGTCGAATACAAATTTAAAAAATGTAACTTTTTCAAAACTGAAGATAGAAATTTTTTCTGGGCTAGTCTTTTTTTGTACTTTATTTAGAACAGTTTTTTCCATTGCCCACTTAATCTCTAACAGATAAAGAATTGAAGCGTGCTACCACCTTTTTGAGGCACCCTGTATACGTACATAAGCTTTTAAATTATATAACGTTTAAGATGAACGAAAATTTGTTTCAGCTCTCGCAAGCAAATAAATCTCCACTCTTCTTACGTTCGAATCCAAATTGAAAAGCAATGGCTAAACTTCAAAACATTCTCCAGAGCAAATAGGAGAAACCTGAGGAGGAACATTTATTCTACCAAAGATCTCCCATCTCTCTGATTGATGAAACTTTCATTTGTATAGAGGAAGATTTTTCTCCCAAAGCACATACTTTGGAATACTTTTGAAAACTTGCTATTCCGCCAACATTTATTTTTTCGACGCTTTAAATTTAAACATGTCTTCCTACCTTCGTTGTGGGTTATTTTTTTAAATATTTGAAAAAATAACGACTTATATGATTTAGGGTCTTGGTGCGTAGTATTATTGAACATAATTGGAAATTGATAAAGGCCGACTAATGGCCGATTGCGTAAGACACTGAACATCAGGAAATGGTGTACGTGGTTTAAAGTTCTGAGCTGCTGTCGATTTAACGGTTTGGAGTTTAGGACGGTTTTCTCCATATGTAAAGTGAATGTGCGTTACAAAGTCAACTCAAAACGGCCTGCATAAGGTCCCAACCTCCCTTCGGCAGATAAACCTTTCGTAGCTCTACCTTAAAACCACATGCGTAGCTGCCGGGAGGGCACAGGGAGCACGTTTCAGATTCTTTTAATTTTCAATATTTATTTGGAAATTCAAAGAAACTTCCCTCTTTTGCTTTTAAAGTCGATATGTGCCCCTCACAAAATGTTTCATGTGCCACCACAAAAAAATATCTATCTATCTACACGTGACTCCCATGCTTTACACAACAATATAAATACTTTTCACTGAAAAACTGATGAGTGCATTGACATAAATTTTGTATAAGCTCCAAACGCGAAATAATCTACAAGAATTTGTTTTAAAATTGAAAAAAAAATCCCAATTTATTTAAGGAAACAATTCAAAAATGATCAAAGACAAGATAATGAATGTTCAAATTGTTCGTACGCTTCAAGATGGTTAATTCCCTTGTTAATGTTACCGTTTATACATACAAAGCACCACATAGCAAAACATTTTCGAAATAAATATACAAAAGAATCTTGAGCGGTTTTTCAATAATTGGTGGATATGTTCTTCTGTTTTTAGATGCATTATGTTGTTAATTGGGGAACTTTAACTCTAACCAGCTTGCATATATATTTTTTTCTATTTCTGATATTCTAAGCAAAGTGGACAAATGAGTTATCATCTATCACTTTTTATGATTATTTTTTTCGCCTTAATCTCTCTAATTATAGAAAACATTCACCAGTACCTCTCAAAAAGTAAATGTCAAAGTAAACGACTCTAATATTCAAAATTAAGCTTTCTTGAATTTGGTAAAATTGGCTGTTTTTGTTTTCAGATGTCATCAACAAAAGCTGTTAGTGAGTTTAAAAGAGGGGAAATTGTGTCGATGCGACAAAATGACGTAAAAGTATCTCACATTTCAAATAAACTTAAACTATCAAATAGAAGCGTGACAAAGATATGTAAATCATATTTAACTGAAGCAAGTATAAAAGCCTACACATCAGGGGGTCTATACTCAAAAAAAGTGACCATGAAAACTGAAGCAGATTGTGAAGAAAAATAAGGAAAGCAGACGATTGACAAGGCTACATTTGACGATTGACAATGCTTAAATTTGAACTGTGAAACAGATCCCCACCGTGGCAGAGTGGATGAGTCATTCAAAACGGCAGACGGCTGAAGTATGTAGGGCCAGGGTTTGGGTCCTATCACCAGGTTTTCAATCTAACGGTCTGGAATTTCTTTCGGTTTTCTCCAGATGTAACGCGAATACACCTTAACCATTTAGAAAGTCATCCGACCAAGGCACCCCCATCCTAGGCAGGTCGCCCAAGCATAGTGCTGCCATAGCAACAACCCAACTCTAAAACAAACTGGAAGAAAAGTTGTGTTGGAAAAAAAAGTAAAAATGTGGAAGCGCCAAATATTAAATGAAGTGACAAACACATTGGCCAGTTTGCTTATAAGCTAATGAAGTTTAAATACATTAATTCTAATAATATATTTGATGATTTTTTTAAATTAATATTCGAAAATAACACTTTTCTACAAGACTACAAAATTATATGAATAAATAAATAAAAATAAAATAATATAAAATACGTGATTTTTACATTTGTCTAGATTTTTTTAATCATTTGCTAATAACATTATCAAATCATCATCATTCCGAATATTGGAAACCAAGCCATTAAAAATGTTAAGTTCTAAACACTGCATTAATTATTTGGATGTTCATGCAATACCCAAGTATATGTCTCCTCTAGAATAAAAATATTCCCCCTCTTTCCCAATTCCGAATTGAACACCAAACCTCTTGACACTAAACATTCTTCAGAGTAAAAAAGGGGAAAAACTGAAAAGGAACATTTATTTTTCCATGAAAGTCTCCATCATTCATGACGATGAAATTTTCATGAATAAAAATACAGGTTCTTTTCAAGAACCCTTCATTTGAGGATTGCCGTGGAAACCATCCAATTCTATTGCCACACTTTCCTGCACTTGAAAAATGTTACTAATAAAAAGCCTTATCTTAAGATCATTCACCAGAAAGAAAAATATATTCTTAATTTTGAGAATTTTGAAGTCGCGAATTAACTGTTAACTTCTTTTTTTTTTTCATCTGATTAAATAAAAATATGATAATGTTAGTAAGCGTGGGTTTATGTTTGTTTGTTTCTGTTTTTATGTCAAAAGAACGCATGAGCTATCGCCCTAGGATGGGGGGAGCCTTGATTGGACTTTTTTCTAGGGGATTCTAACATGTACTCACATTGCACCCGAAAAAAAAATGACTAAACTCAGTTGGATCGACAGCCGCGCGATAGGAAAGCCCAGAACTCTAAAACTTCACACTTTAGCCGTCTTCCATTATGAGTGTCTTATCGTATCGACTATAGTCGAACAAACGTAGTTTTATAAATTTACTGCGAACATACTTCGGAAATGCTTCATATTAATGCAACAATAAATCAAGTGCGCCTTCAACTCCTGAAAACTCGAATATTTACTAAATTACTTGAAAGCTGTATTATTTTATACTAGTTGTCTGCCAGTGGTCGAAATTCGACCATAAAGAATTAATTTTTTTTAATTTGAGCGTGAATAAAGTTCTACTGTCAAAGTGTATTCTCACCGTTCCATATACAGTGGAATCTACTAAAATGAGCGCCTTGGCTAAGAGACCATCAGTCTTAGTGACCACTTTTGTGCAGTTTCACTTTACAACCATCACACTTTTCCGTGATGACGGTGTTTTTGTAAGAACTCTATCATATTTTGCTAAATGCCAAAGGAACTCCAGCGTGTGGGTCATAGGGTCATCTCATTCTACCGACCTTGGATTTCACACATTCAGTTTCCGTTTTGAACAATTTAGGCTAATCTAAAAAGTCTAGTGGCTCCCTCGAAAATTGAGCCTGGAGCCGCCATAGGCTAAATGCCTATTATGTTCGGCGTTATAAAATCTTAAAGCGTCGAATGATTGAACTCTGCTTGCTGAGGCGTACCATTGACCATGTATAAAAAGGTGCTGCTGACTAAATAAATGTGCACTTTTTTCGAATGATTCTCGTTGACATTTATTTACTGTCATCGCAAATGCAGGTATATTTGGAAATTGAGTTTCTTGAAAGGATATCGTAAAATAGTACCAGAATATTTTATAAGTGGAATTAAAATTCTTTTATTACCTAGTTCGAATCAAATCACATCACATCTAACCCGCAGTTGTCGACAAGTATAGTAGTAGGATTTCAAATGCTGGGCGACTCTGAATTGTGTTGCCGGAACCACCGGTGGATGACAAGTTCTGCTCTCAAAACTGGAACCAAAGTGTGAAGGTCCTGGGTTCGGGTCCCATAGCGCGGCTGTCGATCTGGAGTTTTGGTAGGTTTCTCCAGATGTAACGTGAATACGCATTAGAACCCCTTAGAAAGTCCTCCTTCAAGGGCATTCCCCCCTTGGCAGATTGCCCTCGTGTAGCGTTGCCATAATCACACGCACACAAAACTGGAAAGCAAGAGATGCCAGGTTCAAACCCCGGTCGCGCCTGTCGACCTAGCCGTTCGGAGTTTTCTGTGGTTTTCTTCTAGAAACTGGGATAAATACGGGTTAGGATCCCTTAGAAAGTCCTCAAGAAGGGCATTCCCTCTATTGGCCTAGGACCCTCTAACAGTCAATCGGGCTTAACACACAAACAAACAAACTGAATCGTGTAGGGAATGCTTCTTTTTAGGTTCGATACCCAAAATTTAAATTGCAATTTTTTAAATTCTTACTTAAAACAAAATATTAAGCGACATATTTGCACAATGCATAAAGATGCAGTATTGAGTATCTCTAACATTTAGTGCATTTTTTTAAATTTCGTTCATGTCTGCAGAATACAACCCATACATGTAACAATGAACCAAGTGTATTTTATATGCATAAACATTCTAAGATCTCCTCAATTGCTTGAAAGCTAAGTTGCCTTAAATTACATTTTAAGAAGTCGTATGAGCGCCCAGACGATATTTGGTGATCCCAAGTGCATACATTTAACCCGTAGCTGTAGGAAGGCAGAGTGAGTCGATTCCATCTTCTGGGCGAATTTCATTTGCCTCCCTTGAATGCTTCCTTTTTAATTCCTCGTAAACGGAGGCTTATTGATACTATCCAAAATAAAAATTGTAATTTTTTCAGTTCTTACACAAAATAAAGTATTTAACAACGCATTTCTGTTAAGCATAAAAACGCCGGATTAAAAGTATCTCACAAAAGAGTATCTCGTGCTTTTCGTGGTTTTTTTTTTATTTCTTCCATGTCAGAAAAAAGCATCCTGCCTCTGTAACTGAGAACAATGTGTTTACTATGCATAGAAATTTTTATATCTCCTTAATGACTTGGAAGCTCAATAGCCTTATAATGCATTTTAAGAAGGCATCTGAACGCCCAGATGACCATCGGTGGTCCGATGTGCGGGCTTCAAACCCGTAGCTGTCGGGAGGCAGAGTGGTTCGATTCCACCTTCTGGGCGAATCTTATTCGCTTCTACTAAATCTTTTTTTTTTCTTGCTCCTCTTCCCAGGAGACTTAGTAATATCCAAAAATTTAATTGTAAATTGTTAAATTCTTACAAAAAAGATTGAAAAATAGCGGTATATTCGCTGCACACGTAAAAACAAAGTATTAAAATTACTTCACGACAAAGTATCTATCACTTTTGATGGATTTTTTATTTCGTCCATGTCTGAAAAAAGCATCCTGCCTCTGTAACTGAGAATCAAGTGTGTTTACTATGCATACATATTTTTATATCTCCTTAATTACTTGGAAGCTCAATAGCCTTATAAACATTTTAGGAAGGCTTCTAAACGCCCAGATGACCATCGGTGGTCCGATGTGCGGGCTTCAAACCCGTAGCTGTCGGGAGGCAGAGTGGTTCGATTCCACCTTCTGGGCGAATCTTATTCGCTTCTACTAAATCTTTTTTTTTTCTTGCTCCTCTTCCCAGGAGACTTAGTAATATCCAAAAATTTAATTGTAAATTGTTAAATTCTTACAAAAAAGATTGAAAAATAGCGGTATATTCGCTGCACACGTAAAAACAAAGTATTAAAATTACTTCACGACAAAGTATCTATCACTTTTGATGGATTTTTTATTTCGTCCATGTCTGAAAAAAGCATCCTGCCTCTGTAACTGAGAATCAAGTGTGTTTACTATGCATACATATTTTTATATCTCCTTAATGACTTGGAAGCTCAATAGCCTTATAATGCATTTTAGGAAGGCTTCTAAACGCCCAGATGACCATCGGTGGTCCGATGTGCGGGCTTCAAACCCGTAGCTGTTGGGAGGCAGAGTGGTTCGATTCCACCTTCTGGGCGAATCTTATTCGCTTCTACTGAATCTTTTTTTTTTCTTGCTCCTCTTCCCAGGAGACTTAGTAATATCCAAAAATTTAATTGTAAATTGTTAAATTCTTAAAAAAGATTGAAAAATAGCGGTATATTCGCTGCACACGTAAAAACAAAGTATTAAAATTACTTCACGACAAAGTATCTATCACTTTTGATGGATTTTTTATTTCGTCCATGTCTGAAAAAAGCATCCTGCCTCTGTAACTGAGAATCAAGTGTGTTTACTATGCATACATATTTTTATATCTCCTTAATGACTTGGAAGCTCAATAGCCTTATAATGCATTTTAGGAAGGCTTCTAAACGCCCAGATGACCATCGGTGGTCCGATGTGCGGGCTTCAAACCCGTAGCTGTCGGGAGGCAGAGTGGTTCGATTCCACCTTCTGGGCGAATCTTATTCGCTTCTACTAAATCTTTTTTTTTTCTTGCTCCTCTTCCCAGGAGACTTAGTAATATCCAAAAATTTAATTGTAAATTGTTAAATTCTTACAAAAAAGATTGAAAAATAGCGGTATATTCGCTGCACACGTAAAAACAAAGTATTAAAATTACTTCACGACAAAGTATCTATCACTTTTGATGGATTTTTTATTTCGTCCATGTCTGAAAAAAGCATCCTGCCTCTGTAACTGAGAATCAAGTGTGTTTACTATGCATACATATTTTTATATCTCCTTAATGACTTGGAAGCTCAATAGCCTTATAATGCATTTTAGGAAGGCTTCTAAACGCCCAGATGACCATCGGTGGTCCGATGTGCGGGCTTCAAACCCGTAGCTGTCGGGAGGCAGAGTGGTTCGATTCCACCTTCTGGGCGAATCTTATTCGCTTCTACTGAATCTTTTTTTTTCTTGCTCCTCTTCCCAGGAGACTTAGTAATATCCAAAAATTTAATTGTAAATTGTTAAATTCTTACAAAAAAGATTGAAAAATAGCGGTATATTCGCTGCACACGTAAAAACAAAGTATTAAAATTACTTCACGACAAAGTATCTATCACTTTTGATGGATTTTTTATTTCGTCCATGTCTGAAAAAAGCATCCTGCCTCTGTAACTGAGAATCAAGTGTGTTTACTATGCATACATATTTTTATATCTCCTTAATGACTTGGAAGCTCAATAGCCTTATAATGCATTTTAGGAAGGCTTCTAAACGCCCAGATGACCATCGGTGGTCCGATGTGCGGGCTTCAAACCCGTAGCTGTCGGGAGGCAGAGTGGTTCGATTCCACCTTCTGGGCGAATCTTATTCGCTTCTACTAAATCTTTTTTTTTTCTTGCTCCTCTTCCCAGGAGACTTAGTAATATCCAAAAATTTAATTGTAAATTGTTTTATTCTTACAAAAAAGATTGAAAAATAGCGGTATATTCGCTGCACACGTAAAAACAAAGTATTAAAATTACTTCACGACAAAGTATCTATCACTTTTGATGGATTTTTTATTTCGTCCATGTCTGAAAAAAGCATCCTGCCTCTGTAACTGAGAATCAAGTGTGTTTACTATGCATACATATTTTTATATCTCCTTAATGACTTGGAAGCTCAATAGCCTTATAATGCATTTTAAGAAGGCTTCTAAACGCCCAGATGACCATCGGTGGTCCGATGTGCGGGCTTCAAACCCGTAGCTGTCGGGAGGCAGAGTGGTTCGATTCCACCTTCTGGGCGAATCTTATTCGCTTCTACTGAATCTTTTTTTTTTTCTTGCTCCTCTTCCCAGGAGACTTAGTAATATCCAAAAATTTAATTGTAAATTGTTAAATTCTTACAAAAAAGATTGAAAAATAGCGGTATATTCGCTGCACACGTAAAAACAAAGTATTAAAATTACTTCACGACAAAGTATCTAGCACTTTTCATGGATTTTTTATTTCGTCCATGTCTAAAAAAAGCATCCTGCCTCTGTAACTGAGGACCAAGTGTGTTTACTATGCATACATATTTTTATATCTCCTTAATGACTTGGAAGCTCAATAGCCTTATAATGCATTTTAGGAAGGCATCTGAACGCCCAGATGACCATCGGTGGTCCGATGTGCGGGCTTCAAACCCGTAGCTGTCGGGAGGCAGAGTGGTTCGATTCCACCTTCTGGGCGAATCTTATTCGCTTCTACTAAATCTTTTTTTTTTCTTGCTCCTCTTCCCAGGAGACTTAGTAATATCCAAAAATTTAATTGTAAATTGTTAAATTCTTACAAAAAAGATTGAAAAATAGCGGTATATTCGCTGCACGCGTAAAAACAAAGTATTAAAATTACTTCACGACAAAGTATCTAGCACTTTTGATGGATTTTTTATTTCGTCCATGTCTGAAAAAAGCATCCTGCCTCTGTAACTGAGAACTAAGTGTGTTTACTATGCATACATATTTTTATATCTCCTTAATGACTTGGAAGCTCAATAGCCTTATAATGCATTTTAAGAAGGCTTTTGAACTCCCAGATGACCATCGGTTATCCGATGTGCGGGCTTCAAACCCATTGCCTTTCGTCGCCAGGGCACAGTGGTTATGCCACTGAAAATGGTAGACGGCCGAGGTGTGAAGGTCCCGGGTTCGGGTCCCATTGCGCGGATGTCGATCTAACAGTCTGGAGTTTTTGTAGTTTTTCTTCTGATGTAACGTGAATATTTGTTAGAACCCCTTAGAAAGTCCTCCTATCAAGGCACCCCCCATCCTAGGCAGATACCCCGCGTGCAGGTTTGCCTTAACACACAACACACAACACAACACAAACCCGTAGCATTCGGGAGGCAGAGTGGTTCGTTTCCACCTCCTGGGCGAATCTTATTCGCTTCTACTGAATCTTTTTTTTTTCTTGCTCCTCTTCCCAGGAGACTTAGTAATATCCAAAAATTTAATTGTAAATTGTTAAATTCTTACAAAAAAAGATTGAAAAGTACCGGTATAATCGTTGCACGCGTAAAAACAAAGTATTAAAATTACTTCACAACAGAGTATCTTGCACTTTTCGCGGATTTTTTATTTCCGCCAATTTGAAAAATGCATTCTGTTTGTAACAATGAACAAATGTATAATTTTTAGCGCTCAGGTGCTATTTCTTTCAAGCACGGAATTTTTGTCTACACAGCGCGCCGTGGTTACTTTTACGTTTGATCCATGTTTTCTGCAGAGTGATTTGATATTGCCAACTGAAACATGGACTATCCCTTCAGATGTTTTTCAAATATCAGGATTCACTTTGTTCGAACGGATAGACAGTGGTTTCCAAAACAGAAAGCCAACTGGAGTTATGATTTTTATAAAGGAAACCCTTTACCCGTGCCTACTGGTGTTCAAATAGTCATTGCGTATATTCATGATAAAGTGAGATTCGCAGTTACATACGCTAGTCTTCGAATTTCTTATGAAGATAAATTAGGCACTATATTCGAAACCTTGCTGAAGGAGGATGATTGTAAGACTGTTTTAGTAGGAGATTTTAGCATAGAATTAAATTCCGATGAAGGATCAAATTTCGTAACTGAAATGGATAATTTAGATTTTCCAATATGCACTTATCCAAAACATTTCACAACTAGGGGGGCAAAAAACAATGGATGCAATTTTCACCAATAAAATTATGCGAACAGTAGTCTATATGAGCACTTACAGTTTTCGTTTTCCTGTATATGGCAAATTGATTGAATAGATTTAATTAAAAACAAAACAAAACAAAAAAACCTGAAATTCCTCCAACCGAGTGCGTAGGTAAAATCTGGAAGACTTGCAGATTTTTTTTCTTTAACATGAATTTTCTGATTTTTGTGCTTAACATGAATCCCACTGACAAATTCTCGTCGGATGGACAACAGAAGGGGGATGCCATCACTTTCTAAGGGGTCCTAAACCGTATTTACGCTAAGTTTCGGAGGAAAACCACGTAAAACGCCGAACGGTTTCGTCGGCGGACGCGACCTAGTTTCGAACCAGAAATCTCCGTCTATGAGTTCAGTGCACAATACACTATGCCAGCCTCACCATGGCACAGTGATTCTGCCACTGAAAATTGTAGACGGCCGAAGTGTTATGGTCCCGCGTTCGGATCCCGTTGCGCGGCTGTCGATCTATCCGTTTGGAGTTTTCTCCGAAACTAGCGTAAATAGGTCCCATCGAAAGACCCCCACGGAGTTCACCCCCTCACCTTGTGTTGTCCCTCTGACGTGTATCTTTAAGCTGGTTTAAGCCAAGCACAGAAATGTGAATTACAAGTTACACAGACAAACAAACAAAATGCCCTATGCCACTGGTGAGGCACCAAGTTTATTTTCTATGCATACGACTGTTTATATCTCCTGAATTACTTGAAATCTCAATTGCCTTATATTGCATTTATGAAGAATTTCGGTGATCCGATATTCGTGCTTCAAACGCGTAGCTGTCGGAAGGCAGAGTGGATTCGATTCAGCCTTCTGGGCGAATCGGAATCGCCTCTCTGGGATGCTTTTTTTTTTGGGGGGGGGGCGTCTTCCCAGGAGACTTATTAACATCCAAAAATGGAATTTCAAATTTTTCGATTCTTTCAAAAAAATAGCGATACATTGGCTGAACGCATAAAAACACGGTATGAAAATTATTCCACAACAGAGTAGCTAGCCCTTTTCGTGGATTTTGTATTTCGGACATGTTTGAAAAATGCATCCTGTTTATGTAACAATGAACCAAGTGTATTTAAAATGCGTTAAAATTTTTATATCTCCCGAACTACTTGAAAGCTCAATAGTATTATATTGCATTTTAAGAAGCCTTTCGAACGACCAGATGATCGTCGGTGGTCCGATGTACGGGGCTTCAAACCCGTAGCTGTCGGAAGGCTGAGTGGTTCGATTCGAAGTTCTGGGCGAATCTAATTTGTGTCTATGGAATGATTCTTCCAGGGGGCTTATTAATATCCAAAATTTAAATTGCGATTTTTTAAATCTTTGCACAAAGTAAAATAGTAAGGTAGACATTCCATCTGCCGAAGTCACCGCCCCCAGCCGCCCGGGCAGATATCCTTTAGTGTAGATTTGGAGTAACACAGACAAACACACACACACACAAAAAAAAAGCGGCAAATCAAATTCACTCTGGCTGTGTCCATTGCTGAGTGTATAAGACGTGCAGAATTGTAGATGGCCGAACTGCGAAGATTCCGGCTCGGGCCTTCCGCGCGCCAGTGATCTAACTGTGTGGAGTTTTTTCTTTCTTTTTATAAATTTAATTTTTTAAGCACTGAATTATATAATTTACAAAAATATATTTTTTAAATTTTTAACCAAATTAAAAAAATTCTTAAAAAACTAAAACCTCTGTTAAAGCAATGGATTGTTTGTGCGAATATGGCAACGCTACCCTAGGGGGATCTGCCAAGGATGGAGGGTGCCTGTTTAAGAGGACTTTCAAATGGATTCGAACGCGTATCCACGTTACATCCGGAGAAAACCTACGAAAACTCCAGACCGTTAGATCGACTGCCGCGAGACTGAACCCGAGCCCGGGACCTTCACACTTCGGCCTTCTCCTATTTTCAGTGACATAAAACTCTGCCATGGTTAGGCCAATGAATTCAAACTCTGGATTTTCGGCTATAATTAGGATTTGTCAGTACACTAGGTGGGTGTGTAGACCCCTAACCCCTCACTTTATGTACGTCCATGAATGTACGTATTCTAAAAATGCGTCATATTAAATCAACATTAAAGCATTTCCTACAAGTAAAAATTCCGTGATTAGATTCGCGATTTTACTGTTCAGGAGTGGTTACAAAATGAAGTATGGAGAATCAGTTCTGCTTCTACATAGTTCAAAAAAGAATGCGAAAATCGAGAACTTTTGGTTTAAGCCCTCACATCCGTAAATAAATCATACTACGAAAATTTCCTCAGCTGTCTTTGGATGAGACTTGAACAGAGGCGCACACAGGCTTTTCTCTTTTAGGGGGTCCAGCTCAAGGACGTACTCTGGGAGGGGACCAGACCTTCCTGGTCTCCCCCGAAATTTAGAATTTTGTTAATGAAATAATGATGATGAAGTCTTTTTGGGAAAAATTCTGCTTTTTCACCGTTTGGACCCCTCTCCGAAATTTTTTTCTGAGTACGGCCCTGATCTAGCCACCAACCGCCTGAAAAAATGCGTGTTTTTTTTTTTTTTTTCGTAATCCCCTGTGTTTATTCATCTGCATTAATACTGTGATACATCATTAATACTGTGTTTATTCATCTTATCTTCTGAAAATAAGATTTTGATAAATACCTTCAACATATTTGAATGTCAAAAATTATAAAATAATTTAAGGAAGGAAAATGGATAACTCTTTTGGGAGGGGTCCAGACCCCCTGGACCCCTCCATTGTGTGCGCCACTGGACTTGAATGTTGTAAGTGTTTCAACGGCTTTTTATGTTTATTTAATTTTTTTTCTTGTGACTAGGGGCCAAGGCCCCCAGACTCGCTAAGTTCGCTTTCCGTATGAGGCATTCGGCCCCTAATAAGGCTAATTCGTAAAAAAAGACATAATTTCAACAGACAAAACCCGAAGATTGGATCTAATAGAATGTTACTGAGCTACACATTGCTTGGTTCTTGCACGTTTATTGGTACACAAAAAATTTAAACTTCACAGTACAGTAGACCCCGTCCATAACACGGAAGATATTTCGTTGTGGGAATCCGTGTTGTACGGGTCCTGAGCTATACTCAACCTGGAGTGCGGACTCCGCTTATAATCGCTGGAAAAATTATTTGCACTCCTCAGAAACACAATATTTAATGTTGCCATTCAAAAGTTATATTAATTAGGAGCTAAAGCGTAATAAAATCAGAACATCTGTTTCAGCTGTATTTTTAATTATGTAAAACCTATTGGACACCTTGCGAATTTGCCACCCATGGCGATTTCCCATTATTTGGCGACTTGCGTACATGTAAAGTTAATAAAAGCTTCGGAACAGATAACAAACCTTGGCACCAATGGTGACTTTTCATTATTTTGCGATTTACACATGCTCACAACCTATAATTACTGTTCATTTAAGGTTACGGGAAAACCGTTATCCATATTTTCATTTACATAATCGTTTGTAGATTGGCGTACTTAGCACCAGAATTATATCATCTCGTGGCGCTAGCAAATATCCAAAGTGTACTATAACTGCTATAATGGCATAGTTAGCGCCGCCCAATATTTCTACTGGTAGCAAATAATCCAGCTGGACCGAACCGGCTTTAAAATAATCTACATTTTAATTATTTTTCATTTTCAAGATATTAGTTTTTCTGTTTTGGAAAAACGAATTATCGCTCATTCTAAACTCCTGTTGTCTAAGCGAACTTACTATTTTAAAATTGTCAACTTTGTGTAACACATTTTGAGTTACCTATTTCATATAGTTTTTATTTTGGCATAAAATGGGCGTATTTCTACTTCATGTTTGTAAATTTCACGCGATACTACATACTTGGAAACGCTTTGTTGCAAAGGAATGAATGATCTTATGCCAAATCTGGCAACCATTCTGTTTATTTTTTCAGTTTTTTATTAATATCTTCTAAAATAATTCGATTTTCGAAATTTAAGTCAGCTTATCAGGTTCCTCGGAATTTTTCGAATCTGTGGGCACTTTAGTCGAAACTCAAATCCAAGGCCAACAAGCTTTGACAGCGCCAGCGGCCTTTACTTTTTTTTAGAATAGAGAGATTCATTTTTTTTTTCAATTTTCCAGAATAAATTTCACTCAAGCTATCAACAGAAGTAATGTTGAAATGTTTTTTTTAGTAATTAAAAATTCTTTTAAATTTCTCTTTTTTTTACCTACATCAAAGTGTATTAGCTATAGATAAAGACTATCAAAGAGAAAGTCTTCTGGATTAAATTTGCACAAAGATAGATATTCCTTATGAATACACGATAAATTCAAATTGTTAACCTTTTGCAACTTCTTTGTTCGTCAATGCTCATCTCCATAAGTAACGAAATTATGGTTGTTTCATTTTTCTTTCAGCGCAGTTCTGAAGTAAGTTGTTGCCGCATAATAAACGGATGCGTGGTTTCGGGCAAAAAATATTTATACATTATTCATGGGATATGATATCTTAAAAAATGATTTTTTTCTCCGTAGCTACAGTCCTACTAAATTGGCTGATATGCATCCTACACTTTTACTTTCAAAAAAAGCTGAGGAAAAAAAAAAACGATTTTGGGAGTAAATAATGCTGAACATCGTTATACAGGGTCTCCCGAAAGGTGGTAACACGTTTTAATGTGTAACCTGCTACAGATAATAACACATTAAATATCATCATTCCATTGACATTGCCCATTAAGTGGGCTATGTAAATTGAAAAGGTGTCCAAAATAAGGTCGGAAATAAGACTCCGTTAACGCTTTAACGCGCAGTGTTCCCGCTCTGGGAACACCAAACTCTGACGCTTTGACTGTTGCCAGTCACGAAGAATAGATTTGATTTCTATCCAAATAGTTGCGGCTGACATAGCTCCACGAGAATCCTTCACTTTTTAGCACGTCATTTCCCGTAAAAAAATGGTCACGATTATTTTTAACAGCACTGACATCTGCTGAAAAATGGGAGAATGCGAGAACAGCTGTATAGATTGCCCAATGCTAAGAAAAGGGCAGTCGTTGCCATCGCTCGACTTAACTACCAGCAAGATGGTGGACGATCGAAACGTTCATCGCGTGCCAGAGATCTAGAAACCCTTTTTTGACAACATCTGGCTGTGCTTGCTGGTAGTTAAGTCGAGCGATGGCAACGGCTGCCTTTTTTTCAGCATTGGGAAAGGGTTGCGCCTCAAAGGGTTAAGAATAAATTTCTCTCGTTCATTTACAAAAAGTTACACTTTTTTAAATTTGTATACAATCCCCGCACAAAGAAATGTCCAATTACTATAATATGCATCATTTACTAAAAGCTTTTTTAAAGCTTAATTTAGTATAAAACAGTTGTTCTAAGCGTTATATAACTAAAATTTGCATTTTGTTGCATATAAGTTCGTTCGCGATTTACGAATCTCTAATATTCCCATTCGATAACCAGAAACTTTTTCGGAATTTTTCATTTTTATAGTAGATATCGCCAAGCTGGATTCTGTTTTGAAAACTTTTTCCTGGTGCCAAAAGTCTCTAAAGTTCAACGACATTTAGCGCACTTTTGAAGGATATTTACAAATCTACTGTCGTCGACGGACTATTATTAAATTAATTTTCAGGACATTTTGAAATAAAGCACGACGGAGTATTTTAAATATTTTATAAGTTATAGTACACTCTTGATAATCCAGCGGTTTGTTAATCCAGCACGTTCAATTATCCGGTGCTCTTTCTTGGGAAACCCATGTCATAAAGTCTTTTGATTTCCCGACCACCGTGGAAGTGAACAAGCATGCCCGATCTTGCGTTTCTATCCCTCTTTCGTCTTTTTTTTTAGTTTACAAGTGTTTTGTACTAGTTTTTCTAGTGTTTTGTAGTGCATTAACCTATTGTACTATAGGGTTCGTGCATAATTATCAGGCATTTCTTTGACGTGCAATATTTGATCAAAAATGTACAATATTTTAAAATAATTATATAATCATATGTAGATATAATGATATAATCAGTATTATTTATTTTAATAATTTATATAATTAAATTAAATAATTTAAACAATTTAATTAATTAATTAAAAATTTACAATCGCCTGATAACTATGCACCAACCCAATACAATGTCGACCAGACGAAAGCACATGACTTTAAGATTGTATCAAAAAAAAAATAATTTCTTAATCCGGCTGTTGTCTGGTCCCATTTATGTCAGATTATCCAGATGGTAATGTATATTATAAAGATTGAAAATTCTTTTTAATATTCGAGAGGTCCCTTTTTTGTGTGTACTGTTTTCTTCTATGAAAATATTGTTGTCGTGTACGGCAGACAGTCTAATTTAGACTTTTGTAAAATTTTAATTCATTTTCAAATTAGTCAAAAATATTTTATAACGTTTTAGATTAAAAATCCTTATTACGCAGCATTAAAAATTGATAAATGAATAGATAAAATCTAAAAAGAGTTCATGTATTTGTACGCATCCTATCTTCTTATTAATTCCAAGCCTCCTGGTATTAAGGTATTCCAAACAACAAAATAAAATGAAACTTTATTTCCGCTTCTTCACTTTATTTTTTCTGCCAGAGATAATAAAAATAAAACATAAAAATGAGAAAATGAAATAAGGCCAAAAATCTAAGTTTATCATAACAAAGAATAAGCCTCATTCAAGACTCAGAAATTACGATCTAAAATTTAAAAAAAAGAAAATCTTTCTTTCGTGAAATAAATGTTTCTTCTACCTTGTTAATACATAAGCCAGGCAAAATATTTAAGATTTTTTTTTTTTTTTTTTTTTTTTTTTTTGCCGGTGCCTTTTCATCAGCGTGCACTGTTCTCTTCACTGCTGAAACGAGTAAAGTCTTATGTGTCGCTGAAGATTTAAGAAGCAGATAAGGATTCTGTTAGAATTTTTAAATAAAGGCTGTGCTCGAAATTGTTTATGCGTTGTGACTTTAAACAAAGGGAAAATAACACGTGACTTGTCCACTGTCTATTAAGGTATGAACCTAACATCAGATCTTAATAATCCCTGTTCTTATTTTTAAAGTAAAATTTTAATATACAATCCACGTTTTTTATTTAAAATAGGGTATAAAATTAAACATTTTTATGCAGTTTAATGAATTTCTATGCAAAATTTGAAGCATTGGCATTTTTTGGTAAAAAAACAGACTATGCAACACATTATAAACGATTCTAGAAAATAATTTTTAATAATATTTATACAATACATAAACATATTTTTCTGCATAATGAACGTAAAGATTGGCAAAAATTCTAATTGTTACAAAAATATTTCAATTTTTATATGGAAACCCGGTATCTTTCTTTTTTAAGCATTTTTTAAGAAAAATAAATGGTCATAAAATCAGTAAATAAACACAGAAATATTATATTCTGTTTCATAAACAATTCTAGTAAATAATTTTTAATAATATTTATACAATACGTAATTAACATATTGATCTGCATAACGAACCAAAAGATTGGCAAAAATTCTAATAGTTACAAAAATATTTCAATTTTTATATGGAAACCCGGTATCTTTCTTTTTTAAGCATTTTTTAAGAAAAATGAATGGCCATAAAATCAATAAATAAACACAGAAATATTATATTCTGCTTCATAAACGATTCTAGTAAAAAAATTTTAATAATATTTATACAATACGTAATTGACATATTGATCTGTATAATGAACCAAAAGATTGGCAAAAATTCTAGAGTTATAAAAAAAAATTAATTTTAATATGAAAACCCGGTATCATTTTTTAAGCATTTTTTGAAGAAAAAAATGATCATAATATCAATAAATAAACACAGAAATTTTATATTCTGGTTCATAACACAGCTAGTAATGATCAAAATATCCTATCGAAATTTCAAGTCATTATCTAAACTCTTTATCTACTGACAGTATTCAGAAGTACCGTAAAAATAAAATTGCTTTTGAAAAAATTTCATTCATTTATTGTGTAACCATTTCTTCAAAAAATCAATACCCAATTCTTCATTTAATCAGCCTACACCAAAACTGCATGTTCTATTAGAGTAAGATTGTTTTCAATAGGCAGCTCTTCACTCACATACTAATCTTGTCATACCAGGGAAAAAAAAAATATCAGCATTAGTGAAGTTTCAGACGTTGGTTTTATAATTAAAAGATTAGATTTCCAAAAAAGTGTGTCGATCAAAGTATTGCTTCACTCTTCTTCAGTTTTTGTGTTATACTCTTTTGAGAAAAAAAATCTCACTATTTGATTATGAAACGGTCATCTGACGTATCGCTAGAGTTTGTTAATTTTCATCTTAATTTTATTTCTTACTACATAGTATTACTACTTAGTATTACCCTGAAATTTTAAAGTTTTTTAAAGTCAACTCCTCTTTTGAGGATATAAATAATTGTTTTAATATCTCTTCATCATTTTATTGGGCTTCTCGTCAAATAATAGCAGAAATGTCGAAGACGGGCGAAGAATGAAAAAAAAAAAGTAGTTATACAAAATACTATCCTTTTCGTTCATTATTTCTTGTATAATTTGGCTTCTAGTTATCGTAGAAACAAACGTAGGTTTTTGGATCCTAATCCTATGACCTATAAAATAAGCAAAATTGAAAAAAATTGAAAAGTGTTCACGCAAAATAAGGAATTTTGGGGTAGTCTCATACCTTAAATGATACACATCTTTGACGTTACAAACATATTTCATTTGAAAGTGAGATACCATTTCTTCAATAGCATATTTGGAAATTTGTTTTCCACTATAAATTTCTCCTCAAATATAAAATATACTAAACAAGATTTTTCACCAAATATAAGCGATAATGTCAAGCTGGGTTCAGTTTAGAAAATATTTTTTTTCGATACATTTGGCGATGTTTTCCCCAAACTCGTCAATCTTCGTGACAGTTGGCGATATTTTAGGCTTTACATTAACAATGACAGTCTAGCAATCTTCGAGAAACACCAATATTCTGGGGTTCCACCCCTTCTGACGAGAATAATCTGCCTCTGTTTGTATCCTCGCCAGAAGGGATGGGACCCCTGATTATTGGTGCTTCAGGAAGATTCTAAACGTGGGGACTCCAGGATAAATGCATGGGGCTCTAAGCGACACATTTGGTGACCTAAGCTGGCCTTTCCAAGCAAGCAAAAAAAGTATATCGACTTAACATAGATGACAGTGAACAGGCAAAATGCAGTTTAGTATTTCTTCAGATATATTTTAATACTTTATATGGATAAGAAGTATTAACCTGCCCCTTTAGATAATGTCTATACATACGCTACTGCCTTGTTTATATTTTCCTGCTATACTATCTAAGGGTCTACTTCGAAATTTGGAGTCCTTGGATGTACGTTCTGTCTCTTCGATGATCAAGCTAGCTCTCTGCCCAAATTAGAACATTTCATCAGATAGAGTGGAATCTTGACTTAATTGACTTGTGTTTCAAGACACCTCGGGTAAGTGAAAATTTTTCGTTGTGAAATAGGGTTTATGTAAGACTTTTTCACACACAGAATTATTTTAGATACTTATAAACACCCCTCAAACTGTTTTAAGCGATTCCCTCTAACTATATTATTACCATTTTCCACATAAAGTCATGAATAAACATTCTACTAAAAAAAATAAGTGTTATTCAACATAATACTGCACAGTACTGTACAGTATTGTAAATGCACAAAATTTATGAGTAAGAGGACAGACGTAAAACACAGTACTGTACATACAGAATGATGTAATAATAATAAAGTGCACCACTTTAATAATAATACTGTATTGCACAGTAATAGTCATTATCGTACTGTACTGTAACAATAATCACTCTAAAGTATCACACAGTACTGTAATAATAATTATAACAGTACTGTACTGTACAGAACAATATTGTACCGTGCGCATTTGCTGGCGCTTCTTACTAGAGAGAAAAAAATATACCGCTGTCATCTAGATCGAACACATGGTTGTTTTTCTGTATATCAAAACTAGAAGAATACATCGTAGAATTATACGTGTAAATGATACACACAACTGATATAGATGAAATAATCCGTAGTATAGTAGCTAATCACAGCAGAGTGATTAGTTTGAGTAACGCGAAATTATCGTTCGATACATTCTGATGCACTAGAATTACCGTTTGTGAGTCTACCCGCTAGCGTACTCAGCGACTGACAGAAATTTTCATCTGGATACAAATATCAGCTTATAGAGGGGAGATCTAAAAATGTTATAAGTAGGTTCATGTTCTCGGTCTATGATCTAGTATTGTGAAAAACTCGTACTGCGGACAGGGAGTTCGACTTATCTCTCAGATACGTTACTAGTGATAACCTAGTAACAAACCGTAACATCCAGTTCGCGTAAGTTAGATCGCGCTGTAGCCCGAATTCACTGTATACAATAAACTGAAAATTCATTTCATGATATTTCGTGTTCTATGTGAGCGTATATGGGGGGGGGGGGGAGGGGAATAAAAGAACTCCGTAACTCTTTTACACTTTCCGAACCTAGCCCAATTGTGTAACGAGCTGAGATGCATAGAAATCAAGGTTGTTCATTTGCGCCATTTTTTTTTTATTTCCTTGCTTCCGATGCTGACGAAAACGGGATAACGAGGAAAAAAAAATTCCGGTTGCCACGGCAACGAATAAGCCTCATTCCCGTCTCAGAAATTAAGATGTCACTAAAGGAGATGAAAAATTCTTTCGTCTCTAGATATGAGAGTTTCCTAAGGAAGGAACACAGAAAAAAAAAATTGCTGCTCTGCACTTCCGTATTCTCACCTTGTTAGCACGTACAGAATGTTGAATATTTTAGAACTTTCATGCTCAGTGCTCATTGCTGTACGTTGCGAGAATGCACTTCTCTCTAAGCTGTAAGAAATATGGATATAAATTGTAAATGGCTCAAGGAAAGAATTAGATATTTTTCGAGCATTCAAAAGAAGGGTATCTGCAGTATTTCTTTTTTAGAAGGTAACTCATATGTTTTTAGTTTCTGATGAAAGTGATCATGATAAAAATTTAAAACTTTTAACTTATCTCCATTAACCTTTTAAATTATTGTTATCTGTGCAAGTGCACTTCTAACTAAGCTGTAAAATAAATGGATATACAGGCAGAGGGACATCGATAAACTTCCAAGTCAATTATCAGTTTTTACCAAGTTATTTAATTTTTTACCCACTATATTACCAACTTCTTACT
Source organism: Cheiracanthium punctorium (assembly GCA_038373885.1). Lineage (NCBI taxonomy): Eukaryota > Metazoa > Arthropoda > Arachnida > Araneae > Cheiracanthiidae > Cheiracanthium > Cheiracanthium punctorium. The sequence goes on from JAWZYV010004542.1 coordinate 278,800, forward strand.
TTTGCCAACTGGGTTTCGGTCATGTTGCCAAGCGTACCAGAAATCGATAGTAAATTGTATTTTTTGTTAAAATTCTTTTACCAAGTATGCCAACTGAGTATCTAATTTTGGCAAGTTTAACAAAATTTGTGAATGTGAGGGGGCATGGTTCCCGTCCCCCCTTTAGCAAGTACCCTGTATACAGAGAGTCACAGAAAAGTGGTAACACCCTTTAATTCTTTATTTATTGGATACTAGACGCCTCCGGCGACCAGTTGGTTCGCCATCTTAATAAATCTTGTTCGGAGAGAATCCTGTTCCTCACCAGCTTCCTTGGTACTGAAATCTCTCAGATTCTGAATGGAATTTAAAATGAAGATGGTTAGAAACAGCAGATGATCTACGGTAAGTGTCGCCCCCACCTAATATAAAAAAGATGCCCCCTTTTATGCTCTACTTAGTTTATGTGTTAGAAATGACGCCCCTTCGAAGCCGGCGCCCAGATGCGATGCTTACTGTGTCGGGCCGCCCCTGGTTACAAAAATAAGATGGTTAAATGATAAAAACCTACAAAAAGGAACAAATTATTTTCGTCCTATATAATTCTGAAGAGCTTCTGGATATATTGGCCTTTATCAAAAAACGGAAAGGAAAAAGAAAAGTAAGAAAATCTGAAACACTTTCAGATTTTAAATACGCACAAAAGTGCTATATATTAAAAGCGTATTATATTCCATGGGTCTTCCCTATTATCGTTCCTTATTTCATTAAGTTGGAAAGTATATATAATTATTCATGAGTGTGATTAAACAAAACTAAAATTGGTATTTCTAACATCCTTTTCTGGATGTAATACATTACAAAAACCTCGGTTGTTCGAGCCTCGTCAGGGGGAGACACACACCCCCCTGAACCTCCTAATTTTTTTAGTTTCATTATTGCCATATTAAAACGATACTAACTGACTATGTCATTTTATCTGGCATCTTTCGAGTATTTCGCCTGGTAACCCTATATTGAAATTTTTATTATTGTAACCTATTTATAGAAAATACTGGTGATGCGTATTATACAGCTTACGAAATATTGTATTAATAGATTAAAGCTGTTTGAACTAACAGTATTTAAATATATGTAAAAAAATGCATGTGAAGCATATTCTACAGCTTACGAAATATTGTAACAATAGATTAAAGCTGTTGCGAACTAATAGTATTTGAGTATATGTAAAATTATGTGGCATACTTTTATGTCGCATTATTGGTACACATTTTTCATACAATTTTCAATAAAGGGGTGAGAGATAAAATGACATAGTCATTAATAGATGGAGAAAAGCTGCACAGGAAAATGCACAATTCCAACTGAAGGAAAATTTCAAAAACTTATTCTCAGGTGTATTCAGCAGACGATAAATTACGATAAATTGGGCCAAGCGTTAGAATCATCTCGTCAAAATCGCACATCAGCCGTTTAATTTTTCACCAAATTAAAAAGTTGCACATTTTAGTCTCAGAAAATTTCTAAATAATATTTTTCTTTTGAGTATAAAACATTTCATTCCTGCTCTGATTTCCCATGCACACGATATTTTAATTTAAAAACAATCTTACAAATAATCTAAACAAAAATAATCGTTATTCTTTTATTTTTACTTCAAGAGTCTGAATCATTTAATAAACTTGCCGAATGGGGCAACCTAGATAAGCTTAATTTTCGATTTTTCTACTGTGGGGTTACAATTACGAAATGGCGGAAAGCAAAAATTAGCCTTTAGCGAAACGTTTTTTATCGATATCTCCTAAAATAATTCGAGTTTTGAAAAAATCGCTTCCAGGTGTGTCGGGACCTGTCATGGAGAATTTCCGTACAAAATTTAGTAGGTCTACGATCACCCGTCTGCGAGCTACGCAAGACACAGACAGACAAACAAACTAACTAACGGACAGTTTACACATTGCTTTATCCATATAGATAAATGGATAAAACAAACTGAAAAAGGGTTCAAAATAAAGTTGGAAAAAATACTACTTTAAGAAAAAAATCCTCTTATTAATTTTCGAAAAGTTACACATTTTAAATTTGTATACAATCCCCAAACAAAAAAAAATCCCAATTAACCCTCGTATTCCCACTATGAGAAATTCCCAAGAAAAAAACTTTTTTTTTCGTTTAAAGGGTGTATTTTAGTCAAATAACGTAAATGTAAAAAAAAGAATTGTGAAAAAAGGTGAATTTTTATATGTTCTTTCAATGATGGTACTACTATTTTAAAACTCTTCTAAATATCGTAAATAAAACAAAAAAAATTGTGTATCTAGTAAAAAGCATATCTTTTATAGCAATTACTAATATTTATTCATTTTAAGTACTATTAAAATAGTAGAAAAACTTGAATAGAGAGAGTAGAACATGTTGCAAGTAAAACAAAAGAGCATAAACATTTTTCTTCTAAAACATTTTAGTATTTTTCATTCGTTAATGCTGGCATCTGGGAACCCAAACTTCCACTATTACTAATTAAAGGTACAGTTAATGGTTTTATGACTTCAAAATTACATTTCGAAACATTTTTCTTGTAAAAAAAAATAGCGTTTAAGAGATGGTAGCATATTTGCTACCAATTCCATATTAGGCTTTGTAAAATGTGTCACATACACTAGTCTGGTTATGCACAAAATTTCAGCCTTTCACCAGAAAACGCCTCAAACATATCTTTAAACAAAGATGATCAGGGGCTATACATAAATTGGATTGTGAACATTTATTGCTAGAGAGCAAAAAAAAAATTGTTTTCTTTCGCAACTTTTGCGCGACCTCTGTAACGCGATTATCTGACGCTATTTTTTTCCCTTCGAAAGATATCAAAAAGTGGTTTAAGTCAGCATGCATTTATCTTCATATATTTCTGAGACATTTTCTAACATAATTCTCTCAAATTTTTTATATCACCTCATTAGTGTATGGGGCATATTTTACTAAAAGGGAACTTTTTTTTGTACAGGTGTCATATAAAACTCTATAAAGCGTAACTTTTTGAAAATTTACGGGAGAAATGTTTTTATTAACATAGTCCTTTTTCTTGCCTTATTTTGAACATTTTTTTTTAAATTTACATTGCTTTTTTATTGCTACTACCGTTTTGGAGCACGCTGTATATTCCAATTTTCCCCATGGAAGTACACAGTTTTCAATCCTTTAAAAAAGAGTATCTTCAATATATTTATTTTAGAAAATGGATGATATGCCTTTAGTTTTTGATATGAATGACCGTACAGGAAGAAAAGCAAATTAAAACATTTTTTATTCTGTCACTGAATGCTCTTTTCTCTAAAACAGAAAATAAATGGGCATGCATTACAAATATATAGGAAAGAATTATACATAATTTTTGGGCCTTTAGAAAGAGGTATGTGCAAAATTTCATATCGTTAACCCTTTGAGGCGCAACCCTTTCCCAATGCTGAAAAAAAGGGCATCCGTTGCCATCGCTTGACTTAACTACCAGCAAGATGGCGGACGACCGAAACGTTCATCGAGTGCCACAGATCTAGAGGCCCTTTTTTGACGCAGCTGGCTCCTACAGTATGTGCGAAGAACGGGTACACAAAGTGATCAACAACTTTTTTCAGATTATTGGATGGATTTTCTTTCAGATATAACTTTTAACTCTACCAGAAACTGGCAGCTTTTACTTTATAAACTGAGAAACTTCTTGTATAAAGCAAAAGTCGGAAGACAGATCGTTTATTTTGTTTTTTCTGCTTTTTCAGTGCTTGCAAAAACAGAATAACGAAGAAAAGTTCCGGTTGCCACGGCAACGAATAAGCCTCATTCCCGTCTCAGAAATTAAGATGTCACCAGAGGAGATGAAAAATTTCGTTCGTCAGGAGATATGAATGCATATTCTAAGGATGCAAAAGAAATACAACATGCAACGCTGTTCCGTACTTTTGTTTTACTTACCTTGTTAGCACGATTAGAATGTTGAGTACATTAAATATTTTTTTTTCGCTTGCATTTTCATGTTTCGTTTAACTGAATATGATGATTTTGTCAGTTAAAGTGGCCGTATGTAAAAATTTGAACTTAAAAAAAATATTCATGGAAAAATTTAGGATTTTATTTTCCATTCTCAATGCAACATCACAGGTAAAAAGCGACAGCACTCGGCCCTCTGAATGGAATGTACTTCGTGATGTAAATGTGACCATAAATGTGATTAATTGCATTTATTTTACTTTTCTAGAACCATAAATGCGATCAACTATGTTTGATTTACTTAGTAAGCATTCTGTATTTGCTTATTTTCTAGTTTTGCATGAAGTTTTATTGTTCAACATGGGGTAACATCGCTTTTAGCGAACTTCGGATAAAGTGATCGAAATTTGCCAGTCACCAGAGGTTCACTATCCGGCACCGGCCCGGACTGGGAGGGAGGGGCCCGCCCGTCTCAAGTGAAGAGGGGCCCGGGTTATTGTGCAACCGATAAATAATAGAATGTGTTATTTTTCGGGATATGGGGGAGGTATGGTGTTATTATTAATTAATTATGAGTGATAATTAATAGATTAATAAAATATTGATCTATTAATTAATATGCGTCATTCATATTAATTAATCCCTTGTTCATTCGGGAACCCTCACTCAAAAAATTTTGAGATCTACATTTAAAATGTTGTGTTTTGAAGCCTTCTGGTTTGCAATTGCAGCTGCAAAAAAATTTTTATGTGTCAAACTTCATTCAAGTGCTATGAGTATAGCACTTTTTAAAAAATTTTCTTTCTGTTTTCTGTTTGGGGGCCCGCGCTCAGCAGGGAGGGCCCGCCGAGGGCGGGAGCCCACCCGTCTGCAGACAGTCGGACACACTGGCCAGTCCGGGCCTGTTCACTATAACCGGAGTTGACTGCATTATCTTAAATTATGAACACAACTTTTATTTTGAAATTAACCTAAAAATCTTATACCTTTAATCACAGCGATAAAATTAAAAAAAGAAAAAATCAAATAAACTTATGTTTTTGCGCATGTATTTTTTTGCCCAACAGACGATGCTAACTAAAATAAAAAAGAACTAGTTAAAAAGGTAATATTACCGATAGCTAAAATCAGTTGCGGATCCAAGGGAGATATCAGGGGGCGGGGGGGGGGTGTTAGGAAAATAAAAATATCTTAGGTGTTCCAGAACGTAATATCATTTCTTCCTGGCCAAAAATAATGAAGCTAATAATACAAAATTTGGCACATATGTGGGTGTTTTAGTGTAGGTGCTAGATCGGGAAGCATTTTCAAATATTCATAATTTATATGAGGTAGGGGAACAAACCAGAAAGTTCTTTTTACATATCCTGCGTAATCTCAAAGACGAATCGGGATATCCATAAAATTCTTGCGGTAAAATATAACACTCAAGAATAGCTAAAAATTGATTTCAGAACATTTAGAACATATTCCTGCCAGGAGAATAGACGTGAAAGGGGAAGGGTGGCCATTTTTCCTGAAATAAAAAAAAATATTATCTATAAAATTCTTGATTTAAAATTTAACAAATATGATTCGTATGTACGCACAACTTGTTATTAGTACAATACATATTGAAAATTATGCATATTGAAAATTAGAAAGATATGGAGGTGTAAACACTCTGAAATCAGCTTAATGTGCAATCGGCACAGATTAGGAAACATAAGGTTTTATTCATGTTTGATGTACAAACATAATTTCGTAAATCAAAAAATTTTTTTTAAAACATCTAGAATATTTAATCTTCATAAATACTATATTTTTACAAACTTTGTTGAATAATCCTGTTTCCATGTGCTTAGTACTATTTACTAAAGCAAGGAACATCTAAAACCAATATATTTTGGAACATTTAACGCTATTCTAAACATAGGAACATTCAAAAAAATATTTAAAACATCTGCATTTAATATTTTTTTTCCCAAAGTGTGTTCTAACTTTAATATTGTTATACACTGAAGTACAAATTAGAAAGTAATGGACGTGTAAGCTAACTCACGTCATTTTTAATGATGTGTGACAACTAAACGTTGAAAAACGTTTTATTCGTATTGGATAAATATTATGATTTTTAATCTTTGATAAATATTTATGTTTTCATGTGTTGAGAACTGTTTTTAGAAACATCTAAAAAGAATGCAAGAAACGTCTATATTTAATATCGAAAAAAAATTATATTTTTCAAATTTACTGCCCTAAACCGAAAATCTGATATCGGACTTTTAAAACACGTTCACTGCTGGATCAGATTATACAAGTCAAATTTCTTATATCAATTTCACATATAAAATATAGTTTTTAACAATAAGTGATTCATGTTGTGAATAATAAAATTTCCACTTATTTCTTTCAATGAGTGTTTTTCGAAAAATTAATTAGTTATTCATAAAATTCCATAGGAAATATAGCTTGCACTCGTGGCTATTGCCTGTTCGACAACGGACGTGTTTAAAATTCAGGCATTTAAGGTTTAATATCCTTACACCCTGAAGTGTAAAATATAAAGAAATGAACTTATAAGCTGTCTAATTTCAATCTTGAATAAATATTTAATAAATAAACATGTTTTCATGTATAGAGAGCTGTTTTTAGAAATACCCAGACAGAATATTAGAAATGCGTATATTAAATTTTATTTAAAACAAAAGGTTGTGTTTTATCTAAATTTAAATTTTTTATTCCATGAAATACAGAATATAAAGTAATGCACCAATAAACTTACAGAATATAAAGCAATGTACCATTAAACATGTCAGTTTTATTACGTGCGATAGGTAAACACTCTAAAACATCTCAAATAAATAAATAAAATTCCCCAGTCAGAATTCCGAAGCCACCAATTTCAGGCCTACTTCTAAACTTCAGCAGTTTCCTTTCAAACCTCAAGTGCAGCTAAAATTGAATAAAAGTTCCCATTCTTCGCAGACATGGGAAAATTACATCCAATACATTTTACTTTCTCTGAAACTTTCCAGTCTGTCTATTTTCTATCTTCACGAACAGCTTCCTGATTTTTTCTTTCCAAAAATAGATGAGTTTTATCTTTTTCTTTTGGTTCTCTAGAAACAAAAACTAAGCCATTACGTAGCATACTAGAAAGCAAAGTGCTTGGCTTAAATGAAGAACTTACTACACTTTTCAGACTTGACTTGCCAGAGGAAAAGAATAGAAGAGGGGGACTAAATCCTCAAAGTCTGTTCAGTTTTGAAGGGTTTATTAAAGCACTGCACTTTATAAACAAGGCTGAATTGACGTCTGTCCGATGGCTGAAAGTTCGAAAAGAAACCACATTAATTTTGAAGTTTTATGTTTCTGACATTTAGGATAGAATTATAAACTTATTTGATTTTTGAATTGTTAACAGTTTATTTATAAAAAAAAAAAAGGTTGATTTGACGCCTGCTTGATTGTTGAAAGTTTTAAAAGAAATCAAATTATTTTTTAAAGGTGTGTTTTCTGACATTTAAGATAAAATATCGGACTTACTTGATTCGAATTACTGATTTAATTTTAGAATCATTAGCAACTTTATGAACAAGGCTGAATTGAAGTCTGTCTGATCGTTGGAACTTTGCGAAGAAATCACATTAATTTTGAAGTTTCTCACATTTAAGATAGAATTACTAACTTATTTGATTTTAGAATTCTTAACAATTTTATAGAGATGAATTGACATCTGTTTGGTGGTTGAAAGTTTTAAAGAAATGACATTATTTTTTTTAAGATGCGTTTTCTGACATTTAAGATAAAATATCTTACTTACTTGATTGGAATTGCTGATTTAATTTTAGAATCATTAGCAACTTTATGAACAAGGCTGAATTGACGTCTGTCCGATGGTTGGAACTTTGAGAAGAAATCACATTAATTTTGAAGTTTCGGGTATCTGACATTTAGGATCGAATCACTAACTTATTTCATTCCAGAATTGTTAAAAGTTTTATTTATGTATATAAATGAAATGCCCAATTGACGTTTGTTTGGTAGATGAAAGTTTTAAAAGAAATCAAATTATTTTTAAAGTTTTTTTTTCTGATATTTAAGAAGGAATTGCTGAATTATTCGATTTTGCTATCATTAACAACATTATAAACAAGGCTGAATTGACGTCTGTTTGATGATTGAAAGTTTAAGCAATCACAATAATTTCGAAGCGATGTTTTTATAATTGTTAAAGAAAATACTTGGAACATATATACTTTAATTTTTCCTAACTATAAACATCAAAATGTTCTTATTCATAATGTAGGAACTATTTAAATGTACGAAGAATTAATATTGGTAATTTTTGGAAATAGTATATTTTAAAATGAAAAGTTCCATATAAGGTAACACCATTTTTGGCACAGACTTTTATAGGCATTCCCAAGTGTTGTACATGTAACTGAAAATATATTTTATTTGCAAATAATATTTATTCAGTAAAATTTGTTAAAACACAACAAATATGTCAACCGAATACGCAAAAAATAACTTTTAATTCCACATAGTTTCAAATATTTCATTCTGCTTGTTGCTGTAAATTATACATGATGATACAGAACTCTTGTAAAAAGCATGTAAAGGGTTGTATAGTGACCACGAAAGTTCAAAATCGCATTTGCCTGTTAATAATCAACTTGTAATTTGCGTATAATCCATAGTTTAATAATCTATCTTCTTAATAACCAATTTCGATCTAGTGCTTTATGGGAAAGATCCATTAGTTTTCTACGAATATTGGTCAGAAAGTTCACTATCATTCCAAAGTGACTATTAGTAGATGCACAAAAATGAAGTTTCCAACTCCACTTTGCTGTGTGATTCTAAACCGTCTTGGTTCCCTCTACCACCCTTTACAGGTTTTTACAAGTGCTCTGTAATACCCTGTATATGTACATTTTTTTAACTAAAAGGTTCGTAAATAATATTTGTAAGCGCTGAAAACGTACGCAGCCGGTATATTTATAGCTCAGGCAGTTAACCCTAAAATGCACGATTTCTTAAAATTAGCTGAAAATAAAATTGTAACTTCGTTTAGGTTTACTTATGCTAGGAAAAATATTTTTAAAAATTAGGTGCATGTAGTTTTCCAGAGAAATCGTAAAAAAAGCTCAAATACAAATAAAAAGAATGTCCACCAAATAGTTCTCATAAAAGAAAAGAAAGTAATATAGCCTAATTCTACTTTATTTAGCCCCAATACTTCTATTTTTAACAGTTTTGTATTTATTTTCCTTTAGCAATAACAATTAGAAGCAAACAAGAATTCCGGCAAAAAATATGTTCAGCTACCACCTCCTAGATATGCAAATCCTGAGAACAGAAACTATTACGTCATTACTAGGTCCACTAAAATGACGTCATCACACATTCATTTATTCAAAATAAAACTATTCTAAAAGTTCTTGGTGAATTTACTCCCGCATAAAACATTTTAATGTTTTAGGATAGAAAATGTAATTTTACGACAAATAGGAAATTTTAACTATCACTAATATGTTATAGAAATAGGTAATAATAAATTATTCTTTATCAGAAAGGTATTTTAATTTTTATCTTAAGATATTTTCTGAAATTTGTAATCATTCCCCAGAAATTTTAAATATTTTTACTTTATGAAAGTAAAACTGTGATGACGTCATTTTAGAAAACCTGGTGATGAAATAAAAGTTTCTGAGGCCTTCTATATCTAGGACGTATTGATTCAGCGAGCTGGATCAACACCCTCTTGATATAGAAAGCCTTACAACTGGAGTCTGACGTCATCACAGTTTTACTCTCACAAAGTATATTACTTTTAAATTTGTCGTGAATTTTCCCACTCATAAGACATTTTAATGGTTTGAGATAAAAGTTAATTTTACGACAAATGACAATTTTTGACAATCACTATATAGAAGTAGATTACAGTGAATTATTTGGTATCAGAAAGGTATTTTAATTGTTTACCCAGATTTAGATAACCCATTTATCTTTAATTTAAGATTTTTTCTAATATTTGTAGCATTCACCAGAAATTTTAAACAGATAAGCGTCTAGCCAATTGGTTCCAATATGAACTGAAGGGATAAAAGGTGACCCCCAGTTACGCTCGTGTATATATCTGGAAGTGTTAATAGGTTAAAACCCATAAAATCCACTGGTAAGTTTTTATTCACAAGCATATCAATAAGAAATTTATTCAAATATTAGAATTTATAGGTTTATACATGGTGTCCCAAAAATGTGGTAGCACGCTATAATTCTGTATCTATTACAAATAAGTGGGCAATAACAATTGAAAAAATATTCAAAATAAGGTAGGTAAAAGCCGACCGAGTTGTATGGTGGGTAAAGCACCGTACTCCGGTTTCGGGTTCAACTCCCGGGGTTCGATCCCCGACTGGTCGTGGTTGTCATGTCCGTCCCTTCATAGGGGGCGACGTTGGTCCACCTACTAGGTGCCCAAATAATAAAGTGGCCAGCACCTTCGGGCCGTTGTCAGGGACAATGCCTAATCGGCAAAGTACCCACCCGTTAGAAAAAAAAGGGGGTACGAAAAAAAGACTAAGAAAAGAATTCCTCTTGTTGATTTTCAGAAAGTTACATTTTTGAACTTGTATACCACCCCCGTACCAAAAAACAAAATTCCCAATTAATAAATTTTGCTCCCTATATTAATGAGGTCATGTACAAAATTTGAAAATTATATCCTCAAAAGTGTCAGAGGTATGAAGATAAATATATGCTGACTTAAACCACTTTTGAGTGTCTCTCGAAAGGAAATAAAATCACGGTCGGATCATCGCGTTTCAGGGTCTTAACGAAATTGCGAAAGAAAATAATTTTTTTGTACTCCAGCAATAAATGTTTACAATCAAATTTATGTATAGCCTCTGACCATTTATGTTTAAAAATATCTCCGATACGTTTTATGTTGGGAGCTTAAATTTCGTTCATCACCTGATTAGTTTATGGGGCATATTTCACTAAATGATAATTTTTTTGTACGGGGCTCATATACAAATTTAAAATGTGTAACTTTTTTTTAAATTAGAATGTGCAATTTTTTCTGAACGTACACTTTTTTGTTATCTTATTTTCAACATTTTTTTTTTCAATTTAGGTAACCCATTTATCTGCAACCGATAAAAAATTAAACAGCGTCACCATCATTTCGAGACACTCTGTAGATTCGAAACTCTACGTATTCGACATACAAGTGACTCTACACTTATCCAATCTATCCTATGCAATCGAAATAGCCTGCGAGTTAAGACAAGGAACATTCTGAAATACCATGTCACTTCGAGTAGCGAGGCTTGAAAGAAAGCAGATGCGGGGGAGGGAAAGTCTTCGGCTTTAAGGGCAATTGATGGGGGCTTTATGCCGAGATATCTGTGTAAACAGTTTTGATGGATTGCATGTAGACAATGTAACAGATATTCCGGTCCATGATATGATGCTGGCAAAATATCTCAATGGGCAGATGGGTGTCACATATGCGCTATTCTAAGCAAGTATATTATCAATTTTATTTTTAAAATGGGGGAATACACAACACAGGATGTCCACGAAAGGGGGTAGCGCGTTTTATTTCTTTATCTATGTAAAATGTAGGAAATGTAAATCGGAATCATATACCTAACCCTTTAACGTGCAGTGTTCCCGCTCTGGGAACACTAAACTCTGACGCTTTGACTGTTGCCAGTCACGAAGAATAGATTTGATTTCTATAAAAATAGTTGCGGGGGACATAGCTCCACGAGAATCATTTACCCAGAGAGCACATAAGCTTAAATCAAGTTTGACATTTCTTTGAATTTCACGCATTAATGCAAGCTTGACAGTTCAACTCATTCTAAGCTGGCAGCAAGCTTGCAGGAGTCAAGTTGAATTGTCAAGCTTAAATACAGCTTGATTTAAGCTTGAAAATTGATACTCGCGTGATTCTTCCTTTTTAAAGGAGCATTGATGGCGCCATCTGTGAAAGAGAATGGACATTAATTGTCTAGCGTCCTCAAATTTGCTGAAAGTTCGTAAAAGATGTGTTTTATTTTATATTACCAGTGCCATATTACCGGCAGGGCAAACGGGGCAACTGCCCAGGGCCTAAAGATTTTAGGGCCCAAAAATCTTACATCTTACACTTTTGTACTTTTAAAATAAAATTACAAAGGATAAAAAAATTCAGAAGTTAAATAAATTTTTTAATTATAAAGTATGAACAATGAAAATAATTCAAATTTACATTTGTATAAATTAATTTAAACTTATTTTTCATTCTTCGATATGCTCTATATCAATATAGCATACGAATATGCAGGAAAATAACCACATTTGTAAAGAGAATTTTTAGCGTTAAAAAATAGCAAAATTTTTCAATTATTTGTTATTTTAAGAAATATTTACAAAAATGACTAAAGTGTTTGTATTCCATACATGTTAGCAACTGCGATATAGCATTTCGAAGTAACGTTTAACTATCTGTTTCTTTCATTTCAGATTACTTAACACAAAATTTGTGTTAAGTAAACCCATTCTATATTTCCAAATATGGAAATTCTTCAAAATAAAATACAATTATACTACGAAATTGATTTCAAGATCAGTCGTTTGTCTAGATTTTGGCCAGCAGTATTGCTTCATGAGTGTTGCGGTACTGAAAGTTTTAAAACGTGTTTTTTTATTTTAATTTTGATTTTAACTTAATTTATTTTGATGCAATATTTTAATTTTGATGCATCCCATGGAAAAATAAAAGAAACAAATAGCACATCGCCCACTTATCAATCTGGCGAGAAAACATCGTGCGTGGTAAGTCACTTCAAACTTTAGTCATAGCTGCACAAGGCTCCGGTGGCGGAATGGATAGCGTGATCGACTGCTAAGCCAAAGGTCCCGGGTTCTATTCCAGCGACGAACACTCGATGGAAACAGATTAAATTAAATTGAAATTTCAGCGTAGAGGGGAGAATGCGCGGAAAAATAAATTATGTGGGGCGCGTTAGCCAGCGGGCGCCGCCATCTTGCTGGTAGTTAAGTCGATGGCAACGGCTGACCTTTTTTCAGCATTGGGGAAGGGTTGCGCCTCAAAGGGTTAAGGAATTGGAATAATATAAATAAATTGGAATAACCATATTAAGGTAGGGAAAAAGACTAAGAAAAAATTCCCCTCGTTTATTTTTAAAAACCTACACTTTTTAAATATTTATAAGATCCCCGAACAGAAAATTATCCAGTTAGTAAAATGTGCCCAACTACTAATGAAATGATGTATAATATTTCAAACCTTCGTCATAAAACTTCTAAGATATATTTTCAAAAGATAAACAAGGGCTATACCTGAATTTCAATAGAAATGTTTATTGCTAGAGTCGAAAAAATTATTTTCTATTGCAATTTCTATATGTCCCCTAAAACGCGATCATCCAATACGATTTTTTACCCTTCGAGAACCAAAGAAAAGCGGTTTAAGTCAGCATATATTATCTTCATACCCCTGACTTTTTAGGATAAAATTCTCAAATTTTGTTCATTACCTCATAACTGCATGGGACACATCGGAATTTCTTTTTTCGGGGGTCGCATAAAAAGTGTAACTTTTTGAAAATTAACTAGACTATTTTTTTTAACCCCCTACCTTATTTCGAACATTTTTTTTTTCCGATTTACAATGTCCACTTACCTCTAATAGATAAAGAATTAAAGTGTGTTACCGCCTTTTAAGGCACATTGTATTTTTTATGCTGTTAGACTTAATAGGACTTATATCGGGTGCTTCAAATTAAGTAAAGAATTAATGATTTTTTAGAAATCAATAAAAACTGTACAGCACGCATACAAGTGAATTTACAAGGACTATTTTGGACAGGCATTCCATTAGGCGCCCAAAAGGGGCAATTGCCCCCGGACCTGAAATTCATGAAGGCCCGGAATTGCATGGCAATTTCGTCTTGTTTACTGTTAAGTTTTGTATAATGTGGCTGAGAGTGAATTTAAAGTGTACTGACTCTGCACTGCTTTAAAAAATTATGGGACAGAAAGACTGGAAAATTTTTGGGGAATTGCACGGAGTAGGGCATGGCGCCAAGGGTCCATTGATAATAATAATAACAATAATTATTATTAAAGTAAATAAAAAACTTTGTAAAAAACACACATAAGATGTTATAGGTAAGAGGATACGTACGTTTCAGCCAAAACGTACGTACAGCTGAAACGTACGTATCCTCTTACCTATAACATCTTATGTGTGTTTTTTACAAAGTTTTTTATTTACTTTATTGTTTAACACCAGTATTTTGAGTGCTTTTTTTCGTAATAATTATTATTATGTTTGACTATATTTGTTATAATAATCAATTATGATCTGAATGTACACAAGAGACAACAATGGGTATATGGTACTTAGTATCTGGATATTGAGTAATGATATAAAAAGTATCACGCCTGAAAACCGAAAAATGATTTTTTTTTCGAAAAGGGGATTAAGATTATAGGTTTAGTTCAATTGAATGTGAGTAACGAGGATTAAAAGCGATTGTGTTAGGGCTAATTAGAAATCATTAAAATTAGTATAACGCTCTCGAAAAAGATACCTCGATACCCGGTCATTGACGCAAAGCGTTAAGTTCGAAAAAAAATCATGAGTAATGTGTTTTCTAATCGCTTGTAATTCTTCTTAGATAAGAAACACTAAATGGTTACATCACTGAAAATAACCCATAGCCTTCAAAGAATGTTTTTTTTTTTCTTTCTAACTTTTTACGCTTTAGCTTTTTACACTTTTTTCTTTGTTATATAAATCATGTCCACTGCTTAAAGGGGGACAAATTATAGACTATTTCTTACTCAACATTATTTATTTTGAATTATTTTTTTTTACTTCTGGAAAAAAATAAACATTTGAATATTCAGTCCTATTATTTTAATAAATCGCACAGTTCCAAGAGTGAATTATTCTATTGGAGCATTAGCTGGTGTTTTATCTTACAGTATAATTTTAAAAATGAACGATTTATGATAAAATCAACAAATTCTTGCACAGTATAACAACAATTTCATCGACATACGCACTAACTTCTTTCAGCAAACCCGTATCATCAGCTAACGTAAATATGCAAAATTTGTATTCATTTTTCGCATATCTACTCGTATTTTCCGATATGTTTATTTTATTTACTATTTACAGAACAACCTTTTAATAACTGTACTATTAAGTAAAAAAGAAGCATTATTAATCTAAAATTCTTTACGTTATTCCCAGTAAAGATTATTTCGTAGACCAGGGGCGTAACCAGGGGGGGGGGGGTTATCAGGATATATCCCCGCCCCCCGAAATTTTTGGATTAGTGATTACAAAATTAATGCGGTGCAGAAATTCCGCCGATTTATACACATATAAGTTCATATCCTCCCCCCCCCGAAAAATTTTCCTGGCTACGCGCCTGTCGTAGACTCTGCTTAGTTGTAGAATGTATTATTAAAGTTATATCGCCGGTAGGGATTTTGTTACCTAGCAAATTATGTGAGGGAATATTAAAAATAAGGGTTTAACATGTTTTTTTATAAATAAATTTTAAAAAAACGTGACATGGTTTTAGCAGATTTTTAATTCCTTTAATTTTGGGACAATCATTAAAAATACATTCAATTTTTTCCAAACAATCAATCAAAAAGCATTTTATTAAAAATTTAAATTTAAAAAAATGGACATTATTTACTCAATGAATCATTTCCAGTTGCTAATATTCTATTAAAAAGAAAAACAAACTTAAAAAAAGCACAGCCCTTATAAAAAAAACGCATTGTACAAATCCGAACACAAAGTAACATGAACAAAAAAACCCGAAAAGATCAATCTCAACAATATTGACATCATATTCCTAAGCCACGAACCAGCCCAGATCATCAGCTCCCCTCCATCACCACCAACCACCCAACCCTCCCCCCACAGAACATGCCTATCCTTTTTGCACCATTACGTATCAGCCTAATAAAGTCCACTACAACGGGCCAAACCCATCAGTACAAATCAATTCCCGCGTCTCTTCTCTCCATCCCTAACCAGCTATACATATAGATCGGAACACAGATATATATGGCCCAAAAAGAGAGCCCTATGATAAGAGACTTCAACCCGGGCAAGTTGATATCCGAGTCGGGTTTTTATCGTTAACTGCGATCTTTATGATACGGGGCCCTTTTGTGATGTGGGCTGGGTTCCCCCCCCCCTTTCATATAGCAGAGCTTTCCGAATGAATAGGGTGTGCAACCCCGTTTTTATCGGGATTTTTCCAAAAAAAATAAAGAAAAGAAAATGTATAGATAATTTTCTTTCTGAGCCATAAAGTATCATTTAAGAGAGAAGGAATCCATCATTCATGCTTGGTAATCAATGGAGTGTTTGAAATGTCATTTTGGTTATCTTAATGAACCTGTTTCTGGCTGTGGAAGGTGGTTAATCTGAAAGCGTCTAGGATGGTGCGCGTCATTTAATTTGTGAAATTAAAACCATTGTACTGCCGCGCATTTTTAAATATTAAACGATTGACATACAACGATAGGTATATATTTTATTTTTAGATCAATTATTTAATTATTTCAATTCTATATTAATTATTTAATGTGAGTTAATTTTTTTCCCCAAGCTATAACACATCAGTTCAGTGGCGCACCCAGGATTTTAGTTTAGGGGGGGCTGGGCTACATACAAATACTGCTGAACTCGGTCATAGTGACCTCGGTCAGTTACAACTCTCTTATAACGTCAAAATATTCGGTACACACTTGACTGTCCTATAGAACACAAGCAATGTAACTCATTATAAAGTCATAAATAATTATCTGATCTTTTGAGCGACGTTATAACCGTGTGTGTGTAACAGTGTTTCAACTAACTGTAAGCATTTATTTAAGAACTTTTTCTTAAATAACATGTCACTTTTTTGGTCAGAAAAAAGATGAAGATAATTAAAAAAACGAAGAACTAAATAAAAACTTAATTCAGTTAGCGATCAATTTTGAGTTTTTTTAATGCTTTTCACTTCTTACTTATCTACTTTAGGGGTGGGGGGGCTTCAGCCCCATAGCCCCCTCCAGGGTGCGCCTATGCATCAGTTACTAGCTGTGATGCAGAGAGGGAGGGAGAGCGAGGGGAAAATCCCCAGGGGCTCACCTCGTTAAGGGACCCGCTCTTGTTGTTTATATATAATACTTAATTGTGTATTGCCAATTTCGTATTTAAAAAAAGGTCCAAATACAGATTATGTCGCCGGAAGTTTCAAATTAATTTTTGAACGAAATTACAAAAACCAGCTAGAGCATAATCCACCAATTTGACAGGAACGAGTAGTATTAGTGATTGAGCTCGTTTCTTTTCAATAAAAGTGGACTTTGACAGTGAAAATTAACGGTTTGCCATGACAAGAACTAGAAAAGATTTATTTAACAAGAAATCGTTCTTTTTTTTTTCGAGACGCATTGCTAAATTATGGTAGAAAGGGCATAGCCAGAGGATAGACTATGGGCCCACCCAACCTCCAAAATTTTGAAATTTCTTTAACAAAATGTTAACGATCAAGACTTTCTCTGAGAAGTTTTGAGCTTTTCACTTTTTTGGACTTCCGATTTTTTTTTTTTTTTTTTGGGGGGGGCTGCCAGCTTGAATGAAGTATGAATAAGATATCAATTTTTTCGATACTGAAGAAACATGCCATGCAAAATGTTGTTAATGTTCCAAATACAGTTTCTCTATGGAGGTGACGAAACCTTCAAAACAAAATGTTGGTATATTTTAGAGCATGAATGTTTATTAAAGTATAATATTTTTAATTTAATAATTTAATTCTATAGATTATTTTCTAATTACTATTAATTTAAAGTTTCTTTAAATGATTAATAATTTTAAAAACGAATAAATGATTGATGTGATACGGCATCAAAAGGGTTTCTGGCTAGCAAGGGTCCCTGAAGATTTTATCCCTGGGGCCCTGACTTGGCCAATACGAGAGAAGGAATTCATCAGTCACTATTCGTAATCAATGGAATCTGTTTGAAATGCAATTTTGGTTATCATAATGAACCTATTTCTGTCTGTGGTAGGTGGATAATCTCAAATTACGGCGATTGATGCGTCTCGTATTGTGCACGTCATTTAATTTGTGAAGTTAAAATCATTGTACTGTCGAGTATTTAAAAATATTGAACAACTGTCATAAAAAATATTTTTATTTTTACTTCTGCGTTATATTATCGCAGAAGTAGATATAATTATTTAATTAAACACTTTATTAATTATTTAATATGTGTAGATTTTTTTTCTGAGCCATAAAACAACATTTAAGAGAGAATGAATCCATCTTTCACTCGGGTAATCAATGGAGTCTGTTTGAAAGGTAATTCTGGTTATCTTAATGAACCTTTTTTTGACTGTGTAAGGGGAATAACCTGAAATTACGGCGATTCTTGCCTCTAGGATAATGCACGTCATTTAGTTTGTGAAATTAAAACAGTAATACTGTCGGGTATTTTAAGGTATTAAACGATTATCGTAAAAAAAATATATATTTTTTTTTATTTTTACTTTAAGTATTTAATAATTTCATTTATTTATTAATAATTTAAAATGCGTAAATAATTTTCCTTCTGAGCCGTAAAATATCATTTAAAAGAGAAGAAATTCATCAATCATTCTTGATAAAGTCTGTTCGAAATGTAACTTTGGTTATCTTAATAAACCAGTTTCTCTGGCTGTGGAAGGTGGATAATATGAAATTACGGCGATTGATGCGGCCCGGATTGTGAACGTCATTTAATTTGTGAAACTCGAAACTTTGTACCGTCTGGAATTTTAAAATATGAAACGATTGTTATTAATAAATATCTTGTATTTTTACTTTGGTTATTTAATAATTTCAATTCTTTATTAATTATTTAAAATGTGTAGATTTTTTTTTTCTGAGTCATAAAATATCATTTACGAGCGAAGGAATCCCTCAGCCATTCTTGGTAATCAATCGAGTCTGTTTGAAATGTAATTTTGGTTATTTTAATGAGACTATTTCTGGCAGTGGAAGGTGGATAATCTGAAATAACGGCGATTGATGCGTCTCTGAGAGTGTACGTTATTTAATTTGTGAAATTAAAAGCATTATAATATTAATCTTTTAAAATATTAAACGTATTTATACAACTGTCGTAAAAAAATGTATTGGAGGTAAAGAAAATGTTTTTTTTAAATAACACAACTTGTATAGAGAAGTTCTGTCGGGGAAATCTCCCCTTTTTAAAGCAGAAGATTTTTTTATTGTTTGATAAATCCGTTTTGACCTTTCTGAAAACAAATTGTTAGCATAGGTGGTATCACAAATAATTTAATTTCATTTTATTAAAAGGACACAAGTTAGTATACCCAAAATATTCATTGCAGCCTCTTTCTCTTCTAAAAATATCATCAATCTGTTTCGTATAGAAATTTCTATCCTTACATATATTCTTTAAAATCTCAGTTTCACTGCCAACTTAGTTCATCTATTACCTTTTAATATACTACTCAATTCTTGTCCCACGCCATTTGCTGAAACATGAAGCCTGTATTTAAGTAACGTATCATGCACTGAAAATGCTCTGTAAATTTCCTAATAAGAATCTAAGCAGCGTTCGAGGAAGGATTATAAATATTAGATAAATTCATCGTTCACGAAAGTAAAGTTGAAATGATAAAGCTTAATCTTCACCAGTAACATATTATGGTGATCACGCCAATAAACGCGAATCATAAATCTCAGAGATTAAACGTGGTTTATGTTAACGCATTACAACACTAAAGAAGAGTGAGAATTTACCAAATGGTGTTCGTACCAAACAATGTCTTGAGTAGTAAATCTTTGTTTATCAAATATTGTTGAACTGCCGTTGCGTGAAGTAGTTGAAAGTCTGAAATTATTGATGAGGTGTGCCGAAGAGGTACTGTTAAAGCTTAACTTTAAATTTATATTGAGTTAAATATTTACTACAGTTGGTAGTATTTGCTAAAACTGATGATAAATGAAGATGTAGTAAAGGATACGGTATTTATCATATGTTCCACTCAAGCATAATGATATTAAGTTTTTAATTAGCACTAAAGTGCTATTAATTTCAACATTCGAAGAAAATGTGCGACGCGTTTATTCTTACCTTTTTTTTAGTTACACTTTTCATCAGCTGACTTTCCAACATTATCAAACCAGAAAAACAAATGGGGCCAAAGCATGGATTATGGTGCACTTTTCATATAAAGTGAAGCTTCCTACAGAGATCACATTCTGAACTGTAAAAAATCGGTCTTCAGAGAGGTGGTGTTTGAATAACGGTAATAGAAAAAAACGAACTAAACATAGATATGTATATGTACATATTTTTACGAATTTACGGGCAACCCGATGTTCTGGGGTTTCAAATAGTTCAAAGTTCGTATTCTGCATGTCATATAGTTAAATTTTACTTTTGTTGCATCCAAATTCATCAACTAGAACCGGAGATACGGAGGTTTCGGTTTCCCATTCATTTGTATGCAGTTTTTAGAAATCTCGAGAAATATTGGTCCTAGGCCTTCGGTAACTTCACTTTTGGGGACATTTTTGGCGACAAATTTGGCTATATTTCTCCAAAAGTTGCCAAACTTGGCGACATTTTTGGTGTTTTGGCGTGATTTTCCCTATGGGGCATGTAAAGTTGCTTTTGCTCCATTAAAATCACATGATAGCCTAACATTTCTCTTCTATGATGTAATCAAATTTCCCGCTTTATGTGGAATCTTGGAGAAATAGAGTCTTCTGGAAGCTTCTTGTAACTTCTGCGTCACCTATAAATACAAGCATTCCGAGGTCCCCGTCAGTGTGAAGTGAGCTCCCGTTCAGAGTGGATCGGGCTGCTGATGTGTACGGCACTTTGCTCTGTGATAGAAGCGAAGTTTTCGCGCTTGTTTACGAAGCTGGTTTTTAAGTGCTGTGTGTAAATTCTTCATTGCTGTGTCTTAAGGGATTGTGTCTGATATCCCTTGCATATTTCCATTGAATTTTGCCTGTGGAAGTGTTTTATTTTGTGTGAGAATTACAGCATTTTTGAGAGCTTCGGTACTAAGTGGACTGTTATAAACGAGCTACGGGCGGTTAGTGCCTGTGAATTTTGTACAGTTGATTGATCTACTAAGTTCTAGAAGCAATAAAGTTCGTTTTCCATCCTGACAAGTGGACTCTTTACTAGAACTTTCTACACTAACTGAAATTTAGATAGACGAACCCAGGAATAGCAGAGTTTTCACACTCTGCTATTCCTGAGATATACACGTAGTTTTTTATTCTCATTTAATATTTGTTGGTTTAACAATTACTCCGCGTGAAGAACAGGTACTTCAGTTAATGCGTACGTAAAAATGTAAAAGAATTTCAGCTCTTTTTTCCTTTCCTTTTCTTCTTCATTTTTCAGTTTTTACGTTTTACACTCAAATTGTAAAATATATTAAATAAAAATTCAATAAATGACTTCAATCACTTTATGTGGAAAAAAATCTCTAACAATAAGTGCTAATTTTCAGATTAAACTAATAAAAATGAAAATATATTTCCATTATTTTAAAACAATAAAACATAATCCAATAATCTGTTTTTGAAGATCTTCTTTTTTTCCCCCAGATATTTTTAATTTTTTCGTTTCTTTATCCCCATTTTTTAAATCGATGATTTTTTTCTATTTAATGAAACAAAACACAAGAGGATTTTTAAAAGAGAAATGAAAAAGGAAAATATATGATACAATGTATCTGTTTCTAATATAAAAATTACAAATGTTTAAGGAAGCAAGATTTTTCTTTTTCAGTCATATAATAATCTTAGTATTTCGGTTGCAATAGTTTTAATTTTTAAACTAACACTTAAATATAATATGTTTAAGAAAAGAAATATGTATTCATTTTTAGAAATTCATTATATTGGTTGTTACATTTAACGAAATAAAATTTTACGGGTATCTCTTTATTATTATTATTATTTTTTTTACTTGAATACGTCTTTAAATTTGCTTCCATAGTGGAAAGCAATTCAGAAGCCTGATGATAACAAATTCGGGGGGGGGGGGGGAATACAGTTTGATGTTGCAGCTACATATATCATCTACATCAAAAATTTAATTACAGCACTCCATAGCTAAATCATCAAAGAATTCGTGACGTTGAGTGAGAACTGTGACGCGTCACATAACATTAGAAAAAAATTTTACTCAGAGAAGCTAGAACGTTCGTTTACGTTTCAATCGTCAGCTCTCGTCAAGATCTATCGATTGGGTATATAAAACATTACTGTGATATAGTTACAGTAAATATACATATAGTGTTCGTTAACTTCAGTAGTTTAATTTATATTAAATAAAATGTGTTATTTTCATGAGTTAATGGACCATATATAAAGATATTAAGTAAAATGTTTTTGAAAATTGCGTAAAATAAACGTAAATTAGATTTATTTTGCACAGAAATAGTAAAAAATTAAACTTTCGTATCACAGACCTATCATTAATAAAGTTATACACAGTTTTGATTGATGGAAATCAAAGAGAATATTAATCTTTACGTACAAGTATTAACTTAAACCATTTAGCCGTAAAATATATATATATATATATATATATATATATATATATTAAGACATAGAGAGATGTGTAAAAAAAAACGAGGTTGTCCCTTACCCTCAGTAGTGTAAGAAGTTCTAAAAATCCTCTCTTATCTAGCACTTACAAACCTCACATACCTACCAAATTTCAAAATATGAGCTTCTGCAGTCTTTATTTATCAATTATTTATCTTATAAAGTAGGGTAGAGTATAGAAATATAATTAAAGAGTACTTTATTTTTGGCCATGATCAGGGACAAAATTGGATGGGTCAAGTAATGGCCTATTTACCCCACTATACTGGTGGCCCACTTACCTCATTTGAAGAGCAAATGGGCTATCCAGTTTTAAAAACTAATTACAAATACATTTTTTAAAAAATACTTTCAAAAATTAGGAAGTATATCCTTTTTTCAATCACTTAATAAATATATAACTAGTTTTTCTCTACTACTTTTATTTTTCAATGGAAAAGTATTTTAATGGAAGTCAAATTTTAACGAAATCGCTCATAGTTCCACAAAAAATAAATTAAAGCAGTCTGGTTAATTTTTCCAGGTGTGCAAGAGATGTACAAAAATGTAACAAATCATCTACAGTGGAAGAATTGGTGAAATTCAACGGAGGGTGACACACTTTCCCCTTTGGTCCACTTACCACTCCTCACTCTAACACAAATCATCAGATAAATTAAAGAATGCCAAACTGTTTTGTCTTTTCTGCCCCGCTGTTTTCTGTTAGAGCTTTTGATAAAGTTTCAGAATTGGAAAAAGTTAGGTAACCAATACAGATCTGAAGTATCGAAAAAAAATTAATAGTATTCCCTTTTTCCAATACTGCTCGTGTGCCATATTTTCTTCTTTTTTCGCGTATCAAAATTCCTGAAGAAAAAATTATTTTGCCTTTAAATGATTACGTTTCTAAATGTTCTAAAAATCCAATAAAAGCTAGTAAACAAAACATAGGATTTTTATCTTGGTTTTTCTTGTGGAAAAGAAGACTAAAGTAAATATTTCATTCATAATTCATTCAAAAAAATAAAACAAAAAAGTCTTATGAAAATGGAAAGTTGTCGAATAATCTGCATTCAAAGAAATAGTGTTTCTAGAACGATTTTTGTTCTATCTTGGTTCTTTCTCACTAAAATTACTTGCGAGCTGCCTATTTTTTAACGGTGATTCAAAACTTTGCCAGGTTGAAAGGAAAGACAAATCTGTATAAAGGTTTTATACTTTATTGATCTGCATTAAGCGACGAGCACGACAAAAAATATAAATAAAATTATAAATAAATACAGTAGACTCGCAATAAAACAGGATGCTCGGCAGATGAAACGTCCCGAATAAGCGAATATCCCAGATAACGAAATTTATTCAAATTTTGCGAAAAATGTTTGAAAAAATTAGAGAAAATGTAAAATTTTTATACAAAATTGTATTAATAATTTAATTAATGCAAAGAAAAAGAAGGAATATAAATTTTAATACTAATTAGATTTGCAAGTTTAATGTTATGGCAAGTCTAAACGAGGGGCACCTGCCTTCAGGGGACGGAGGACTTTTTAAAGGGTTCTAACACGTATTTACGTTACATCTGGAGAAAATCGCCCCAAACTCCAGACCGTTAGATTGACAGCCGAGCGGAGGCCCGAACGCGCGGCCTTGACACTTCGGCTATCTATCACGTTGAGGGTCTTATCCATTCGGCCATCGTGGGGACATTTACAATTTGAACATTACCAAAAAAAAAAAAAAAAAATATTTTCCTTCACTAATTTGTGGAAAATGAGAGGAATTCATTTGCTGTTTGATGAATTTTGCGATAGCAGATTTCTCATCATCATTTATCAGAAGGCTTTCACCTTCTAGCTCCAAGTAATTAAGTAACGCCTCTTATGCAAGATGCGTCACCATGGCTCAATTTTTGAAGAGTTACGTGATTTCCTTCAGCACTTCACCAAACTATGGCCGAGTGTATAAGGCACTGAACACCGTAGATGGGTGAAGTGAGAAAGTCCCGAGTTCTGGCCTAAAGTGCGGGAGTCGATCTAATGGTCTGGAATTTTGGACGGTTTTCTAAAGATGTAACGTGAATACGCGTTAGAACTCCATGAAAAGTTCAACTCCCAAGCACGATGCACAGTTCTTCATCTCTTTAACACCTTCCTTCTCGCTCCGATCAAAACCACCAAGCTCAGCTTTCTCGGTCGTGCCCGTTGTATTTCCGGGTAATAGTTTTCAAAAGTTATGCGGCAGCATTTCAGTTTTTGTGCACGTATCTTTTTATACCTCATTTTACACAGCACATGACAGTATCAGACTATTTTTAACTTAATTGGAGATCGTTTATTTTTTTTAAATAGATTGTATCACTGCTTAAATATGTGTATTTGTGATATGGATTTTGCAATATTAATTCACATATTTACTTATGTTCAATGAAAATTTACAAATATTGATTTATTTTATGAAGCAAGTTTACTAAAATTCTCCTTTGATGATTCAAGCATATATTTGTAATTCTTCTCTGTTTATCAAAAAACACACTTCAGTCACAATAACCCTAAGTGTTGGTTTTTCCTAGAAATTTAACTTTAATTTTTCTTTCGTTCTAAAAAGATGTCCAAACCTTTAAAATGAATGCATATATTGTTAATTTTTTAGAATTATCTTGAATAAAAAAAATAGGCTCATGACCGTTTTCTTGAAACTACGACCTTTAAGGGGCTAAGGTCATTCTACGAAATTCCTTGCTTCTGCTGTGCTACAACCTTTCGAATTTCAATTTGAATCTGCGTTACTCCATTGCTGCAGTGCAGTTTTCACCACAAGTCTCACTTTCTCAAATCTTCTGAGATATGTCTCTGCAGTTCAGTACTGTGATCTCCTTCTGCAGGAGGTTCATTTTCTTTATTCGATAAAATCGCACCTCCATGACTTTTTTAAACGTTGCGCTTTATACTAATTTCCGATCATCATCAACATAATTAATTCGGACTTCAGCCGAATTAATTATGCTGATTTGCGACTTAAGCCGCAACCTGGATAATCCGATATCGGTTAATCGAGAGTCTACTGTAAGTTGTTCAAAGTCGTCACTACCCCATCAGATGATGATTAAAAAAACTACTTACTGAAGCAGCTTAATGAAATTTATATAACTGTCGTGCATTTCATTAGTTACTAGCTGCTACTTGCGGATTCGTCTGCGTCGGCTTTAGAATTAGGTCGAGAGAGAAACATGTGTGAATAACAAATATGTTTGCACTATAGACAAAAGTGACTGTATTTAAATATTATTTATTTTTTACTTATTTTAAATGAAGTATAATACATGGTAGTATACTTCATTTAAAGTAAGAGACTATAGATTATTTATTTTTACGCATTTGGCGAATACAGACAGTTACGACAATATGTGCGAATTATTTTGAGTGTTTCTGTAAAAGAACTATTTATGCTACATGCGTGAATTTTAGCCTGTAATAGTCAGGAATAGAGTAGCTTTCTATCAGTTTTGGAATCGGTTCTGTAGTTACAGAGATACACATACAGCGTAATGTAATTCTAATGAGTATCCCTGTAAAAGGACTATTTGTGATATACATAAAATATAGCCTATAATACTCAGGGCCCCATCAGTGGCTGAGACGTTCTGCTCTCGAAACTCTAAGGCGGTAGGTGCCAGGTTCAAACCGCGGTCGCACCTGTCGTCCTAGCCGTTCGGAGTTCCCCGTGGTTTCCTCCAAAACCTCGTGTAAATACGGGCTAGGATCCCTTAGAAAGTCCCCTCACAGAAGGCATTCCCCATATAGACTTAGAACCCTAGTGTAGTCAATTGGCCTTAATCCACAAGCGTACAAACAATAATACTTAGGAATAGTGTAACTTTCAATCAGTGAAAAAAGTGCTAGAATCGGTTCAGCAGATACAAAATGCAAATAGAGCGAAATGTATTTGAATTATTTTGAGTGTCTTTGTAAAAGAATCATTTATGCTACAGGCATGAAAGGTTGCATGTATATGTTAATCCAGGGTATGAGTTATCTTCATTCCAAATTTTATCCAAATCCGTTCAGCCATTTTTGTGTAATTCAGTCACAAGCATCCAAACACAGACAAACGCACACATTTATATTATAGGTAGGATTTGGAAATTTATGAACTTTAAGGAACACAGTTGGACTTTTCTTACGTATGCTTTATAATTTGGCGTAAAACTAAGTAATTTTTATGGCATTTCACGTTTTACAAATGCACGTGATTCTGCAAGTAGAATTGCTGCTTTATTTCAAGAGCATAAATCATTTTGTGCTGTCGAAACTCAACCATAAATCATTTTGTGCTGTCGAAACTCAACAATCATAACCACTTAAAAACGGTTTTAAATTATAGTCAAAAAAATAATTAAAATTTCCAAATTCTGAGTCTCAGGTGCGCATTACCGAAGTCATGCGCTTATATGCTCAAATTTTTAAAGCTTTGCGTGCTATAGATTTGTCTGGAGAATATTCAATTTTATTATTATAGATAGATGAATAGATTTAAAAGACATAATTTCCATGGTATTTCATGTTTTTCAATTGCACGCGATACTTCACTGAAGTAATAGCATTTCTGTTAGTTCAAAACATGAATCATTTTATACAGGCGAAACTCGACAAGCATGGCAACGTAAAAACGGTTTTTAATTAACAATTAAAAAAGTAATTAAAAATCTAAAATTCTAAGTAACCTGTAGCCGTCTCCAGGGTCCCATCTATTTCAGCATAATCGATTCAGCCGTTCAGGCGTGAAAACGTAACAACAAACTCACTTTCGCATTTATAATATTAGTTAGGATTAATAAAGGAAACACTTTTCTAAGTATAATGCAATGGTTTTTTTTTTCTTCTGTTTTTTTTTTTTTTTTTTTTTTGTAATTGATGGATGTATGAGCAACATTAAAATTCTGTGTAACTTAAACAGTATCCCCAAAAATACCATATTATGTATTAATACAAACACATTATACATATAATTCACTATATAAAATAATTATTACACACTCCCTCAAAAACTTATTCGGGTATAAGAGAAATTTCCTGTTTCGGCTTTGCAAATAATCAATTAGTTTTTGAAAAACGCACGGCTCAACAGAAATATGAAAAATTATAATTATGCATAACTTAATTCTTATGATAAATAATTTTTAATATTCGAAACCAACGCAGGAAGTTTGACTTTTACTCAAATACTTTTTCGAGAGGGTGTACATTAACACTGTTAGTGTGAAATGTATATTGCTTGATCCGTAAGTTTATTATTTGATTACTTTTTCTTTCTTTTTTTCAGATTATTCTGAAAATGACTTGGAAAATTTTCAATTGAGCGATGTAAGGGCTTCATAAGCAAGCAAAGTTGTAGGCTTTGTCAAAACAAAATCTGCAATTAATTTATCTTTTGGAGCTGCACCCATTTATGCGGATTATTTGCTGCTGTGCATTTTCGAAGCGATTTTCAGGCTGAAAATTCAACATGATGGCCTATGAAGTCTGAGCAGCAGTTACTATCAAGCTGGATTATGATAAAGAATCTTTTGAAGCTAGTTGCACAAAATCGTCTTAACTCCTTACGCATCACAATACTCAGTTTGGTACTTTTATGACTTCCTCAGTCCAAGTGTACCATATACGATATGAATAATTGCATTGACTTTGATTAATGATTTTTTTAAGATTTTGAATAAAATGCAGTTAAACCCGCATAATGGAATGCCGATTAAAGGAATATCCCGCTTATTGTAGTAAATTTTCAATGTAATTAGTCAATGTCCCGGATAACAGAATAATCCGCTTATTAGAATACATTTTAGTACAGAATTGGCTGTTGTATTAAGCGGTTCGACTGTATTTGTTCTCTTTTTGAACAGTTCATAAGTAAAACACTTTCTATTGCAGCCTTACGAGCAACTTTTGGGTGAGTTTTAATTCATTTGTGTTTTCCAAATAAGACTATCAACTCAAAATTCAAAGAAATCAAACCTGCGTCACTGTCCTGAAAATTAACAGAGCCAAGGACCCCAAAAAATTCATCTTTATTCCTTATAAACTGCCCTACATAATAAAATAAATAAAAGTATGTGCTTTTTATAAAAATTTCAGAAAATATTCTTAAACATAGAAATGTGATTCAAAATTCTTTCAAAGAGCTATGCATTTTGGAAAATTTTCGATTTTTAAGGATTTTTTTTTTCCGAATTGAGATTGTGAAAAGATATCCTAAAACTTTTTCAAGTCCATGACATAATTAGTTTATTAGTGTTTATTCACTAAAAAAACCCAGAACACATGACTTTTTCGAATTACATACAATTCAGCACGGTGAACTAACACAAATTAAGCAATGACAGCAGCTTTTATTCCTGATCCACTTTTGTTTTCTATCTGCATTCAATAGTGGGGGAAAAAAAAACTAAATAGCTAACACAAAATATCGAATCTGAAATATCGAGCGGCATCAAAGAGAAAACTCAAATGAAAAAAAAAAAAAAAAATCAAACGTCTATATTTACTTTTTTCGATACCGCTTGGATTACTTTTTCCGTGCTTTAAAATACCAGAAGAAAAATTATTCTGCCATTAAATGATTGCGTTTCTAAATGCTTAGAAAAACTGATAAGAACTTTTTAAAAAATTATAAAGTTTTCTCCTTCGCATTTCTTAGAGGGAAGTCTGAAAATTTTATTTTTGTTTCCTTTTTCTTTCTTTTTTTTTCCAATATTCATTAAAAAAAAACAACTCGATAAAAAGTGATAATCTGTTAGGGGGAAAGGAAAGTAAATTCGTTTGTTCATATGTCAGTACAGATCACCCTTGATAATTCGGCATATATGGGACAAGACAGCCACCGGATTATCAACAAATTTTTGATAACGAGGATCTCTTACTTTTGAGACAAAGCCATGTGCTTTCGTTTGGTCGAAATTGCAGTGCACTACATAAATATACTAAAAAATATTGGGTTATTCGGAAAGTCATTTCGTTTGCAAATGATCATGAATTTTCGAATTCGATAATTTTAATCTTTCAGCGATCTCGCAAGTTGTTATTCTTTGGTTTTCATCCATTAACCCTTTGAGGCGCAACCCTTTCCCAATGCTGAAAAAAAGGACAGCCGTTGCCATCGCTCGACTTAACTACCAGCAAGATGGCGGACGATCGAAACGTTCATAGCGTGCCACAGATCTAGACACCCTTTTTTGACGACAGCTCGCTCTGCCGGCACAGCCAGCTGCGTAGGTAAACGATTCCTAGGGTGGTAAAAAATTTTTTTTCATTCGTAATATATGTACGACCCCTGAAAATTAGAAAGATTTTCAAAATCGTGAGCAGGTGTTTTGCATTTTTCCAATAAATCATGTGTACGAACCAAGGAAGAAATTGACTCACGGGTCATTAGGAACACTGATTAAATATATTATTTCTACCCCTGATATCCTCAGTACAAAAAACTTTAGAAACAGTATTTTCCTTGAAAATAATATTTATTTCTTTAACTATCGCGAGTGAAATGAATGAAAGGCGAAAAGTTCGGAACCTACAAATAGCGTTTCTCAATTTGAAGAAAGTCCCTTAAAATCGCAATATCTCAGGAAATTATCGTAGAAAATTGATGAAAATTTATATTTAGGGTAATTTGAAGGTTTTCTTTCTTTTAATAAAGTCAAAATACAGTGTTGCCATTGAGGAAAACGAAGTTGATGAAGAATTATATATGAAGACGACCCCTTATGCAAATTAAATTAAAGTAAATTAAAGTATGCGTTATTTGCAAACGAATAGTACATATAACTTTGCCGCATGACGAATGATGGCGAAATAAAGAGCAAGTGGGCGGGTTATTTTCCTCAGCTGTACATTGAGCTCAAACAGTTAATCACAGCTATTATTTATTCAACAACTATTCAGATGCTTTCAAATACTTGGAATGAAATCGAGTATGGTTTAGATCCGCGGTTCTCAACCTTTAAACGTCGTGCCCCTCCTCCCCCCCCCCCCAACAAAGGCTAACTTAGGGTTATAGCAACGGGGCGCGGCCCCGCCCCCACACATTTTTCAGCATACATTCAGTTTTTTAATTTTTAACAATGAACAATTAGTCGAATTTTCTACAATACTAGAGGACAAGGCCCCCAGACTCGCTACGCTCGTTTTTCGTATGAGGCATTCGGCCCCTAATCAGGCTTATTCGTAAAAAAGACATAATTTCAACAGACAAAACCCGAAGATTGGATCAGATAGAATGTTACTGTGCATACAACACATTGAATGTTACTACACATTGCTTGGTTCTTGCATGTTCATTGGTACATAAAAATTTAAACTTCACACTACAGTAGACCCCCTCCCCCTCATAACACGGAAGATATTTTGTTATGGGAATCCGTGTTGTACGGGTCCTGAGCTATACTACACCTGGAGTGCGGACTCCGCTTATAATCGCTGGAAAAATTATTTGCACTCCTCAGAAACACAATGATATTTAATGTTGCCATTCAAAAGTTATATTAATTAGGAGCTAAAGCGTAATAAAATCAGAACATCTGTTTCAGCTGTATTTTTAATAATGTAAAACTTATTGGACACCTTACGAATTTGCCACCCATGACGATTTTTCATTATTTGGCGACCTGCGTACAAGTAAAGTTAATAAAAGCTACGGAACAGATAGGATAGCTTGCCACCCATGGCGACTTTTCATTATTTGGCGATTTACACATGCTCACAACCTATAATTACTGTTCATTTAAGGTTACCGGAAAACCGCTATCCATATTTTCATTTACATAATCGTTTACAGATTGGCGTATTTAGCACCACGAATTATACCATCTCGTCGCGCTAGCAAATATCCAAAGTGTACTGTAACTGCTATAATGGCATAGTTAACGCCGCCCAATATTTCTACTGGTAGCAAATAATCCAGCGGGACGAGAACCGGCTTTAAAGTAATCTGCATTTTAATTATTTTTCATTTTCAAGATATTAGTTATTCTGTTTTGGAAAAACGAATAATCGCTAATTCTAAACTCCTGTTGTCTAAGCGAACTTACTATTTGAAATTTGTCAACTTTGTGTAACACATTTTGAGTTACTTATTTCATATAGTTTTTATTTTGGCGTAATTCTAACTCATGTTTGTAAATTTCACGCGATTCTAGATACTTTGAAACGCTTTGTTGCGAAGGAATGAATGATTTTATGCCTAATCTGGCAACCATTATGTTTATTTTTTCAGTTTTTTATTAATATCTTCTAGAATAATTCGATTTTCGAAATTTAACTCAGCTTAGCAGGTTCCTCGGAATTTTTCGAAACTGTGGGCACCTTAGTCGAAACTCAAATCCCCACGGTTTAGGAGGAAATAAGCTGACAAGCTTTTGACATCGGCGGCGACAGCGGCCTTTACTTTTTTTTAGAATAGAGAGATAATGTTATCAGTAAAGTTCGAATGAACATTTTAATCGAAAATGAATGTATTTTTGAGTAAAAATGAGAATAAATAAGATAATTTTTTTTTTTTTTTGTTAAACATGCATCACTTACTTGCTCTTTGGTTTTTCTCTCGCCTTCCCCTACAAACGCTTTGCGCCCCCCTTGGGGTTCGCGCCCTACACGTTGAAAATCGCTGGTTCAGATGTTATGTTATAGGATTCGCCAAAAGATCTCATATTGGGAGCTGTTAATTTCGTTATGTGTGCAGTTAGTTAGCAATTACATTTTAATATGTGTTTGGATTTTTTTTTTAATTTTTAATTTTATTAAGTGTCGAACAATTCACGGTTACCCCGTATAACAAACATGAATACTGTGTTAGATGTAGCTTGCTTGTAGTTAAAAACTTGTTGAAAATTTGTAAAGAAACACACAATTCCAGGTCTCCCAAATACATTCTAAGAAATAGAGCAATTCTAGAAGGAATATAACTTTATTGTTTTCTGCCCTGCGTATTGTTGGGTCTTTCAGTATAAAAAAAAGTTTTGAGAATTTGGTTGATCACCGTCCCAATTCTCCATCTTTGACCGATATTGTTTCTGAGAACGCGGTTCTTCGAATGCTCCACCAGAACCTATCGATTGCGCAAACACAACGCTGAGCTCCAGCGGGGGAGTTCAACCCTTTAACGCGCAGTGTTCCCAGTCTGGGAACACCAAACTCCGAAGTTTTGACTGTTGCCACTCACGAAGAACGGATTTGATTTCTATAAAAACAGTTGCAGGTGACATAGCTCCACGAAAATGCTTTACTTTTTAGCACCTCATTTCTCGTAAAAAATTGTCACGATTATTTTTATCAGCATTGACATCTGCTGAAAAATATAAGAATGCGAGGACAGCTGGATAGATTGCCCAATGCTGAAAAAAGGGCAGCCGTTGCCATCGCTCGACTTAACTGCCAACAAGATGGCGGACAATCGAAACGTTCATTGCGTGCCACAGATCTAGAGACCCTTTTTTTGACGACAGCTGGCTGTGCGATGGCAACGGCTGGCCTTTTTTCAGCATTGGGCAATCTATCCAGCTGTTCTCGTATTCTTTCATTTTTCAGCAGATGACAGTGCTGTTAAAAACAGCTAGCTGTGCGGCACAGCCAGCTATCGTCAAAAAAGGGTCTCTAGATCTGTGGCCCGCGATGAACGTTTCGGTCGTCCGCCACCTTGCTGGTCGTTAAGTCGAGCGATGGCAACGGCTTCCCTTTTTTCAGCATTGGGAAAGGGTTGCACCTCAAAGGGTTAAGGAACCGTTCTGGAAATCAGCATCTGTCAAAGAAGCAGAATCTTCTCCGTGGCGACTTCTTAAGGATGAGATGTTGAACATGGTTTCAAGACTAAAATTTCCCACCACGACAGTCCGCTTAAGACTCTAAACGCGGAAGACATTTGAAATGCGAAGGTCCCGCGTTCGCCCCTACCACACGGCTGCCGATCTAACGGTCTGGAGTTTTGGTCGGTTTTCTCCAGTTGTAACGTGATTACGCGTTAAAACTTCAAAAAAAAAAACTACCGACAAGGCACCTCCCCAGGCAGATTCCTACGTGTAGGCTTGCTATAACCCCAATAGCATTGTGGCCGAAATGTGAAGTCATCGGGACGTCGCGAATGAGTCACAAATGAGCCACATTGACTGTCGAATGTCCTTCCGTAGCATCATCTCAACGTGACGTCACTCTGAAGTAACAGTGCGATTTATGTATGACATTGTGACTTCAATGTGACGTCACAGCTACGTCAACATGAAACGTATTAAAACGCATTAATATTAAAAGTGGATAGATAGAAAAAAAACTGAGTGACCCATCTCTGGTAATATGCATATCGTCCTGCTTATCTCCCCTCCCTTGAAATTCAAAGATAAATTAATGAATCTGAGATTGATTTATTTTCTGCTTCAAAGTTTTCTGTTCCAGAAATTCAAAATTAAAGAAAGCAAACAACCAATTCCAATACAAACGTGGAATATCGAGTAACATCAAACAGAACATTGAGAAGAAAAAAAAATAATAGGAAATCATAGGTCTCTATTCACTTTTTCCGATTCTGCTTCTGTGACTTTTTTCATGCTCCTAAATACTAGAAGAAAAAAATATTCTATCATTAAATGATTACGTTCTCTAAATGTACTAAAAAAACTGATGAGCTAATAAAAAAATGGATCGATTTTTTTTTCTTGGTGTTACTTGAGGGGAAAAGTATCTTGAAGAAATGTTTCATTCATAATTCATTCGAAAAAGAAATTCTTATAAAAAGAGGAAATAATCGGATAATATACACTCTAAGAAATGCTAGACTGTTTTTTCTACAATGAGTTTTTACTTTGTTTCTTTTTCTTTCTTTCTTTTTTTTTTAAATCTGCTGTTTTTTATATTTATTCTTTCTGATTTAAATTTCTTGGAAGTTTTTTATTTTAACTCAACGCTGCCTCAAAATAGTGTAATTCTAGTATGAAAAACAAATATAGGTTGATTTTAAATAAGCTACACATTATTGTTATAAATAGAGTTTTTTTTTTTTTCAGAAATTGTATATAAATCAAAAATATACCAAGAAAACTTTTGGTTCATTTCCGTGTTTCCTCTTTGCACATCACGTGCATTAGATAACGTGGAATTCGACATGTTGGAGAAATTCTTGAAGCTACATTTGAGAAGTGATGGGATTATGGATACTGCTATGTTTCAACAAGATGGAGCACCATCCCATTTTGCCTTGATTGGTCCGGACTATCTCAATCACGCTTTCGGTGGAGTGAATGGTCGACGTTCAGAAATAATGTGGGGTCCGCGGTCACTAGAGAGGCGGTTAGATTTAATTATTATTGCTAAGTCATTTTTCTTACTGTAGAACTATTATAAAATATTCATCTCACTTATCGAAAATTTCAGTGCAGACATTTCCCTAGTTATTTCTATTTATACCTCCAGAACTACACAACGTAAAAAGGATAAACAAAATTGACAAGAACGCTAAAGTGTCATTCCATGGTGACTGACGTTACAATTTGACTACATTTGTAAATACGTGACTGGTGTTACACAAAAGAATCTTCTGTGTAACACGAGTCACGTTTTTTGATTTCCCTTAATTAAAAACAAAAGACTTCTTATATTGAGGATGGATAACAGTATAGTACTTATTTATGATACTCTTGATCAATTTAAATAAATAAATATCTATATTTCAGGCCACTGGGGAATTTCAAAGGTTACAAATGTAGTAAAATTGTAACGTCAGTCACCATGGAATGACCCTAAACATTCCTGTAATTTATAATTAAATTTAATTAATTAATTAATTAATTTCCACTTGTGAATCTAATGGCAATAACTGGCTGAAAAAGAGAAAAACATCTGTAAAACAAAAACATGATTAAAAACTAGTTACACAGATTCTTCCACATGCTTACGTTATAATACATTACAATGTTAATACCTACTTTGTAGTAGAATGTGATTATGACCTACAAATGTCTTTTGTTTTTACCCGTGTTATGAGTTAAATTTTATATATACATATATATATATACTAGCTGAAGTACCCGTCGTTGACGGCTTAGTGTCTTCCAGACCTTACAATAAACTGAGTTTTTATTTGCTTTTAAGAGTATAAGGATACCGTATATCGAAAATCGATGTATTAAAATTATGTAACGTAATTTTTTATGCTGACCATTAAGGAAACCTAAAATAAAATAGACTTTAATCTATATCAAGATTACAGATTAAATTGCAATAAAAATTTTGCTGGTTGAAAGTGTGCATATCTGAGTAACATTATTTTTGTGGTCCTAATCCTAACTCTAAACAATCATAATAAACCTAATCAAAATTTTTCAAGAAATTGACGCCTGTAGTTTAAGTTAAGTGACCACCTATCATTTCAGCGAATATCATTTCATTTTTGCCGTTATTACGTGATGCGCGATTATTATTTAGCAAAATCTCAAAATCTAATCAATTTTTTTCAAAAAATCGATGCCTATAGTTTAAGTTGAGTGACCACCTATCGTGTCACCGAATATCATTTTATTCGCTTTAGCCTTTACTACGTGATGCGCGAACAAAAAAAGCGTCAGACATAACGACAGAAGGACAGACAGACAAACTTTATTTTGAGGGTCACACTGGATTCTCAGGTACTTAAATCTGATAGAAATCGCAAAATGTTTGAATTCCAAGTAATGTACAGAGAAAAGTGTATTTTTATTTATATAGATATTTATAATAGAGCAAATTTCAAGCGGAAATGTATTACACACAAAAATTGAGCTATATTGAATCGTGTAATTGTGAATGGGAGAAAATATATTTAATACAAAAATAATTTCAGTAGAACCTTGATTATTTTAAATACTCTATTAAACAAAATTCATTTATAAGCAGTAATTTTTACTTTCTGTTAGCTGAACTAATGCATTTAAAATCGCCTTGATAGATGCACAGAGATGCCAAGTCTCCGGTTGTTTTTGACAATTTCTAGACAGTTTTATTTTAGATTAAATATTTGGACTTATTTTAAGTATAAATTTGTAAGTAAAAATTAGTGGTTGGAAATCTCCCGAAAAAAGCCGGAGACTTGGCAGCTCCGGATGCAAAATAAAAGCAATCAAAATTGCGCTAAGCTAAACTTAACTTCGCACCTTTCTGAAATGGCTACTTACATCTGAAAGACATTTCAAAAATAAAATCAAGCTAATCGTGCACTATACTACTAACGCATTTTCCCCTGTTTTATTTCGTTATAATTTTATTTTTTATGGAGTAATCTTTTAGATACAGCATTGCTGAGAAGGCTAACGTTTCTGCCTTCGCTAATTGCGTTGCCCGAGCAGTGGCATAACGCTAGTTCTTTGAACTGGGAGACGGAAGGTGCCTGGTTCGGAACCAGGTCGCGTCCGCCGACTGAACCGTTCGGCGTTTTCGGTGGTTTTCTCCAAAACTTCGCGTAAATAGGAGTTAGGGCCCCATAGAAAGTCCCCCACGGAGAGCCATCTCACCCTCGGCCTATATCCCTAGAGTAGATAATTGTCCGTAACCCACATTTCCATTTTCGCTACTTGCCTGCGAATGTTTAGTTCTAGGGTTCGAATCCCCTTGTTGATTGGTTGTCACTTTACTCTTCTCTAGCGATTTTTCTACTGTTGTGATTTGATTCCATGGATGTGTTTCTATTCTATGATTAATAATAAATGTTATTTGAAATAAAACAAATGTTTAAGCGGATATACACGAGTATAAGATTGCCCTCGAAATTGTAGTCTAAAGCCTAAAGGAAAGATATCAAGCAAAATAATTGCTTTGGTAAATGATCATGTAACTGTGTTTATTCTGAAAAGCGAAGATTTATGGGTAAACCGAATATTTCTATCTTCGAAAGTTGTCAGCCCGAATTGGAAAGTTGTCAACACGACTTTGGATAATCCAAGTACTACTGTATTTAATCTATTCTATAAATGTGAAAGTTTGTCTGTTTATTTGTTTGTTCGTCCGGGAACTCCTCCCACACCATTTGACCGATCTGCCTGAAATTTTGCACATACACGTAAAACGACATAGAATAGTCCGTAAGCTGCTTTAAAATTCTGGAAATCCACCCATTCCCTAATTTTTTACGATTTTTCGCAATTTCCAGGGTAGAAAGCTGCTCAAATGTCCGACTTCAGCACATTCATGAGCATAGTTAACAAAGTTGGATTTATTTATTTATTACTTCCAATAATTCAACTAAGACTGGCGTCATTTTGACGTCACGAGTGTAAAAATGCATTAAAAATCCTAATGAGGTTAACAAATTTTGCCAGAAAAATTACACCACGAGCGAAATAATAAACTTCCATCCAGATTATCAAATGCTGTAGAAATTTTTAAAAAAATAACTTTTCTTTTTTCTTCTTTCACTAATTCATCTTAGATATCGCAACTGAGAATGATGTCATTTCGACGTCATGAGTTTAAAAATGAGTTAGAAATCTCATTACATTAAAAGGCTTTGACGCAAAAATTTACGGTTATAAAACTTCAAAGTATTTTGTATAATGCGCGTGTTACCCTTAGCGATTTTTGATCTCTGTGATTGTGAGCTGTGGAACATAATAACGAAAGCAAACTTGCATTTTTTAAAATCGTGGGAAATTCAAATGTCGCCACAAGATGCAAAATACTAATTAACATAATGCATAGAATTCGCTATCAGTTTGAGGACGGTCGTTGTATGTATTCCCAAAAATCTTGCAAAATGTCGTCAAGTGTGGACGACTTTTGGCGGTTTATTATCTATATTCGACATACTTTTTTTTTTTTTGGTTAAATTTTAGCAACTTAACAAGCTCTTGCACAAAACATACATCATTAGGAAAATAGCTCCAGAAAATATTTGAAATACCGATTAGCTAGGAATGACCCCCAATATCTCTCAAATTAACTTTAATAAAGTTCTGTTACAACCGAGAGTTTTACAACGTCGTATGTTTCAATATTACTCCGTTTGAAAACTACTGCGCGAAATAACTAAATTCGACTACCTTGGTCACAACGTGACTTCATAGATTAAAAGTTGTCTGAAATTCGTAAACTCTGCAGCACAATTTAACGTCCTATTCGCAATTAGAGCGATTCCAAATGGTTCCTCGAGATTACACAGTTTGATGTTTTCACGAGCCTGAACCATGGTGGCCTTTTTGATTGTTATTTGTTTTTCCGCTGAAAGAAAATTTCTTCTCTTTATTAAGCGAGAAAAAAAAATCACAATTTTCAGATGGCTCGGTTTGAAACTATTGAGAGCATTGCAGTAGAGTCTATTAATTGTGAAAATCCTGTACATTTCTTTAACTTTGTAAGCTTTCCTAACAGAAGAGTTCATTCACGGGTTTTTTACAATCAGACTGTAGAAATTCTAACACGTTTTTGTTGTTTTAATGCTTCATTAAAAACTATTGAACTTTTCATTTTCGACTAAAAGTAGCTCTAGGGTTTTCAAAATGTGTTCTGGGATATTTTATCATATACGCAGATACAAGTTCTGAATCTACAAACTAATCGCCGGTCACGAGTATGTATTCCTGGAAATAGTTACAGAGCGTTGGGCGGGGAAAATCCTTGTCACAATAGAAGTTAACGCTCACAGGGATATAATTTGTTCCACAACATTAGCAATAAACATTCGTAAATAAATAAAGTGTCCTGACAGAAAAAAAATTGATGTGCAGAAAAATGACAGTTCAAGCAATGGATTCCAAGAGTCCTATGTATATTCCAACAGTACAAAGTACAACATTCAAAAAATTCTGAATCCGCAACCGATACATTCAAAGTGGACGGACATGTAATTTTGGTTACTCCTTCTTTGCATAAAGTTGCTGTCGAATAGTGTGTAATGAACAATTTTCTTTGTTTCTCTCTGTTCTTTATCAACAGCAGATACCTTAGCAGTAGGCATTGAAGGGCGTGTCTAAGCACATCCCTCCCTCACAAAATTTCAATGTTTATGTTTCTGAAACAGTCGGAACAGCACAAATGACTCAATCAAAAATTTGTATATGCATTGATTTATTCTAATCAAGGTTGATTTAATCTAATAACGCTAACGATATATAAACCGGTGTTCCAGATATGACTTCCTATTCTTAAAAATGAATAAAAACAAAATAATGGACTCGCGAACGTACATAAGAGGTGTATTTAGGGGTCTCGACATCCCCTTAGTCTACGCAAAACCCCTAATTTCGGCAGCATATCCACCTTTTGCATTTGCACCCGTACCTCAAAATAGAATACGGTAAAACTGTTTTTAAATTTCATATAAATTATGAAAATTTTATGTTAACTTAAAAAAATTATTAGTTGACTGAACTCTATAACTTAATAAGTAATAAAGAAAATTTACTGAAAAAGATTAAAAATTTGCTATGTAATTCAAATGGATATCTCCCACGTGAAAGCTATAGCTGCGTCTTCTATTCTCTTTATAATATCTAACAAGTACATAATTCAAGTCTAAAATTTCTAATTTTCTTTTATAATATATTTTGATTGCGAATAGGTATTCTATTACGTAACTTCGAAAATATTCGATTTCTAAATAAGGAAACATACGTAACAAAATTTCACATATAGCAGTAGTGTGGCGTACGGAACAGCGGAATTTTTGGTTCTGATATTTCATTTACGAAGGGGCGCCAAATGCGATGGCTATCGGCAGCCCCAGTCACAAAAATTATGTGTCCAGAATCTCTTGCTTGCGATTCTGCACAATCCCCAGAGGGGACTATGTACCATGCAGCAGGTAGACACCCTTTTTAACGTGCCAGTTTGGGAAATAACCATAGGTACTAATGTATCTATTATAATTTAGTGGTGGGTTTATTTGTTCCAGTAAACCTGACTTTCAAGGAAGATATATAAGTAATAAGAACTAAAAATTCAATACTTTGCAGAAGCACCTATCAGAAGTAATTACAAAGGCTTTAGCACACACCTAGCACATTCCTTCTGCAGAACCAAATTCGGTAAAGTATAACGGTGTATAGGTCATCATTTATATTTTTAGTAAATTTAGCGAAAGTTTTTGCAGAGCAAAAAGTTGTTTTACAAGGTATCTAAGACAGATAAATTAAAAAAAAGTAGTTATGAAATCACTCATTCTTTAAAATACTTGAAATAGGCAAAATTTTTCAAATCCGACACACAGTCAATAAAGCCTAAACTGAGTCTAAAACGCTCTAATTTTCACAGCAATATTAATTTAACGTACTTGCGCGTAGTTTATACCGGGTGTTCCAAAAATGACCGGTATATTTGAAAAATCAATAAAAACTAAACGGGCAGCGATAGAAATAAACCGTTTGTTGCAATGTGGTTGGACCAACAGTAAATTTTCAGGCAGACAAACTCAAAATTAGTTACAATTTTCAACAACAGATGGCGCTGCAGGCGATTTGAAAGATATAGAAGAAAACGCAATCTGTGAGTTCGCCATTCTGTAAGTCGTCTTTCTGCTGTAAGCGTGTGCTGTTCGCAGATTGGAAGCTTGCTGTGAAATGGCGGAACTCACAGAATGGCGAACTCACAGACTACGTTTTCTTTTACATCTTTCAAATCGCCTGCAGCGCCATCTGTTGTTGAAAATTGTAACTAATTTTGTGTATGTCTGCCTGAAAATTTACTGTTGTTCCAACCATATTGCAACAAACGGTTTATTTCTATCGCTGCCCGTTTAGATTTTATCGATTTTTCAAATATACCGGTCATTTTTGGAACACCCGGTACATTTTCCACTTATTTGTACTTTAAATTAAGATGTTTCATTACATGAGTATTTGCAACGAAAAAATGTGTGTTTCTCAGACTTTTGCCCGGATTAATCATCTAACAGTAAAATATATTTAAATTACTAGAGTTCCTACAAGGCAGTACGGCTACATGCATTTATCACAAAAGAAGATATAAGCAACGGAAATATCGTAGAACAATCTCAGAAAATTACAAAAATCTACTTTCTAGAGAAACTCTTACATAAAACACTGTATGTACGGAGTTACTAAGTCATACGGAATAGCGAACCGAATTAGCAAATTGATGGCAGCAAATATCACGTTTCCTTAGCCATTGCGGTCGTTGCCTAACAGAAAGGAGAATAAAGCAAATGTTTCAAATCTAAATATTCTGCAGTAAAGAAATAATTTAAAAAAATTGTATTATCGATTTAAAATGCATTTCTTCTTTGTAAGCAGTTATGCATATTTTTTAAATGTTTAAATAAAAATATTTTTTTGGACTCCTAATATTCTTTTTTTCATGGATAAAACTAGATTTTGTCAAAGTTCGGGGTCGTTTTAAACCATTCGCCTTCGATAGCAGATTTCAGTTCTACTGATGGTCTAAAATGTCTTCCATTTCAATAATCTCTTCTTTATGTCACCCCATAAGTTATCTATTGTGTGAAGATCTGGAGAGTTAGCTGGCCATTTCAAAGTTTCAACATTATTGACTTGGAACCCATTCTTTGTACTGTTACTCGAATTAATAGGTACATTATCTTGCTGATATTTTCAATTTTCTCCTGCAAGAGATTCAGCATTTGGTAAAAGATGACTTGCTAGGACACTTTGATATGCTTGTGAATTCCTTTTATCCGAAACAAACGCAATTGAACCCACACCATTTGTAAGCAAAGCCCCTCCAGGTCATCACAGAGCCTCCAGCTAATTGGCGCTTGGAGAATACTCCTTTTCTTTTCTTAAATCATATGCTGGTAGTACTTCCATCCGTCTGGTCCATCCAAATTCGCTTTTTCTTAATCAGAAGAAAAATTTATATACAATATCTATCCCAAGTCATAACTTGCTGGCAATCTATTTTGTGCTTCAGCAGCAACTGAGAATTAGCCAATATTTGCTGTATTAATGTAACTTTTAGACCTTCTAATTGTGTTATGCACCGTTTATTGACGAACATTTAAACTTGTCGCCGTATAAGTTTCCTGGTTGAGTCCATTCCAGTAGATGCAAGTCTGCAAACTCTGCTTTCATCAAGTGGAAACCAAAGCTTTAGGACTTCCCCCTGTATTATTTTGGCCATATCTTTTAAATTAAAAAAATATTGACTACAATCTTGATCTTCCCATCTTTATTGCAATAGTACAGTTACTCATTCCTGTTAAAGAAAGAACTCCAATCTGCCCTCTTTTATGACCACTTGACTTCCTACCTTTCGCCATCTTAACAAAGAGCTCCAAAACTACGAAGATATGTATGAGAAATTGGCAGGTTTTGGTGCTCGCACGGTTCTGTCGGATAAGAACGTGTTGTCTGGGGAGCCTCTGGGAACGCGT
Source organism: Cheiracanthium punctorium (assembly GCA_038373885.1). Classification (NCBI taxonomy): domain Eukaryota; kingdom Metazoa; phylum Arthropoda; class Arachnida; order Araneae; family Cheiracanthiidae; genus Cheiracanthium; species Cheiracanthium punctorium. The sequence goes on from JAWZYV010004542.1 coordinate 321,777, forward strand.
CCCACATCTCCCATTTAATAGCAGGTGATGGCGATTACAGGGAGTGGGAAAATTACAAATTTTAAGTTAAGCGAGTAAAAACAGAGAACACCAAGAGGGCTTAGTTAAACAGTGTGGGTAGAGTGAAAAAAGGTGTTCCAGAACGGAATAATTTTGTTTAGAAACTAGGGGTGCGGTTCTGTCCAAGTATATTATTCATGTCAATATATGCATATTTATTTTAAAATATTACTGGTGGCGTTAAAGTTTTTACTCAAGCTGAATATACCGCTTTTGTAAATGCGAATTTTCTGATAATTATATAATTTACAAATTCTGTTTTTAGCGTTATGTCTTTTCAATGAAGTTTAGCAATTAATAATACAATAATATTTGAATTCCTTTAATTTCATTTTTCCATTTTTTTCAAACTTTTTACTGGCCTTAACGTTTTTACTTAGATATTACAGATAGTATCTGTAAATGCTGGCTTTTCCTAAAAGTAAATTTATTTTTATTTCAAGGTAAAAGATGTCTAGAACCTTAAGATGAATGGAAATATTGTACATATACCTATTTTTATACAATATTCTCAAATAAGAAAGAAGCACATTTATGACCATTTTCTTGAAAATAATGCAACCTTTAGAAGGGTAATCTTAACTTTATTTTTAAAATCTTATTTAAAAAAATGAAGTATGGTTAGGATTCTACCATTTTTAAAAAACGCATTAACTAAAAAAAATTTGGTCGCTACTGTTCCACGTAATGCTATACGATCAGTAACGCATCAACTTATACAATTTCATTACAACAACTATTAATTAAAACATCAAAAAAGTTATTTAGAAGTATTCCTATGTTTCAACGATGCTCATTTGAAGAAAGCGTGCTGTGAGGTAAAAAAGAAACCTAATGACCAAAGGTTGAAGTCAACGTTACATAAAAAAAAAATAATCAAAGTTTGCTTTAAGCAAACAAAAAGTATCGGTTTAGATGAAGAATAATGAGGGGAAAATTCTGAAAAAAATTTGCATTGTTTCTATCCAATCGTTCAAAAATTTACTGACATTTTCCGATGTATACTCTTTTTATGTTAGAAAGAAGCATGTTTTTTTCCTTGACTGTATCAGATAAAGAAAATGTCAATACTTACACAAAAACAAACTTTGTAGTTTGAATTTTTTGTTTGCTTTATGTACAGTACATCAAAAGGAAAACTAAATAAAAAAAGAGTTTTGGCTAAATTAAATATTATAGATAAATTGTAAAAATAAATAAATAATTGGTGTTAATAAAACTATTATATAAATAAATCTACGTTATTTTTATCAAATAAAATTGTCTCTTTTTGAGGCAAGAAGTATAAATCAAATCTAACATATTGAGTTTGTGTTCTCTTATTTTATTTATTTATAACTGTTTTCTCTTTGTTTCCCAATTATCCTTTACCTCCCTCCTTATATTATAACCAGCTAACATTTTACTACACTTTATAGTGATCGACGTCTACAGTTTAAACTTTCTTGAAAAACACAGAAAAGTGTTATATTCAAATACATTGCCACCGAATCATTGATAACAATACAACTAAAAGCACTTTAAAAATGTATCTTTCAAAGCATAAATTTTCCCTTAACAGCTTTCTAGCTCAGGAAGCTATCTTGATGCCTTCAAAGTAACATGGCTGAGACACATAATAACATCAAGTATTCCAAGTGTAGTTACAAATTTGTAATGCAATAAATGCTTCTCCCGCCAATTTCGTTTTTTGTTGCTTTTTTTTTTGGCTGTTGAAATATTTTTTAAACATTTTCGCGAATAGATGGCAGCATTACACAGGATTTGAGATGAAGCCAAGGTCCAAGGTTGGGGTCAAATTTGAAATGAAAGCACTCGTCAAAATTTCTTTGTTGAACTTGTACACAGAGGTTGCTTATTTTTTGAATAGCTTGCTCAGAGCTTGATTCTTATTTGAGCTTATAGGATACGGATATAAAATGTTAATGTCTCTTCGATAGCTGAGAATCGGATTTTTCAGATTTTGAAATTTTTTAAACGAAAGGTGATAGCTACAGAATATACCGTTTATGTGGAAATATTTTATAGGTGCGGTGCTAATATGTTTTAGAAATGTATATGTATATTTCATAAAACTAGAACTGAAAAAATTGATACTTTTCTAATCTGTAATTCCGGAGGAAATAACCTGATGTGGACACTACATGACTTCTTTGTACGTCTATTGAAAAGTGTATACACCATTAATTTGTGTAATGCACGGGTGGTAATTGCATGATAAATACAATGGTGTGCTTAGTACAAAAACAGAAACCCATTTCATATAATACTGAGTAATAACTTAAAGTGTCGTTTACCTTTTGCAGACTTTGTAGACCTTTTTTTCAGTTTATAAGTTTAATTTCTGAAAAAAAATAATTTTATGTTTCATTAACAAGTGTTTGCACAAATCAGCTAGGGAAAGGGAACGGTGTATGGCTAGTGAGCTGGGATGAGTAACTCCATAATTACCGGAAATTGGCTAACGTTAGAAAGCGGAGGGCTGGTCCCTAGAATATATGTATATATCTCTACTTATTATAAAAGAAGGTGTCTGTGTGTGTGTGTGTGTGTGTGTGTGTGTGTGTCTGTCTGCAGCGTTACGGACAAACGGCTACACCTAGAAACACCAAATTTGGTATTCGGGAAGATGTAAATATGTAGTTGTGCACCTCGAAGCGATTTTTTCAAAATTCGACCTAGATTTTTTTTATTTTATGTTTTATGCGATTTTTGGCATTTTTTCTCACCTAATTTGTAATAACGGCGGAAATTACGCTCGCAGCAAAACGGCATTTGTATCATCGGATAGAGGAGAAAATTTTCTTTTAAAAACAGTCTGTTCTGAATACTTAACCTGATTTACCGATTTTTAGGAATTTTTTTACTAAACATCTGCTTCGCGATTTTTTTTCGTAAAATAATTTTAAAACTGTCGCATCTTGAATTCTATCCGTCATAACTTTTAGATATTTTGACAAATCGTGAAACATTCTTTTCTCCCTCTTTTAAAATAAAAACGAAAAAATTATGTAAATTAGATGATTTTTTACGAATTTTAATGCAGCCTAATGTTTAGAATTTAATAGCATCAACGCGATCTTACGCCATTCATTACATTGCGATCACGGCACGAGAATTTATGTTCGGCTGTTGCCACAGAAAGGATTAGAAAAAAGGGTTTTTTCAACCAATCGAGTTTTTAAATGGGATATCAGAATTTCAATTCGCAAGTGAGGATCTATGACGTCAAATGCTTTAAGATACCAAAAATTACGCCATAATTTTAACTCATTTATTCCAGCTCTATTTTCAACACAGGGAGACGATATTTTGATTAAAATTTACTGTAGAAATAAACTAAGAAATTCACGATTATTATTATTAGAAGTGGTATTTTAATCCGGTGCTTATTTAAAAATTGAAATGTTTTCACGGCGCTGAAAATGTAAAAGTTACAAAGTTCGTTTCAAAGCGCGATATATTAAAATTTTTCTATTTATTATTTTTATTTTTGGCATTTAATTTAGCGCAGGCGTTGCCTAACATACGCATGCAGGTTGCGAGTATAGTTTTATTTTAACGTTGAATTACGTTCCTCCATAAAGGTCACGCAAAGTTTTAATGATACCGTTTGAAAACAATTATGCGAAATATCGAAAGTAACTCCGAAATTAATCTACCGGGGTATCCTTTACGGCAGTCAAACAGTGACGTCATAAATTAAAAAAAAATTGTGAAATTTGTAAACTCTGCAACTCTAACGCCCTGTCACAATTAAAATGGGAATAAGTAGCTCCTCGAGATTACACAGTTTGATGTTTTTCAGGAGACAGGACTATGGAGGATATAAAAGATATCGCTATTGGATATTTAAAATGGCACCCCTTGGATATTTTCTCCCCACAGTAAGATGAAATGGTTTACGGCGCTAAATACGCCAATCTTATAAAACTATGTATAAATTAAATATATATGGAGAGTTTCCTTAATGGCAACCATTATGTGAAATGATTATTATTTATGCTAATGCGTAAATTGCAAAGAATCGCCACAGAATCAAAAGATCCCATTGAGGCCAAATAATCTAAGCTGTTTCTTTTAAGGGTGCCTTGAAGAGGGAGAAGCGAGTATAGATAGTATTAATGTACGTAATAGGTAGTATTATTAGATTTGTAAAGATAGTATGAATAAATCGCAATGTACCACGTTAATAAATATCTCATGAAATTAAAAGTGTTTATCCTTTTTCAACGGTTGTCTTACAACCAACTAAACGAAAAGTAATTCTAATTTGCGTTAATATATCCCGCAGTCATTTCAACAGAGGGGATTACTTGAACTTTTTTAAAAATGAAATTCTGTTTTGTCACATGCAGATATGATTTTAGTAGTAAAATATTCCCTTCTTCCCGTATGAAGAGCCGGTGCGCAGCTATTTTAAAAACATCTCTTGAAAATAGCATAAATGAATTCAGAAGACCTCAAAACGTGTAAATACACCAAAATCTCGATGTCGAATTTTTTTTTTATGATTGCAATACTTTCCTTATATGGTACATTTTCGGAAAGAAATAAATGGTGCTCCATTTCATGTAGTGTCTTAGGTATTTAATGCTACAACTTGAGCCTAAAAAACAGTATGATGTAGAAATAAGACATTTTGAAAGCCAGGAGTTCTCTGCAAACCATTAAGCTTTCCACTTTTTTGATAGTGAATGACACTGACGTAGTTTTTTGAGTCATTATACTGCAATGATCAGGTTAGTACTCATGACACAAACTTTACATTAAGAGTCAAATAATTTTGCTCTTTTTTTTTTTTAAATTCCACATCACGAATAATTTCGAATTACACATGTAAGGAAAATTTTCGTTTCCTACCGTGCGAAGAACGGGCACGCAGCTAGTACATATATATATAGGTCAGATGATTTTCGAGTCATAGTCGTATGGCAAGAACGATGCTGTTACACAGAATCAACAATTCTTTACTCTGTCTTCTATGCATGGTTGACGAAGCCGCGAGGACCTAAGACCAGCAAACGCTCTGCTAAAATTTTTGTAGAAGGTTTATCGTTAAAATTTTTTTAAAAGGTTACGCGTTCACCACTGCACCGTTTCTCCAGAAAAAAAGCACCCTTTTTAAAGAGTTATCGGTTAAGCAGTCTAATTTCTGCATTTGACCGCTCGAGGGCCAAGGTTGGTACATTAATTTTAATTGGCTTAAATTCTGACTCACAGTTTCACCTGTCCATTTACTACAACAGAATATAGATGACAACGAAAAAGGGCTCTGACGGGAAATCCGTACATCAAGAGACCCCGTAGTAAAGTGACCGTCTTTCTTAGACCGTTAGCGCTCTACTTTTTTCAATACATTATCCAATTTAAAGTCGATGCTAGAAGGGATAAATAAATTTCTGACATTTATGTGTATGAAGAATGTATTAATGACAATGTAATTTTTTTCTCTCACCCCCTTTTGAAAATGTGACATAAAAATGAGACACGAAAATGCGTTACGAAAATGCGACATAAAAGTAAGAATAAATGTCCACTGAAAATGTTAGTATGTGTTACGTAAACCACCGATATTTCTATCAGCTACTTAAGGTTGCATTTACTTGATAAAATGATTGTTTAAAAATTTCATCCGTTTATTTAAATACTATTAGTTCAAAACAACTTTAATCTAATGTTACAACATTTCGTAAGCTGTAGAATATGCATCACATTTATTTTTTACATATATTTAAATACTATTAGTTCCCAATAGCTTGAATCTATTGTTACAATATTTCGTAAGCTGTAGAAAATGCATTGGATGTATTTTTTTATAAATAGGTCACAATCATAAAAATTTGAACATAGGGTTACCAGGCGAAATATACGAAAGACGAGAGATAAAATGACATAGTCAATTGATATCGTTGTAATATGGCAACAATAAAACTAAAAAATTAGGGGGGGGTTTCAGGGGGGTCTACCACTGACGAGGCTCGAACAGCGGAGATTTTTTTTTTCTGAAAATATGAATAAGACAGTGAACGATTCTCATTTTACTTTCTTAATGCTGAGTATTTTGTGGAAATCGAATTTATTATTCAAATTATTGCAATAGGAAAATAAATCAATGCTTAAATATTGTTGCGATCGTCTAAAAATAAATGGCTGAGCGTTAATGGGTTAAGTTGAAATACGGGAAAATCACATAAGTGGTGAGGTGACAGAAAATTTATAAAAATAATAGTATTTAAACATTGAATTAATTATTAATGGAAATCTAAGTAGATTATAACATTTCCAATCAAGCAGATACATATTTAATTTTTTGCTGTTCTTTGCAAATTACAAAATAATTTGGTTGGGTCCTTAAAACCGTAAATTTTTAACAAAGAACGGACGTTTTTTGACGGTGATCAAAGTGAATGTAACTTCGATTAATCACTGATTTAATAATTGATTTAAATGGTATAAAATTAAAACATTTAAGTAATTCAGCTCAACAATATTTATTTTTAAAAACTGCTAAATATTAAGCTGCCCGAATAAAAAAATTAAAAAAAAAACTTGGCATCTGAAATAGTATCAATCGATCGCAAGTCATCTTGAGATAGAATTATCAAAATCTAAACCAATCGAACGTTATTAAAGGCTCTTTCGTTTGATCTCGTTACGCTGAAACCAGATAAAGCACGAATTCTACGTACCTTCAGGGAAACGCAGTTTCTTTAGAACAGAAAAAAAAAGACTTTTTTGAGCATGAAAATTAAAATTCTTTTGAAATATACTAAATCGTACCACGAGGGTTTGGTTTTTTTTTTTTTTTTTTTTTTTTTTTTGAGTGAAAAAAGCTTGGCTTGTTTGATTGCTTGTGCAATTTAAGTTTAAGCCTTTTTTAAAATCTTATTTCTTCTAGTGCCCTGGGCGTACGATAACGAAAAAAAATATTTAAATTTTGCAAAATAAACAGTACAGAAATTCTTTTTTTATATATATTTTCCATCATAGTTGGAAAAAAGTTTCTTGTTTCAGTTTGTTTGTAATGGTTGTTTGTATCAACAGTAAATAGAAATCGTTGTTGATATATGTTGCTGATTTGTACCAATAACATGTATCATATTAAGAATGGTGTATGCCCCTTATTAGTGATTTATTTTAGTTACAGTGCACAAAATAATTCCAGTACATGGCATTCATTGTTCAAAGTGCATTTTAGAGATGCCTATCTATTTCGTTTTCCAAAAGTCTTCTTTTAAACAAATGCTTAGTATGAATGGTTTTCAATACTTGCTTTAAATACAACATGATATATTTCGTGTAGGTCAGCAGGGATTGCTTTCGATTGACTTTCTGATTTCATTTATGTCAGCTTCAACTGGCGTACTAGAACTCTTTTGCATCATTCTAATGAGAAAATGTAACTTTCAGAATTTAGTAAGCTATTTCTGGCAACTTCAGTAGGTGACAGCACTATTAATACTCGTACATAAGTTTTATTCTACAAATCAGCTACATTTTTATGTTTCTTGAAATCGAAACATATAAGAAACCCTACTACTTATTTACGCTAATCCCTGACTCACTGACTCATTGATTCATCGATTCTCTAACGATTCCGGGTAACCACAGTAAGATAAAAACTTTTGCCGTCATTACTCCAAAAATGATTAAAAAGTTATGCATAAAAAGCTCAATAACATATACACCGTTTGTACGATACGTTTGAAAAATTTCATAGTTCTGTATATAAATTTATAGAAAACAATCTACGCTACTTTAAAAATCTGGGAATCCACCCTTTCATCCATTGTTAAGCGATTTTTCGCTATATTCAGCTCTATTTTATTTCCGAGAGTAAAAAGAAAAATAATAAGCATTTGCGCGACAAAATAAGCTATGGAAACTGAGAATTGTGTCATGCTGAAATTACGGTTATCAGGCTTTGAAGGGGAAATTGCGATTCTAATTCGCTTGAAATATATTTTCTAGATTACTGAGTTCTTTTTTTTTTTTTCACAAATAAAATATTTCGACTGCATGGAGCATTGACGTAAGAGGGGAAGTTTCCAGCGATTCGAAACCTTTCGAATGTCAAAAGTTTCCGCACGTTCCCAAAAGAGCATGAATTTCGATTTGAGTGTATATAATAAAAATTGAATATGAAGTTATTTATTTTAGGTGGACGAAGATTAAATATATTGAGTGTAGATATTTCGTCAAATGTTTTTTCTAATGCCCGTTTTAATTGGCACCACAACGGGCGTCATCTTCTAGTTAATTACATATATACCGATGCTAACATAACATACAATAATATAAATATGGTCATTAATATTGTCTCCTAATTAGGGGGCGTAAAGATTTCATAACTTTTCAAGAGATTAGCACTTCGGCAGTAGAATAACACACAAAAAACTATACAGAGTTTCTCAAAAACACTGAAATAGGCTTTTTTCCCTTAAATATTCATCATCGACATAATCTCTTTGCTCCAGAAGTCCAGATATGTGGACTTTGGCTTTTTTCATTGTTAAAACGATCTTATATAATAAAATCCGAGAGTAAACATTGTATGTAGCTATGTAGGTGGTAGGTAGGTTTGCGACCACCGATCTTTTTGCGCCCGTCTCTCGATCGCATTGCGCCGAGACGGTTGGTCGCAGACCTACCGAATTTTGCATACGGCTTCACTAGGATAGATCCTAACACGCCTCGGAGCGATTTTTTCGAAATTCGAATTAGAAAAGGTTTTATTTTATGTTTTGTCCGATTTTTAGCGATTTTTCTTGCATAATACGTAATAACGCCGGTAATTGCACTCGCAGTAAAACGATGTTTGCATCATCGGACAGAGGAGAACATTTTCTTTCGAAAACAGTTTGTTTTGACTATGTAATATATTTTGCCGATTTTTGGGGAATTTTTAAAAAGAATTTCTCTTTTGACGAAGTTTGCGTAAAATAATTTTAAAACTGTTGCATCTTTAATTCTATCCGTCATAACTTTTTTATATTGCGGCAAAAGACGGAGCATACAATTCGCCCACTTTTAAAAGAAGAACGGAGGAAAAATATAAATTAGGAGATTTTTTTACGAATTTTTATGTAAAGAAGGAATTTGAATTCAAAAAAAGCTGCTTCAAGATTTCGATATGATATCTTCCGCTATGGTTGTCTTGGAAACAGTAACAATGAATAAAATTGCCAGTTGAAAAAAATAAATAAAATTACTTTAAAATAACTGAATTTTCGCATGCGAAATCTACGTCATTTTCATGTAACGAGTTTAAAACCCCTTTCGAAACTCAATCAGAATAACGGAGTCACAAGCAAAACATACGGCACCTACGAAATAATTCCATGTTTTATATTACGTTGCCAGAAAAAGAAATGAATGCTGTTTTTTAAACAATGAATTACCCAGCATTATTTTCGATTGAGTTTTTAAACGGGACACGTTTTCGAATCGCAAGAAATATTTTGCGGAGCTAAATACGTCAATCTGACAAGAATTGTGCATAAAAATGTATGGAAAGCTGTTTTAATGGCAACGATAAAGTGAAACGATTATCGTTTTTGCTAATGCGTAAATTGCAAAGAATCGCCAAACAATAAAAGACTACATTCGTAGCAAATATCTAAACCGTTTCTTTAAATTAAGCATTAAAGATGGAAAAACGAAAATATATTGGTATCAGTAAAAGAAAGTATAAGTAATAGTTAGTAGATATGCTAGGGCAATATTGATCAAAGCACAATATACTGCATTAATAAATACTTCGTGAAACTATTCGATTCTATTCGTTTTTCAACAGCCGTCTTACATCACAGCTAACTAAACATTAAATAATTTTAAGTCGCGTTAATATATCCCGCGGTAGTTTCCACAGAAAAGACAGTACCTGAACTTTTTTTTTCTTGGAGATTCTGTTTTGTCACAAGTAGTTATGGTCACATTTTAGGAAAATTTTCTCCTCTTGCCTTGCGAAGAGCGGGTACACAACTATTTAATTATAAAATAAAACGGTTCTCCACATCATGTAGTATCTAAGGTATTAATGGCATAACTTAAATCTAAAAAAGAGTATGATGCAGAAATGAGACATTTTGAAAATTAGGAATTTTCACTGCAAACCGTAACGCTTTTTTCTTTTCTGATCGTGAATGACACCGACATAGTTTTTTCCGTCATGATATTAACAATGGTCACAGGTCAGTACTTATACTAACTTTACGAATAACTAATGAGTAATTTTACGCCAAGAGTCAAGTCATTTTGCTTATTTTTAGATTCCAAATCACTGGAATCAATTCGAATTATACATGTAAGAAATATTTTCGTTCCCTGCCGTGCGGAGAACGGGCACGCAGCTAGTTCTTTAAAAATTTTTTGTAATTCGGAACTGACGTTCACATCTTGGATGTTTTAATTTTGTGTAAAATAATTTTATAAATTCTGCATACACGAAAGCACACATTTTACTTTTGTTTGCCGTTTGAGAAAGAATATTTAAATGCTATTGAAATTTCCTAAGTTGAATCCGTGAATTCTTTGTAAAATTCGTGTAATTGAAAAGAACTTTTAGGGCCTCATTTATGTTTTAAAATGTCTTGACAATCTTCGTTTATGGGTGATAACAACTTTTTACTACAGAAACGGAAATTCAGAAGTAGGATTTTATTCGAAAAATTATTTGAAAATACTCTTTCTATTCTGCGTTTGTTCGTGTAATTATTGATTTTAAAAACAATTATGAGATTTTTCTTTGTGATGTGAAATTTATATCGGGTCTGAAGAGGATATGCAATAAGTTACAAAGTTACGTAAAAAAGGTACATAATTTTATACTATTGATTAAACTTTCCAAGAGATTAAATAAATAGAAAATTTAAATTTTTATATGGCTCCTTTACGAAAAAATTCCTAATTAGTAAAATGCGACCTATAAATTTATTAGGTGATGTACAGAGTTTTAGCGTTTCGTCAGAAAAAGGCTCAGAGATATGTTTGAACAAAATTGGTGAAGGGTTCTACAATACCAATATAAGTTCAATATACGAAAAATATAATAGCAAAAATGTGTATTCATATAATCATTGCTTCCGTTTATAATTTGTGTATGACCCCTGTAACGCAATCATCCGATGTATTTTTATTTTTTTTCTCTACGAGGCATTCAAAAATGCTTTAGGTCAGCATATATTTATTTAATACCTCCGATTCAGTTTAGGATAAACTGCTCAAATTTTGTCCATGACCAAATTATTATATGGGACACATTTTACTGACGGAATTTTTTTTGTACGGGGGCTGTATCAAAATTTAAATTTTGAATTGATTTAGATTTAATCTTCTGAAAATTTTAAACGATACCATAAAATTCTATATATATTTTTACGTAACTCAAAAATTTACAGATTAAAAGTCTAGGTTTGTGTTTCCGTGATTTCGATATAATTACATTAGCTGATATTAAGATATTTCGATATAGTACATTAATTAATGATTTTTAGAATGCATTGGTCTTGTAAAACGAAAAAATGTCTGTTCTCATATCACCGAAATTTACTCATTTGAATATTTGTATACAAGAAAACTGTGTTAGAAAGAGCTTTATTGTTGATGCGTTTACCATCATTTGCCTTTCTTGTTTCAAAGACTTTTATTTGATCTTCTAAGCATTTTTAAATATCCCAATAGAATTTTTTTTCAACGAACAAACCTTTCCTTAAACGATCTATATCGATAACAGTTATTTCTTTTAACCAATAATACTAATAAATAATAGCAAATAATATTAATTATTATTTTAATAAGTAACGTTCCTGTGTGTTATTTTACAATGTTTTAATAATTTCATTTTACATCTTATAAAATAATATAGCCTTTAAAAGGCCCTTTAAAGGTTATTAAAGGTTTAAAGGTTGTGTTATAGACCTTTAAACCTTTACTAACATCAAATTATTTAAACTTTAGCTTTAATAAGTATCTTTTATGTATGCTATTTTAAAAAGTTTTAATTATTTTATTTTAAATATTTTTTATAATCGATTAATACACTTATTCTTTTTTATCTTACCATTATATTTTAAGTCGATTGTTACTATCTTCTTAAAGGGACTTAAAATTGACAGAAGACAAAAATGAAAACGCTGTTATCAAAATAATATTATTGCAGATGAATGCGAGTGAAATTTAAAGAGAATTACAATATGTGTCTGAAAAAAAATTAATCTTCTACGCACTTGTGTTCCTACAAACTGAGGAATATGTTCTTTGAAGCAACTACACCTAAAATATTCGCAAAGAAACTCGAAAGCCTTTATAGGTAATAGGTTATCAAAATCGAATCCAATAAAAATTAACAAAACCTCTTTTTTCCATCTTGTTACTGGAATATCAGATAATCTGCGCAATATCTCAAAGGGAAAAACCAATTTCTATGAAAAATGTTAATTAAAAAAATCATTAACGAAAAATAGTGAATCACCAAATCATGGAAATAAAAATATATAATACTGAAGCAATTTTGTAACTCGAAATATTTACTTTAAATGTTAAACTGTTTAAAATCTAATTTAGTTTTTTTTTTAATTTAAGTAAATTTCTATTAATGCTATTAGCATAAATACACGACATGAAAATTAAGCTTTTCAATAGAAATCATTTAAAGAAAGTTTTTTTTTTTTCGCTATAAAAAATATTTCGTGATTGTTTTAAAATGGTTAGAGAATCGACTGTAATGCCTTTTAGACAAGGAACGGAAACAATGGTGAACGTATCAGCTGTAAAGCCCTTTTTAAAACAATTGTCTTACATATAAATATTCAACTGCCTAATGAATAGTTTAAGCGTGGATGAGGAGATACACAAAGCAGGCTGTGGTGCTGACATTTTAGTCATACCTCTTTGCACTCAAAAGTCATATGACCAGAGGGATGAGATTGTCTGAATCGGAGATAACCATACAAAGATGGCCACACCCTCTAGATCACATGTCCCTTCGAGTGCAAATGAGTGTGATTAAAATGCAAGCGACATAGCCGGTGTATACCATCAGCCACGGCTCTGAAAGGACGGGTTTGGCTTACATTTCAACTGAGCATTGCTGTCTCTTTTTGTTATTTTTAACCTGCTTTTTACATTTTGGTAGAAATATTGATGTCAATAAGCCATTGTATGATGGATTGTAAAAAGTTATTTATTAAATGTTCTGTTTTAGAAGGCAGTTTCAGCCGAAGAGCTTGCTCACTGCTTAATAAAGTAAGAAATGAATTTCGTCGTCTTTACTGGCAACAAGGTAAAATAATAATAATAATAATAAAATCTTCATCTCTTTTATATTTCAAACTCACACTAAAATGCTGTATATTGAAAGCATATCATATTCATGCGTTGTCCCTATTTTTCTTCCTTATTCCATTCAGCTGGACAGTGTATCATTATTCATAAGTGCGCCGTATTTTTCTTTCTTGTTCCATAAAACAGATCTTTGGAAGTTAAATCGACATTAAAATCGCCTACTAAAGCTGCTTTTCAATTTTCGCCAACCATATTCTAACTTATAAATACTGTTTGGAATGTGCATCTTGATACATGAGTGTGTTGCGTTTGCTTTCTTGATCCATAAAACAGTTTTCAGATTTGAAACTTATATTAAAATAGCGGGCTAAAACTGTTTTGCAATATTCTTCAAGCATACATTCTAATTATATTTTTCTTTTGTAACAAACGCTGACAAGTTTCTCCCAGATATATTGGCGCCAAACTTCGCGAAAAATCATCAAAAGTTGGAAACCTTGGAGACTTTCAACAATTTATTCTCCCCCGACCCCCTTGCTACCTGGCAAACTTATTTAGAAAATGCAAAGAAAACTTTTCGACGCAAATCGGTCCAAAAGTTTATGTCCACAAAAAGTCGGACCTTAAAAATTTGCCCAGAAAAATAAGTCGACAGAAAAATCTGGAGTGAACGAAATAGTACTGTAGTGCTGAAAAATTTTTCATCTAAAATTTAAAGGAATTGCTATCACGCTAACTTAAAAAATAAAGTTTTAAATTGCTTAAGGTATCTGCCTACGTGCGGAGTACTTTTTTTAAAACATGCAAAATTTTGATATAGTTTATGCATTTTCATTTGAAAGCTCATAAAGCATGGCAGAAAGAATAATTTATTTTACAAAAATTTTATAACCTTTTTAAGAAATTGCATTGCTTAAGTCAACTGCTGTACACTGCATTCTTCTATATATTTAGTAATTTCCTTCGCACTGGATACTCTACACTTTTTTGTATTTTTGTACCAAAAATTTTATTCTATTTTAAAAATTCACTGAAATATGGTCAATTATGTACAAAAACGTTCAATTATTTAAGAAAAAATTCAAATTTTTGCCAAAAAGGAATTGCAAATTTATTAATTTCATACGTATAATTTAACTTTTGCTACAGAACAAACTTTAATACTAATAGAATGTTTATGTAAAAATTCATTAAGATATCTTTAAAACTTTTACAGTAGTTTCAGTTATCGTGACGCAAGGTAACCAAAAACACAGTTTTCCAAAAACGCATTTAAAGGTTTTATTTTAACATAAATTTCCAACCGGAAGTTAAATTCAAACAGATGTATCTTCTTTTCTATTTGCCAAAGAAACAAAAGTTTAACAGTTTTGAAATCGTACAAATATGCTCTTTCAAATAAAACAATAAAAAGAAAATCGATATTTTTTTCTTAAAAAATGGCATTTCAGACGTAGGCAGATACCTTAAATTCTTCCTTTAATACATCGAAGTAAATAATTTAAGATTCCTAAATACTGACTTTAAAAATTCTTTTCTGAAAAACAAATGTTAAATTTAGTTGAAAAGTACCTGCAATTTTCGACAAATAAGTCTCCAATCTCTGAAAACAAACTTTTATTTCCTAAATATTTATTGGGAACGGGATCTTTGTAATATGATTTGTAAAAGTGATTTACAAACTCAATTTCCGTAATAACATCGTACATGTCAGAAGAAACACCATAATCTTCTGCATAAATTATTATGCAAACAACACAACAGGTTTATCCAGTTTATGGTATTGTACCATCAGCGCTCTATTAAAGTAGTTTTGAAATATATTAAATCTCAGTAAAATGGAAATCATATTTGCAGTTAAGTAATCTTATATTAGAGCTTACATTTCATATAATCAAATGTATTTTGTCAGGAGGAAATTTTACAGTGAAGAATGTCATAATTGAAGAGCACCATATGGAATCTAAGATGAAAATTTAAAAGGATTGGGATTATTGGTAACACTAAGCTGATTAATAAGTATGTTCTTAATTCCCTAATGATTGTTTTTTTTTGGGGGGGGGAGTGTTTGGACTGTTCAGCCACCGCTATTTTGTATTTTAAATTTTGCAATACAACATTCTTAACAATGACGCGTTAAGTCTCTTATCTTAGATATTTGTTGTAGACATTGATGTGTGTCATTAACCTTTTGAGGCGCAACCCTTTCCAATGCTGAAAAAAGGGCAGCCGTTGCCATCGCTCGACTTAACTGCCAGCAAGATGGCGGACGATCGAAACGTTTATCGCGTGTCACAGATCTAGAGACCCTTTTTTTTGACGACAGCTGGCTGTGCGTGGGCTCAGCTGTTCTCGCATTCTTCCATTTTTCAGCAGATGTCAGTGCTGTTAAAATAATCATGACCATTTTTTTACGGGAAATGACGTGCTAAAAAGTAAAGGATTCTCGTGGAGCTATGTCACCCGCAACTACTTTTTATAGAAATGAATCTATTCTTCGTGACTGGCAACAGTCAAAACGTGAGAGTTTGGGTTCCCAGAGCGGGAACACTGCGCGTTAAAGGGTTAAAGACTATCCGACCTAAATAAACGAGTACGATTTCAAGATAACTGCTAGACTGCT
This sequence comes from Cheiracanthium punctorium, assembly GCA_038373885.1. Lineage (NCBI taxonomy): Eukaryota > Metazoa > Arthropoda > Arachnida > Araneae > Cheiracanthiidae > Cheiracanthium > Cheiracanthium punctorium. Next base: position 337,747 of record JAWZYV010004542.1, read on the forward strand.
AAGCCAACGCATCCAAGATATTGTTACGAATTTTCGGGCCAACCCGCTGCTCTGTGGCTTAAAATGGTTTTAAATTCGTATTCTACGCTTCAAGTAGATAAATTTTGATTTTTGTTGCATCAAAATCGGCCAATTAGAACCGGAGATATGGAGGTTTCGGTTTGCGATTGTTTTTCAATGGAGGTTCTAGAAAACTCGAGAAATATTAGTCCTAGAGCTTAGATCTCTTCACATTTGGGGACTTATTTTTGGCGCCAAATTTGGCGATATTTCGCCAAAAGTCGCCAAGCTGGGCGACTTTTTGGTCATTTGGCGTGATTTTCCCAATGGGGCCTGGTAGTTGTTTTTCCTGCATTAAAACGGATAATAACCTAACATTTCTCTTCTATGACGTAATCAAAATTCACGCTTTATGTAGAACCCTCGAGAAATTGACTTTTCTGGAAACCTCTTGTACCTCCTGCGTCGGCTATTTATAGAAGCGCGCGTCGCCCCGAGAGTTGAACGCTCAATGTGTGAAGAGCTCTGAGTACGCTTGTTTTGTGTGAATTGATAGTGCTATAGAAGCTGTGTTTTAGCTTGCTTTGTGAAGCTGTTTTTAAAGTGCTGTGTGTAAATTCTTCATTGCTGTGTCTTAAGGGATTGTGTACTATATCCCTTGAATATTTCTACGGAATTTTTGCCTGTGAAAGTGACTTATTTTGTGTGAGAAATACAGCATTTGTGAAAGCTTCTGATCCAAGCGGATTGTTAAAAGCACGTTACTGCTAGATTGTGCTTGTGAATTGTGTACAGCTGATTGTCCTACGAAGTTCTAGAAGCAATAAAGTTTGTGTTCCATCCTGACAAGTGACTTTTTACTTGATCTTTTTACACCAACAGGGCTTTAGAACGACGAACCCCAGGAGTAGCAGAGTAATTCCGCAACAATATAGAAAGCTTTACATATGATCAAATGTACATCACCAAGCTTTGATGTGATCACTAAGTCGACTGACTGAAGTTCGGTCGTAACGAAGTGCCATAGCATAAAAAGCTTTATCTTCAGTGTTGAAAGGTGGACATCATGCGGCACGGGAGGGGGGGGCAGTCTTAGAAGTTTCTATTTAAATAACACTATTAAAATTTCTGGTGAATTTACCAATGAATAGCAATATTTTAATAATTTGAGATAAAAATTATAATTTTACGATAAATGGCAGTTTTTAACCATGACTAATTAAATAATACGATGAGGAAATATATCATAATGAATAATTTTGTATGAGAAAGGTATTTTAATTTTAATGTTTAATTCAAGATGTTTTCTAATATTTGTACATTCACCAGAAATTTCAAATAGTTTCACTTGGTGAAAATAAAATTGCGATGTTGCCACTTTGTTAGGCCTAGTGATGATGTCAAAGCTTGGTGAAGTTGGAGTTTCAAGGTTTCATGTAATTACTAGACGTCGGCTGAGCGAGATAAGTTACTTGCTTTTTATGAAAGTAGACGCTGGTGCACTTTCAAAAATTCCGACTATGGACCATACTGTAAAATTCTCTTTAGTAACCCTAGTCTTCAATTTGCATACCGAATTTGAGCTCAATCGAATGCTCCGTTTAGGAGCTATCGATGTTACGTACTATGCAAACACACGCATACGCACATACATACATTACCATAAAAATAGCGTAAATGAATTCAGCTGACATCAAAACGTTTTAATGTATCAAAATCTCAAAGAGCTTTTTTCATCAATGCAATGCTTTCCTTCTATCATGCATATTCGAATAGTTAAAGTCGTTTTCTTAGACGGTGATTATAAATTTTCGTAGAGTTATTTTGAGTTCATTGTGTTCTTAAACAATTTTATGTCAGTAGAAAAATCAAAAACAAAGAAAAAGGCAAAAATCTGGAGTGACTCCACTCGACTTTCCGAACACTTACGATTAAGATCATGACCAAGCATTTAAATAAATTTTAATCGATGAATAATTCAAAAATATATACCAAATTGAAATTCAATCGAATGCACCGTTTAAACGCTTGCGCACTTTCAAGAATTTCTCCTCATGTGCCATTATGCCATAATATAAAAGAAATTTTTGTCGTAGCCCTGTAGAAAAACTATCTTAATATTCTGTATACACACCAAAATCAATACCGGTCTTAAGATGGTAATTTATAACATATATACCCAATTTCAGCTCAATCGAAGATTCCATTTAAACGCTAGCGCACTTTAAAGAATTTCCCCCATAGGCCAGAATGTAAAAGAAATCTTTCTCGTAGCCCTGTAGAAAAACTATAAGTCTTATACACACCAAAATCAATACCGGTCTTGCAACGGTGGTTTATAACATGTATACCCAATTTGAGCTCAATCGAGTGTATCGTTTAAACGCTAGCGCACTTTCAAGAAATTCCCCCCCATAGGCCATAATGTAAAAGAAATCTTTGTCGTAGCCCTGTAGAAAAACTATAAGTCCTATACACACCAAAATCAATACCGGTCTTAGGATGGTGGTTTATAACATGTATACCCAATTTGAGCTCAATCGAATCTACCGTTTAAACGCTAGCGCACTTTCAAGAAATTCCCCCCATAGGCCATAATGTAAAAGAAATGTCTGTCGTAGCCCTGTAGAAAAACTATAAGTCCTATACACACCAAAATCAATAACGGTCTTGCAACGGTGGTTTATAATATATATACCCAATTTGAGCTCAATCGAATGTATCGTTTAAACGATAGCGCACTTTCAAGAAATTCCCCCCATAGGCCATAATGTAAAAGAAATCTTTGTAGTAGCCCTGTAGGAAAACTATAAATCCTATATACACCAAAATCAATACCGGTCTTGCGACGGTGGTTTATGAGATATATATCCAATTTGAGCTCAATCGAATGCTCCGTTCAGGAGCTATCGTGTTCACTCACATACACACAAACACACATACACACACACACACATACACACATACATACATACATACATCTCGTAAAAATAGCATAAATGGATTCAGAAGCCCTCAAAACGTGTAAAAACACCAAAATCTCGAATTCGAATTTTTTCATGATTACAATACTTTCCTTACATGGTACATGTTCGGAAAGTAAAAATGCTCCCACATAATCTTGTTTACTTCTAAAAGCCCAGATCAGTCCAAAATTAAAAAAGAAATTATTTCTTAAGAAAGACATGGATTTTTATTCATGTAGTAACATTTCACACGCGTAAAAGTACTTTTACCGTCCTTTTTACTTTCCGAACATGTAGCATGTAAGGAAGGATAGTACAGGTTCTGGAAAAAAATATTTCATTTTAACATCTGCACTCAATTCATTTAATCTTTGCCTAATTAAAATAAATAATTTAATATTCTATTTTTACTTTCCGAACATATACCATGTAAGGAAAGTATTGTAATCATGAAAAAATTCGACTTCGAGATTTTGGTGTTTTTACACGTTTTGAGGGCTTCTGAATCCATTATGCTATTTTTATGAGATGTATGTATGTATGTATGTGTGTGTGTGTGTATGTGTGTGTGTTTGTGTGTATGTGAGTGAACACGATAGCTCCTGAACGGAGCATTCGATTGAGCTCAAAGTGGATATATATGTCATAAACCACCGTCGCACAGTGGAGTATTCGTATCAAAATCCTGGCCAAAAGTCGAAAATTTTAAATTTGTTTAAAAACAGTAATATATATGTTTTTGGATAGCCTAGTAACTGATGCATCATGTAATGCATGTTTTTCGACCCTAATTCATATCCAAAAGATGCAGCACTCGGTTTAAAAGCAAGTTTCTTCATTTACGGCAAGAGATTTCAGCGATTTCTATTACTTCGTCTTGCATTTTTTACGGGGTCTTTAAATTAATATACTGGTTTGATACTTAGTATAATTGTAGTAAAATATATGTATTTTAATTATATGTATCTATTAGCTTGAAAAAGTAATATGACTTTATTTTAAAAAATTGTAAACTTTGTTTTTCTAATTTTTTTTCAAAAATTCACATTTCAAAAAGCTTTTTGAAGGGGTGTCGCGGCTTGTCGCGCCCAATTTCAACTATAATCGTAATTATTACAGTATTGAGTGTCTATTCCAAGAAAAAAATGTTCCCCCAACATCCACCATTTTTATAAAAAAAATTATTTATATACCGCCATTTTTATTTTTTCGATAATTTTTCGACGGGTGATCGCAAAAGCTATACAAACATATGCACTTGTATTTCTCATAAACTATAAATTATGTGCAGGTGTTTGGATAAAGGTATTTAAAATTCATTTTAGTCAAGATTTAACATCAGTATTTTAAATTCAGTATGTAATTTCTTATTTTTCTGATGTAAATTTGCTATAAGAAGAAAATTTCTACATATTCCAAAATTGCCCTTTCTTAGTCATGTAAATAGTCCCATCTATTTACAGCTAAGTTTTCCATTTATGTAGTAAATTGTGTCCAAAGCAAAAACTCCCGATTTTTGGTTCTCAAAGGTTGGCAACTGTGACTTCGGGCCATTAAAGTGTGAGTGTGTAAACAGAAAAGTGCTGGCTTGAAATAAATTACTTTCTCCTCGAGCTTGGAATGAGATTTTATGGGTTTGCATCTTTTAAGCAGTGCCCTTATATGATCTGCTCTAGATAAAGGCCAATGAAAAAGAGCAAGCCTTATAGCAGTGAGACCCTATAACTTCTTCTTCCAGAGGGGTCCGATGGTGCTCTCTCTCTCTCTCCCAAAAAAAAAAAAAAAAAAAAAAGGATGAAGGAGAAGAAAAAGAAAGTGATTCTGAGTGAAGACGAATATCAGAGTTCATAAGAATCGGAATGAAAAAGTTAATCTTCAGAAGTCATTAGAAAACTAAGATCCAAAAGTAACTACATTTAGAAAAGTGGAAAATCTGAAAACTTTTATGATAAAAATTGATTTATAAATAAGTAGTATTATATTTATAGGTATTATTATAAGTAAAGTATTACATTTATATATTTTTATTGTGGTTAAGGCAGCGTTTCTCAACCTGTGGGGCGCGCCCCCCAAGGAGGCGCAGAGCGTTTCCAGGGGAGGCACGAGAAAAACCAAAGAGCAAGTAATGATGCACGATTTTTAAAAATCGCCTAATTTATTCTCATTTTTACTCAAAAATATATCCATTTTCGCTTAAAATGTTCATTCAAACTTTACTGATAACATTATTTCGTAGAAAATTCGACTAAATGTACATTGTTAAAGATTAAAAAACTGAATGTATGCTGAACAATGTGAAGGGGGGGGGGTGCTACCGTAAGTTAGCCTTTGTTGGGAGGGGGCGAAGTTAAAAGGTTGAGAACCGCTGGGTTAAGGCACGGCTATTTTCCTCACGGGAAGGTTGCCTTGGCGGAGGGCTTTTTAAGAGGCTCTAATGCGTATTCACGTGACATCTGGAGAAAATCGCCCAAAACTCCACACCGTTAGATCGACAGCCGCGTGGTATTACATTTATAAGTGGTATTATACAAAAGCAGTACTTCCCAGTAAGGGACACTCCTCGGACAAGACATTTGTTAGAAACCAACTTCGAGTCGTTTAGCGATATATCGCCAAATTTGGCGACAACACGCTTTTTTATATAATTTAAGAAGTATATAATACTAAAAAGTAAGTCAAAAGTCAACAGTAATGATTTTAACGTTAAAACACATGAAAAATATTTTTGGCCAGGATTTTGACACAAATACTCCACTGTGCGTCGCAAGACCGGTATTGATTTTGGTGCGTATAGGACTTATAGTTTTTCTACAGGGCTACGACAAAGATTTCTTTTACATTATGGCCTATGGGAGGAATTTCTTGAAAGTGCGCTAGCGTTTAAACGGTACCTTCGATTGAGCTGAAATTGGGTATATATGTTATAAATCACCATCTTAAGACCGGTATTGATTTTGGTGTGTATAAGACTTAATAGTTTTTATACAGGGCTACGACAAAAATTTCTTTTATATTATGGCATAATGGCATATGGGGAGAAATTCTTGAAAGTGCGCAAGCGTTTAAACGGAGCATTCGATTGAGTTTCAATTTGATATGTATATATGTTTGAATTATTCATCAATTAAAATTTATTTAAATGCTTGGTAATGATCTTAATCGTAAGTGTTCGGAAAGTCGAGAGGAGTCACTCCAGATTTTTAATATTAGAGTTACCGGATAATATTTCTGCAGTGTAAGTTGTTAAAAATCGTTCTAAATTCATGGTTCCATGTAAACAGAAATTTGGATTTTTCTGATAAGGTATTTCTCAAACGGAAACCAACTGAAATCCCTAAATTTCGAATCTGTTTCGAATGTGATGTAGTTACGAGAGTGTTTAACTTTTCTACCCTTTTACAGCTATTTTATAGAGTTAAAAAAGGACAAAAATTTGCTCAAAATCAAGGATCAGGGGATTTTCGATTTTTTAAAGTACAGAAGATTTTTTTCTGTGTTTTTTACATAATTCTGAAACATTTCGAGCGAATCTACCCAATTATATAGGTTTTGTGTTGAATTTTTGAGCATAAATTTTACATTTTTCTGGAATATTAATTTTAAAAAATTTGTTTTAGACTAGTTCGAGCCGGAATTGTAATAATTTCAGCGATTAGCTACAGCATTAAGATGTTATTAGGATAACGAGAGGAACTTTCCTGGTCATTATAGAATTCTCCGGAAAGTTTCTCCAGCATTTTTTTGGCAATGGCCGGGCATTGACCATATGCCTTCTGGCCACTACTTATGCCCTAATTAGTAGCTATTTTATAATGGAAGCACCCATTGGACGGCAAGCGTTACCTCCTACGAAGGGACGAACAATTTAACACCCAACGCCAAACCGGGAATCGAACCCGGGCACAATTCGTGATAGTATAGTTTTTTCCCCCCGACTCAACCCGGGCGGCCCTGTCCAGTACTACATTCTCAAATATGAAATTAGCCTGAGCAAGTCCGCTCAGACTGACACGTCCGCTCACATGACACTGTTCATTTATATGCGCTCCGACTTTATTTACTATCAGCCGCTCACAGACAGCTTCATTCTAGAAGATTTCAGACAAACTGTGGAATACGTGCGAAATAATTTATATAATTAATTATATACAAATTTACGTTTACATTTCCCGGTGTTTCATGATTGTGCTAAAAAAAAGCTCTTTGAATATTCACTATATCGCAGTTACTTATACTGAGTAGACCAATATTCGACCGCCAAATTCAGAGGGTTGATGAAAGACATCAAGAGTACAAATATTTACCATATAACAGTGTTTCGCAGTCACTACTTCGCGGACTGATGCCAGTCCGCCGGAATTTACTATCGGTCCACGTATCTAATTTAAAAAGGACTCATTAGCAAACATCATTTTCATTAATAATTACTTTTGTGTAGCGATTGATTTAATACACTAGGGGCCAAGGCCCCCAGACTCGCTACGCTCGCTTTTCGTATGAGGGATTCGGCCCCTAATCAGGCTTATTCGTAAAAAAGACATAATTTCAACAGACAAAACCCGAAGATTGGATCAGATAGAATGTTACTGAGCTAAGCTACACATTGCTTGGTTCTTGCATCTTCATTGGTACAAAAAAATTTAAACTTCACACTACAGTAGACCCCCTACCCCTCATAACACGGAAGATATTTTGTTATGGGAATCCGTGTTGTACGGGTTCTGAGCTATACTCCATCTGGATTGCGGACTCCGCTTATAATCGCTGGAAAAATTATTTGCACTCCTCAGAAGCACAATGAAAATTAATGTTGCCATTCAAAAGTTATATTAATTAGGAGCTAAAGCGTAATAAAATCATAACATATGTTTCAGCTGTATTTTTAATAATGTAAAACCTATTGGACACCTTGCGAATTTGCCACCCGTGGCGATTTTTCATTATTTGGCGACTTGCGTACATGTAAAGTTAATAAAATCTACGGAACAGATAGGATAGCCTGCCACCCATGACGACTTTTCATTATTTGGCGATTTACACATGCTCACAACCTATAATTACTGTTCATGTAAGGTTGCCGGAAAACCGTTATCCATATTTTCATTTACATAATCGTTTGCAGATTGGCGTACTTAGCACCACGAATTATACCATCTCGTCGCGCCGGCAAATATCCAAAGTGTACTGTAACTGCTATAATGGCATAGTTAACGCCACCAAATATTTCTACTGGTAGCAAATAATCCAGCTGGACGAGAACCGGCTTTAAAATAATCTGCATTTTAATTATTTTTCATTTTCAAGATATTAGTGATTCTGTTTTGGAAAAACGAATAATCGCTCATTCTAAACTGATGTTGTCTAAGCGAACTTACTATTTGAAAATTGTCAACTTTGTGTAACACATTTTGAGTTACTTATTTCATATAGTTTTTATATTGGCGTAAAATGGGCGTAATTCTAAATCATGTTTGTAAATTTTACGCGATTCTAGATACTTGGAAACGCTTTGTTGCAAAGGAATGAATGATTTTATGCCAAATCTGGCAACCATTGGGTTTATTTTTTCAGTTTTTTATTAATATCTTCTAAAATAATTCGATTTTCGAAATTTAAATCAGCTTAGCAGGTTCCTCGGAATTTTTCGAATCTGTGGGCACCTTAGTCGAAACTCAAATCCCCATGGTTTAGGAGGAGATACGCTGACAAGCTTTTGACAGCGGCGGCGACAGCGGCCTTTACTTTTTTTTTAGAATAGAGAGATAAAATATATGCTTATGTAATATTTATTATTTTCAGCTGACTCCGTTCTGTAAAATATTTTTTTTTTCAATTTTTGCCAGTCTCCAAATGTAAAAAGGTTGAAAATCACTGCCATTAATATATGGGGTCGCAAACCACGTTGAGAAGGTGAAAAACGAGAGAAGGTTTCGATGGCTCGCTGGAAACACCATGACTGACGACATATAAAGGTGGTGTTGAATATTTAGCTAAACCCCTTTGCAATCGAAGAATCACGTGACCAGGTGAGTGTAATCATATTTCTCCAAGATAACAATAGGTCACACTCTTAGGTAACACGACTTTTCGAGTGCTGAAAGGTGGCATCAAAATGTCATAACCGCAACCTGTATATCTCTTCCGTCACGGGGAAGACGAAAGTGCAATACTAATTTTACACCCATTGCCAAGATTAAGAACATTCTTAAAAACTGGTTCTTTTTAATGAAATGGGGGGTATTTGGGAAGCCCTTATTTGTGGTTTCTGACTACCTTCGAATGAATTTTCGATTTGAGATGTTAATATTCAAGATATATTACCAGATTAAAAAAAAAAAAAATCCTCTGAAGCACTTCTGAGCCAGTCACAGTCGAGACAATAAATAGGCAAAAGTGACCCTAAATTATTTCTACGTCACTCCTCTGGGGTAATTTGACCCCACAAAACACAAGAAAAAAAAATCATGAAATTCTGAGATGAGGATGATGTACACTTTTTTCTTTTTCGGCCTGGTTTGCTCTTGCAGTGCCTCTTAATTGTAATTTGCTTAATGCAAACCTATACAAGGGATATCTGACTAGGTAAGGAGGGGTTCAAGGCGGCATACTTCTCAAGAGATTCTGACACGCATTCGCGTTACATCTGGAGAAAGCCGCCCCAAATCGTAGACCGTTAGATCGAAGGTGACTTAAGCACAAATCAATCCCAAATTAATAGGGATCGACCGATAGTATCGGCGCCGATACCTCCTATTTTTTTAGGTATCGGTATCGGTTCTTTCGATTCTAAAAGTATCGGGAAAGTATCGGTTTCTGGTTCTTTCATCCATTCTCACCGATACTTTTCAGCCGATACTTCGCTTTTCAGAAGAAACCACGCAGGCGCAACACCATTCTAGAATCTTTATTTTGGTAATGAGATAGGAGGCGTCGTGTCATTGGCACATTTGTTTGCGCGAGTGTTTTCGAACTGGTTTTTTTTTTTTTGTTTCTTTTTTAATTCTAACCATCGTTAAATGGATGTCGTATCACCAAGTGTGGTAGAAATAATGGACGAAGAATCGTTAGATGACAGTTTAACAGGACAATCGTCTGTTCTTCTAAATTGTTTTGAATTGGTGCCCAACAATAAATACGCTATCTGCAAGGATTGCAAAAAACAAATGTCGAGAGGTAGGCTATAATTTTACTTCAGTTTTATAAACGTTTATTTTCTCACTTCGAAAAAGTGTTCATTCATATATATATATACACACACAATTGAATCTCCCTATAACGAACTCGCTCGGTTCCACTTAAAAAATTCGCTATAGAGAAACAGTACAGAGATTAGAGATTTTTGCAGTTATTTCAGCAAGTATTACAAACTTTTTAGTTAATTCGATGTTTAAAAGTATTAAATTATGACTTTCAATTAAAAATAAATTGATATTTATTATAAATTTGTTAAACTCACGGTTTCTTACTTTTCATTGTATAAATGAAATGTTCAAAAGTAAAGACAATCCACGAATTCAGAGAATAAAATATTTAATGCACTTACGTTCCTTTTACTTCAAAATTCCGTTATTTTACTTTGTTTTGCATTCTGTGATTTTAAATTTTCATAAAAATATTCACATTTTAAAAGTCCGCTGAAAATAGAGTGAGGCACATTTTCTTCCATTTAGAAACCTCTTTTAATGGTTTTGAAAGGTTGAAGTATTAAAGTTTGCTGTGGTTTGGGCCATATTATTATATGGGCAAATCGGGACTTTGCTCCGAGCCCCCGACTTGAAAGGGCCCCCAATTTTAAATGTTTTTTCTGAAACATCTTTTTTATATCAAAATTTTATGAAAAATATAACAAATTTCATAGATTGGGGACCCCAAATCTATCAATGCCCAATGCACCTGTTGGTCATAATTGGGCCCTTGTGAAGTGTCTTCATTATCGAGTTAGTTTCACTTTCCTGGCCTCCATTTTAATCATCTGTTACTCTTCCACTAACTGGTCTGTTCAAAAATTAAAATTTTCTTCAAAACTAAAAAAAACATCAAAGGTAAATCGGAAATATTCGCTATGGGAAGATAAGCTCTTCGTTATATGGAGAATGTTTATAGTGTTATTTAAGCCTTAAAGTTACATTTCCATGAATAATTTCGTTATAGAGAGAAATTCGTTGTAAGGAGACTTCGTTATAGGGAGATTCTACTGTATATATAGGCTTTTGATATCGTTGGAGAAAGTCTAGCTCTTGATATAGATATCCCGCTTAAGAGACATGCTTTAAATTTTCATTTAAAAAAATTGGCTCAAGGACATCTGATTCGGCTTGGGTATGATATAGATATCAAAATGGATGGGGGAGACTGTCCTTGACATCGTTTGATATTTCAGGGGACGACGACTTTCAAAGTGTTAAAGCAAGTACGGGCAACCTTTGAAAAGTTGTGGGCCAAACTTTAGGATGTTACCGAAGTCGCAGATAAAATTTCTTCAAATCAATCACAGAAAAACATGTTAACACACTGAAGATCAATTGCATTAAATATGGATACTTTAAGTAGCAATTTTTTTTCAAGACTTGAAAATTAAATTTAGTTTATCATTTTTGGATTTTTCTTTAACCTTCATTTAATATCGCCATTTTTAAGCATCTTTTATTTAGACCCTCCAAGGCGTAACTTGAAAATGAGCAAAAATATTTTTCTTCATATTGTAGCTGTTTCAATGATAAAATTAATGATACTAAAATTATAAACGAAACCTATATGTAAAAGAATTTATTCCTTTTTCGTGTCGCAAAGAAGTTAACTTTTTGGCAGTGACTTGAAAACTGGCGACTCCCGTGAACTTTAATTATATTGGTCCAGAAGTTAAATGATTCCTTTTTAAAACGTTACACACTATCAAAAGTACGAATTATCAAACATTTAATGATTTTATTAACTATCAGATTAATGAGAGAACGTAAGGATTTGTGTACCATTCTGATTTGAGAAGTGTAATAATTATCAATATCTAATAATTATTAATTTTGCTAATTTAAAAAGTTGAAACTGTATTAGTATAATTAGTAATACCAATTATTATTTAGTTTATTTCAAATTTTGGGGTAAAAAACATATTTCTTGTGAATGGTGTTTTGTTTATATATAAGGGAAACACGGGAATAATCGGTGTGTACCTGTTCTTAGTGCGGAAAAGATCAAATGCATGGATCATCCGGATTAATTGTGACTTAACCCTGTCCGGAGAACCAAAATATTTGGATTTTCAAAAAGAACTTAAAAATGATTATATGAGTTCATATTAAAAAGAAATCTTCCTAAAACATTTAATAATTCACTTAGTGGTTAAATAATTGGAGCAGATAAATAAAACCATTAATTAATGTGAACTTATTATGTATTTTAAGGGAAGAATTTACATAAGTATTTAATGAACAATACCTAAATACATATGTACTCTCATAATGCTGTACAGTTTATACATTATCACAATTTAATGCAATTTAAGTAATCTAAAAAATATTTTCATATGTCAAAGGATTATAATTAAAGAAAATTTCAATAAAACTTCCAAGCTTTGAAGTTGAATAAATTTCATGTTTTTACTTTTGTAAGCACAAAATCGAGGCATGAACCAAAAACAAAGACACATATAGTAAGAGCAAGCAGGAAGCTGTTTTGGGTCTAATATGGAAACGTTTTATCTGGCTCATAGCAACAATTAGGTGAGAAAATAGAGGTTGAGAAAAATGGATTTAAATATTTTCACCAGTCGGCACTAGAAATGGATTCTCTTATTAATATATCCCTTTAACCCCCCCCCGTGTTTGTGTTCTGTCAAGCGTAAATGAGGGGCATCTACCTATATGGGGGCTTGGGCGGAGGACTTTTTAAGGGCGTCTAACGCATATACACGTAACATCTGGAGAAAATCACCCAAAACTAGACCGACAGCCACGCGAGGAGAAAGAATTCCGAACCTGCACACTAAGACGCTTCCCAGTGCTCAGCTTTTATAAATTCGGCCATTCCTCGGCATGATTGAATAGAAAAGAAAGACTAGAACTACTGTAAATTCACACTTCAATGTGTCTACTGCTTTTTCTTTTTAATGCTTTCTACTGGGATAAAATTTCATCATGCTGTTACTCATTTTAACGAGAACTACACTCGCATAACAAAAACTGCCCAGAATACAGATGTAGGTTTAAATGACGTTAAATTATGTAAAGTATCGGTATCGGCCGATACCATAACTTAAAAGTATCGGTATCGGCTATTTCTGAAAATGAATTTATAGGTAAAGTATCGGTATCGGTCATCGGCGAAAATGTGGTATCGGTCGATCCCTACAAATTAAAGAATTACTTCTTAAGAAAGATATAGAAAATTGTTTTCAAGTATTTTGTGCATGTCATGAAATTTTGCATACACTGTAAACTATACTTACATACACTATAAACTATATTTACCGTCCTTTCAATTTTTCATGTAAGGAAAGGGGTAGTACGAGTGCTCGAAAAAAAAAAATCAACAAAAAATGCCTGCACTTAATTCATTTAATCTTTGCCCACCTAAAATTAGTAATTTAACAAGTAGTTATTTTAACAATTGTTAACAATTAGTATGTTAACAATTAGTAATTTTTATATTTTTAATATTATAGTTACCGGAGTATTATTGTTGTAACATAAGTTGTTCAATTCGTTCTAAATTCAAAGTTTAATGCAAACAAAAATTTGGATTATTCTGATAAGGTATATCTCAAACAAAAACGAATTGAAATCGGTAAATTACGAATATGTTTCGAATGTGACGTAGTTGCGATGGTGTTGAACTTTGCTACCATTTCTGTGATATTTCCCGAACTTGAAAAAGGACCAAAAAAAGCTCATAATGAGGGATCAGAGAACCTTCAGATTTTTAAAAGAACGGCGAATTTTTTATATGCTTTCACAGAATTGTAAAGAATTCCGAGCAAGTCGAACCAATGAGATGGATATTATTTCCAACATAACATTCTCATTTTCCTGGACTCTATAAATTTTGGTACAGAGTAGTACGAGACGGAATAGTAATAGGGTAAGTGATCAGCGAAATTATATATTAGGGTAACGAGAGGAACTCGTCTGGGCATTATGCAATTTTTCGGAAATTGATAGAAGAAAGTTTTCTTCTATCAAGCACTGCAAGCCAAATTTCAAAATTCGCCTTAGCAAGTCCGCTCTCAGATGAATCCATACTTGCTTCCACTGTCAGCCACCCAATGAAGGCGTAGCTTTTTTCTTGAAATTGAAGTCTAAGTTATATAATCTGCACAGAGTAATCATAATTTATTATATACTAATTTACCTTTTTTACTTTCTGGTGTTTCTGGATGGGGGAAATAAAGGTTTGATTATTTATTATATTGCGGTTAGTTATACTGGATGGATAAATATTTGACCTATAAATTCAGAGGATTGATAAAACGATCCAGACTATAGAAATTTAGCATATAACACTGATTCCCAGTTATTGCATCGCTGACCGGTGACATTCTACCGGACATTGATGTCGGTCCACGTATATCTAATTTAAAAAGGAGTCATTGGCAAACATCATTTTCATTAAAATTTACTTTTGTGCAACGCCTGTTTTAATAAATAAAACACATGCTTGTGTAATATTTATTATTTTTAGCCACGCCGGTGTTTAAAATATTTTTTCTATTTTCGCCGGTCATCAGATGTTAAAAAGTTGGGAATCACTGCCGTTAAAGCATGGGGTCTCAAACCACGTCTAGAGGGTGCAAAACGCAAGCACTTTACGATGTCACGCTAGAAAGACCATCACTGACGAGATATAATCGCTACGGTGTCGATATTTTAGCTACACCCCTTTGCACTCGAAGAGTCGTGTGACCAAGGGAGAGTAATCATATCAGTCCGAGATAACAATAGGCCACACCCTTAGGTCACATGAGATTTCACTATCGTAGCCCGTATATCACTTCAGTCACGGGAAAGAACAAAGTACAATGCTGAGCACACGAATATTTATATAAATTACTAGCTTAAGTACTGGTGATTGACGGGTCAGTATGCAACGCAAATTTCCAAAAACGCCCGAATTTTCCGAAAGCATAGTAGTACAGAGAATAGAATTAGTATATCGGTATTAGTATCTAGACAGCAATATTTAGAGTCTCTTTGTACAGTTATGGGAAAGAAAGTTAGATATTACAAATTTTAAAAAAAAATTAATGTTTTATTCTGGTTGGAAAAGCTTCTCCAGTGAAAAGGCCATTCCTAAACGGTATGAAAATTTTATTTCATTCACTGCAGATACTTCAAGACTAAAAAAAATTGCACAGTTTTCACCAAATCTAAAAAATCAAATAGACGTTTAAAAAAGTTTTAAAATTTATTCACATTTTACAAAGAAATTCCAACATTTGTTATTTTAGTCGTTACTGATCATGTTGGTAAACTCCATTGTGTTGTCTTAATTCTTTTTTAAAGGATGCGAGAAAAACCACTTATACAATTTTCGCAAAATCCCCAAAACTATGAAATATTTAAAATAGTTCTGGCATCAAGAGTTTAAATGAACTTGCATTTAACATAAAATGTCATTCTATTTCCAATGTCACTTTTCAGGAATGGAACAAAGATGCACTCAGCTTTCACAAAATCAACAAAAAAAACTTTAATGTATTTTTAGGCCTATAATTTAAGTGACCACTTGTGACGATATTATCAAATTCACTTCAATGGTTTATACGTAATCGATAAATAGTTTCACATTTTGAATAAATTTTCGGAAAATTTCAAAATGTGATCAAAGCTTTAAAGAAATTGGCACCTATAGTTTCAGTTGAGAAACCACCTATCATGTCACCAAATTTCATTTCATACGCTTTTCGCGTTAATATGTGATGCGCGAAAAATAAAGAGGGTGCAGATAGAACGACAGAATGACAGAAAGACAAACTTTTTTTTATGCTCGTACTTTATTCCCAGGTGCTTCAAACGGATTAAAATTGCGAGATTTTTGAATTCCAAGCAATGCACAGACCAAGTAATGTTAAAGTGACTGCTTATCATGTCACCAAATTTCATTTAATTTTCTTTACTCTTTATTTCGTGAAGCAGGATTAAAAATTTACTCATTTTGAAACCCTTTTCACAAAATCTAAAAATCTAAGAATATTTTTAAAATAAGTTGACACTTAGAGTTTAAATTAACCAACCACCTATCATGTTACCATATTTCATATCATTCGCGTTAGTCGTTATTACGTGATACTGGAACAAAGATGTATGTATTTTGAAAATTTTTCGCAAAACCTCAAATTCAAATAAACATTTTTAAAAAAAGATTTTACGCCTATTTAAGTTGAGTGGCCGCTTATCACATCACCAAATTTCACTTCATTCGCTTTCGTTGTTATTATGCTATGCGCCGACAAAGATTTACGTAGTTTGAAAGAATTTTTGCAAAATCTCAAAATATAATCAACTTTTCTTTAAATTCTATGCATATAGGTTTAGTCGAGTGACCACCTATCATGTCACCAAATTTCATTTCATTCGCGACAGTCATTTTTAAGTGATGCTCGAAAAAAAAGTAAAAAGAAAAAAAAACACGTCTCGGACAGAACGACAGAATGACTTCAGGGTTATACTGAATTCCCAGGTGCTTGAAACGGATAGAAATTGCAAATTTTTCTTTATTCCAAGAAATGTGCAGACAAAAATCTAATTTCATTTATTTAGATTACAAGATTGATTAGAAGTGACGCCTGCTGGCGTCATTGCACAGTTTGCAACGATGTAAAAACGATTCTCTGACGCTGATATTACAGATATCACAGGTATGCTTTTAACTGTGTTTAAAGCAGACCTACTCAAGGGATATTTGACTGGGGAGGGGGGTAGGTTTATGGGCGGCCTAATTCTCAACAGGTTCCAATGCGTATTCACGTTACATCCTCAGAAAGCCGCCCAAAACTCTAGACCGTTAGATCGACAGCGGCCCGGTAGGCCGGAACATTGTACCTTCACATTTCACCCATTCACCATATTTAGTGTCTTATTCACTTGGCTGTTAATGTGTCCATTGGTATGCTGTTAATGTGTCCAGCAACAACATCTATCCGCCCTATAAGATCATCCGGTGTATAGGTGTAGCATAAACGAGTGATTAAAGTAACCCTAAAGAAAAACGTGTCAGGGAGTGAGATCTAGTAAACACTGAGAACATGCAGCGATGATGTGCTGCGGAAGTGTGTGCTGCATGCGTCTTCTCCGATTCTTAAGTTTTCAGCGTGGTTTACGACTCTGTGGTCTACTCTCCGAACGTGAAGCATGTAAAGAAAAAAAATATTTGACAGAAAATATCTTCATTCAATTTATTTAATCTTTGCTCACTTAAAATGAGTAATTTAATATACTATGCTTAATATAATACTTACAGGAGTAATATGCTTGCAACATAGGTTTAACTTTTCTACCAGTTTGTATCTATTTCCTAAAGTGAAAAAAGGGACAGATATTGCTCAAAATTCGGGATCAAGGGCCTTTCCGACTTCTAAAGTAGCGAATATTTTTATAATGTTTTTTGCATAATTCTGAAAACTTTCCAGACGATCGAAACATTAATGTAGGCTTTATTACATTTTTTGTGCATAATTTTTTTTTCTGGAGAATTATCGGTAAAGGATTCATTTTTCAGCGGTACGAGAAGGAATATTAATAGGGTCAATGATCAGCATAACTATATATTAGGATAACGAGCTATGTCCAAAAGTTTTATATTTTTGAAATGGGCGGGTAAGTTCACAAAACTCCACTACTTATACCCGAACTTTTATTTTGTTCTTGTAGTTGTCATCGTGACCAGGTATGGAAGATTAAACTATCCCCGGAAGATGGGTGCCATTACCCCTGAAGCGTTAGGAACCTTCTGCGTTGGTCCCTAATTTTGAACCTATTCCAGAGGTTGGACTAATCCCACTGAAATCGGCACGCCCACCAGAGATATAGTTTAACAAAATGAAGGACATTGGACCCGCGATGGATTTGCACCGACATGGACGACACTGCACCAGCTCCCATTAGCGTACACGGTACCACAGCAGTCGAGTCGAGAGGGAGTTGACCCTCCTAAGCACTGGCCAATCCGGATGCTATCCAAGCCGGACTGTCGTGTTCTTATGAGAACGGAGTTTAGCGGCCAGACCACTGCGTGAACGCCATTTATTATGGCAGCACATAATGGACTTGGACAGCCTGCGTTACCCCCTATGAACGGACGGACAATGTAACACCCAAGCACAAACCGGGAATCTTAAGCCCTTGCACCACATAGGCAGCTTAAACCAGTACTACAGACCTAATTTCGAAACATCACCCTTTGTTTACTGTCAGCCGCTCCCTGAAAGAGGACTTCTCCCTTGATCCTTAATATAGCAATCCCTGACAAATTTCACGTAAGGATTTATTTTATTTTTACATACATATTTTCATGACATATTTTCCGGTGTTTATAGAACTTGTAGGATAAAATATTGTTTGAATACTCGCTATGTCGCGGTTAGTTATTTTGGCTGGACCAATATATATATTTTTTTCTAATGGCCGACCTCTGCCGTGAAGACGCTTGCTACAACAGGCTGGAATTGTTTGGTCTGTTTATTATGAAGGCACCTAGCAGGTGGACCAACGTCGCCCCCTATGAAGGGACGGACATGACAACCACGCCCAGTCGGGGATCGATCCCCGGCCGCCGGGAGATGAACCCAAAACCTGAGTACGGTGCTTTACCCACCATACGACTCGGTCGGCGGCTGGATGAATATTCGACCGGCAAATTCAGACTGCTCATGAAATTCATCAAGATTATAGAAATTTACCATAGAACAGGGATTCCGAGTCACTTATCAGCTTATTATTCCTAAATTTCTGCAACTTTTATAGACTATGTCTGGAATTCAATAATTTTATATTAAGTATGAATATTCATTAGTTTTAAAATTACTTGCATAAGAATGGATATTAAAAGTTATTTACCGATTCTTCATGTTCACGTTTTAGTGTTGCAACACACAGAATTCAAGGCACCAGAAATCCCCAAAATGATAAACAAAACTAACGGAAGATTTTTTTTTATTATTATTAGCCGAAACACGTGAATCGCCCTTCAAAGTAAATGCAGCAAACTTAAACGATTTCGGAATTATTTAATCTTAATGAATTTAATATTATAAATTGGTTTTATATAAATGCATTATACCTCGACAGGCTAAAGTGTATCTTGTGTAACCCTCTCTCTTTTCCAGTCCACAAACTTTAGAAGCTGCTTTAGAAACTCGTTTGACATATCCTTCCACAGATTGCATGTGATATGGAAACTTAAAACAGTCGAAAACTTAATAGAGCTTTCTAACTCACCAATGTTGCGGGATCGTGAATAGAAAGAGAAACCCTTAGCGGAGGCTGCGTAGGTTCACATTCTTGCTAATTGATTAAGTAGATTTATTTTTCAATGTTTAAGCTTATATCTGGAATGACAAGCTGTCGAACAGGATTATTCGTGTTCACACAATTCCTTGCTTTGGAAATTCCCTTTAAGGATAGGGTCCGGGCGTGCTGTTTTTCATCGGCCGACTTTCTAATAAGGATACTTTCATGATTTGCGAAATAGGTCTTTCCTGAAATCACAAGAGATTATACGATTTTCGGTAGATGTTCATCTAAGTAACGCGAATTCTCGACATGGTTCTAGAGATCTGTGGACTAAGTCCACAGATCTCTAGAACCATGAAAACGTCTTAGATACATTATGAATATGAACAAAAAGATGCAGTACAGTTTTACGATTCACCTAGATTCAGAAAAACTGAGAGGTTCAGAAGAAAGTTTTTTATTTTCAAACGGCGGGCCTTAAGAATGCCTTCCCTACTAGCAATTTTGCTCGGGCCTTCACCGGCCACGTAGCCTTGAGCCGATGAGAAGGAATCGGGCCGTCCACTGTGAAACTGCTCGGATACACGCAGTTCATGTCCCCTCGGACGTGGAAACGTCCGAAGTAGTCTAACCGATGAGTTTTCATCGGGTTGGACACGGATTTAGGAACTGGCCCGTTCACTTTATGCGTGAGGTTGGCCGAACACCAGGGTGAGTATCACTTTTCGATAAGTTCTTATGTGATGTTGACATGCATTTAACCCTTTCTGTCCCTACGATGCAATTCGAATGATAACATTCACAAGTGTTTTACAGATTTCTTTAATCTTTGAAATGTATTTGTAATCGCATTTTTCTTATATGATAATGCAGTGCAGAAGCAATACAGTATAGAAGAAATACACTTTTACTACGCGACGCACA
This sequence comes from Cheiracanthium punctorium, assembly GCA_038373885.1. NCBI lineage: Eukaryota > Metazoa > Arthropoda > Arachnida > Araneae > Cheiracanthiidae > Cheiracanthium > Cheiracanthium punctorium. The sequence goes on from JAWZYV010004542.1 coordinate 358,082, forward strand.
TGCATGCATGCAGGTACGTCGTATACTCCATCTATTTACGTATACAGTCGTACTATATACGTAACTATACTATACGTTAACGTACTATAGTCGTATACTCCATCTTACGTATGACGTTATATACGAATGTTACATGTTCAATTTGTTTTAACTAGTCCGAGCGCATAGCGCTCTGAACTAGAAGACGGAAGGTGTCTGGTTCAAAACCAGGTCGCATCCGCCGACCTAACCGTTCGGAGTTTTCCGTGTTTTCCACTGAAATTTAGCGTAAATACTGGATAGGACACATTAGAAAGACCCCAACGGAGGGCACCCCATCTACAAGCCTAGATCCCCCGTGGCCTTAATCCCAGAACTCGCTTTAACTAGTATTTTGGTATTGTCTGTACGTACGCATGCTGCATTTTCGATCTAGTTTGATTAAATTTGAGGGACGTCTGCTCGTATGCATGTATTTATGTACGTATATTCTTGTGTAATTCGATTAACTCAAAGAGGAATAGCCGAAGAAATTTTAAATGAATAGTTTATTTACAGAGTTATATGAAAGACTTTCGGTGCATTTAAGTCTATGGACATGGCTTTCACATTAAAAATCTCTGAAGTATCTCTGTTTAGCTCATACCCAAAATATTGCCAACTGTCCCCAAGCTTGGTAAATTTAGGGGCAATATTACAAATTTTGGCACTAAAAATAAGTACGTATCTCGAATAAAAATAAAAACTGTTAGCCATAGAATATTGAAATTTTGTATTTAAGACTGTCGTAACATTTGGTTCTGCACTTTCATTTTTGATTACAATCCACTGGCTAGGGTCACTATTTGGGTCATGCTTAAAATCTCGCCGTTTGTCGCCAAGCTGACGAATAAAAGAAAAATGTCAAATTTTCAGCCAGGAATAAGTTTTCAATGCTGAAATCTCATCCTGGTGATATCTCTTACGCTTAACGAGATACCGAAGTATCGCATTTCATTTTCCAATATATTTAAATAGAGTGCATCAAGAATGCGTAAAGTTTAACAGCCATACAAAAAAATTGTGTAGTTCACATTACAACTTTTATTTTTTGTGATAGGAAATCAACTGACCGAAGTTTCTTGAATTAGCTTACAATTTAAAAAAGATTATTGACCACTGGAACCTATGGAACTAGCTTACAGTTTTGAAAAATAGGTTTTTTTTTTTAAAGAATAGACTATAAGACATAAGATCGCTATAATAATTTTTAAAATAAAGTAAATTCCAAAAATTTTTATTGAAATTATTCTACACAAAATATATCATACACATAATTTACAAAAGAAGTATTTTCTTTGAATTTTGCAGCAGCATCTTCAAACATCTTATTTTATGAGCAGCTTCTAGGAGAAAAAAAGAAAATTTTTAGAACTTAATTTACACAAAGAATAGGAAATGCAGACTAAGTCTGCTTCATATGTTTTTTTACATAATTTCTATATCAGAGATTTCCAACCTTTATATTATTCACCTCCCTAGAAAACGTTTTTTTTCTGAATAGACCCCTACGTTTTCCCCAACACATCGGTATCTCGAAAAATTTTCCCAATGCACTCACAAAGACAGCAAAACATTAGGTGAAAGAAATTTTTCATGTGTCCGGCAGTAGAACATATGGTTAAGCTCGGTTCCCATTGGAACTCCGAAGGGGAAGCAGCACCTGCTTGGCCAGTGCCTAGAAGGGTAAACTCCTTTCTCGACTGAGGCTGTTGTAAACCGAGTACGCTGTAGGGAATTAATGCACGAAAAATGTGTTATGACTTCAATGTTTTCCATGTTCAATCCATATCTCTCTTTGGGGTACCAATCCAGCTCTTAGGTCATCCAGCTGTCATCTGAAATTGGCTCAAAATTTAGGAGGGATACCCGGGATAAGTCGGTATTCCCCTCACTGGGGATCAGTAAAAAGGAAGCTGCCCAATTAAGGCCATTTTCGTTTTATATAAAGGATCTGATCCCACTCTGCAGTTGGCCAGAGGGTTTCGAAGCAACAATAACAATTTTCATGTTCTGCGTTTGCAGAATTTACCATGATTCAGACTGCGGGATGCAGAAAATGACCCCAAAGACAGATTTTTACATATCCCTTCTTTTTTCAACTTTTGAACCCTCTGAAGTCTTATTTCATGTCAGTTTGTTTGTTTGTGTTGTGATGGCAACGCTAAGGGTGGGCGATCATCCTAGGATGAGGGGTTATCTTAAAATGACATTTTTAAAAATATAATTCCCAAATTTTGTACAACACCTCATTAGTGTATGGGAATGTTTTTGTACGGGGGTCATATAAAAATGTAGAAAGTGTAACTTTTTGAAAATTAACGAGAGGAATTTTTTTAACGGAGTCTTACTTCCGACCTCATTTTGAACACTTTTCTCAATTTACGCTGTCCACATATCTCTAATAGATAAAGAATTAAAGCCCGTTACCACCTTTTGGGGACACCCTGTATCAGTCTGGTTTATAGTATCCACAGGTTCTGAAATCATCATTAAACAGTGTTCTGCTTTAAAAAAAAAAAGAAAAAAAAACAGTGGTCTGCTTTAAAAAAGAAAAAAAAAATCACTGTATTTACGTATACTATTTCTAAGCTAATCTAAATTCATCAACGCGGGTTTCGAAGTTTATAAAGTGAAACAAAACAGTCGTTTGAATATCAAATCAATGCTGTACAGCTTCTCAATTCCATAACGCTAAGAATCTGCGCTTTATGCCTTTGGAAACTATCTTGGCGAGTAATCGCATCGTTTGGATTTTTTTTTCTTTTTTTTATGGTCAACGGATGCAAATAATCGTACTTATTTTACTTCGATAAATCACGCCAACAAGTTTCTTCGCCAAAGGATTGCAATACACTACATTGTAACAAAGAATCTGACGTATTCCACACGCACACGAAATCGCTCTTTTTGGCTGACTGACTGTAAAATACATAAGTACCAAATAAGCTTGTTTTGGTCGGAAGTATGATTTTTTTATTAGATTCAATGAAGAATTTACCCGTATAGTTTAAAACTAAAAAGCGATTAACTGTATGAACTAGTGTAATTACACACTGTACGCCGTGTAAAGATAGGAAATAGATACTAATAAAAAATAGTGTTATTTCATTAGTGTTATGCAACAGTATCAAGAGAGAAAAAAAATAATTACAGAGATTTGAACTTATACTTTACTTATATTAGACTAATACTCTATTAAAAATGTCAAACATTTGTTACAAATGACGTACCAATATAGACTAATCACCACCAAAAAACCTCTTCAGTTTTTTTCGTCTCCAATTCTTATGAAAACAAACATGGAACCTGCCGGTAGATACTCGGATGTTGCCATCGCTCGACTGTTGCATGAACAGAGCGCATGTGCCAATTTTCATCGGCTGGATGCCGCTCGGCCGTTATGCGGGCCGAAATTTCTTTTCAGTTCAGCGTATTTTGATCAAATTTAGGCATTTGGCCCGATAACTCAGGCCGGATATCGTTCCGAGCATCGTTTTATGGGTACCGGACCGATCAGTGTCTGCCGCACACATAACAGTCATCGTTTTTAGATGGAATTCCGTGTCTGGACCGAGTACCGAATTTCGGTGAGCGATGAGTTGCGATGAATGCCGGTGGTTGGCCGAGCAGAAACTGGGAATTGTTGCTTGTAGGGTTGGAGGCATTGGCCATTAGTAAGGCCGGATTTGTTAGTTACTTTAGTATGGGGGCATGGGCGCCGTCAGAATACTTCCCAGGGGGGCAGAGACTACTCCAGGGGGGGTGCGCCTCACCCATGGCACAGTGGTTATGCCACTGAAAATGGTAGATGGCCGAAGTGTGAAGGGTTGGGTCTCATCGCGCGGCTGTCGATCTAACGGTCTGAAGTTTAGGTAGGTTTTCTCCAGGTGTAACGTGAATACGCGTTAGATATCCTTAGAAAGTCCTGCTACCAAGGCACCACCCCTTGGCGGATCGTCCTAGTGTAGCGTTGCCATAATCACACACAACAACAACCAGAGGGGGGCAAAGACTACACAACATATGGTTACATTATTAGAAAGTGAAAAAAAGCAAGGGAAAACACTGTATGCAAAAATACACGGGGGGGGCATTGCACCCCCTTGCCCTATGCTGCCGGTGCCCATGTATGGGAGCACCTAGTAGGTGGAACAACGTTGCCCCTTATGAAAGCACGGACACAGTGCCATTCATGCCCAGTCGGGTACAGAACCTCGACCGCCGGGAGTTGAACCCGAAACCGTATTACGGCGGTGCTCAATCCACCATACAAGCTAGTCGGCGGTTCGGAACAAAGTTGATATGTTCCGATGTAGTCTCATAATTCGACTAGCAGTAGTGATCCATCCTTCGTGGGACATTGGTCAGGGCATTTTTTTCAAGATTGCAATACTTTCCTTATTCATAAAGTATTGTAAAATATTGACGGTATTGTTACATGCGCGGGAAAAAAATCATTTTTTAAGACGGCGATAAATTTTCATGGAATTTGACGACGCCACTTTGAAGAATTTAACACAGCGTTACTTTCAACGAATCTACATAATTAACAGCATTAAGTTTCAAGTATCATAAACTTTTGTCTCTTTATACCATAACTTCAGAATGCATTGGTCCCTCGGGTCTGAAAAGACCCATGCATGTTTCGCGCTTAAATACTCTAGCCTGAAAGTGATAAATTTATTTTCTTGGTTTATTTCATTTTCACTGTGCTCCTAAACAGTTATTTTGTTAGTAGAAAAATCAAACAAAAGCAAAAAACGCACGATCTTGTTGATGTCTTAAAAGCACAAATCAGTCCAAATATATATCCTAACTAATATTATAAATGCGAAAGTGCGTTTGTTTGTTTGTTTGTTTATTTATGAGGCTTTCACGCCTAAACCGCTCAATAAATTATGATGAATTTTGGTTTTAGATATAGATGGGACCCTGGAGAAGGTTATAGGCTACTTGAAATTTTAGATTTTTAATTACTTCTTTAATTATTAATTAAAAACCGTTTTTACGTTGCCATGCTTGGCGAGTTTCGCCCGTATCAAGTGATTCATGTTTTGAGCTAACAAGAATGCTATTACTTCAATGAAGAAGAAGCATGTGCATCTGAAATACATTAAATAATACGGAAGTTATGCCAGTTTTATGCCAAATCTATCTATCTCTAATAATAAAAATGAATGTTCTCCAGACAAATCTACACAAAACAGAACTTTCAAAATTTGAGCATGACTGGGCCATGACTTCGGTAAAGTGTACCTGAGGCTCAGAAATTTTAATTACTTTTCTAACTATTAATTAAGAACCGTTTTATCGCCCGCACAAAATGATTTGAAGCAGAAATTCTATTTGCAAGATCACATGCATTTGGAAAACATAAATAAGTATGGAAATTAAGTTGATTTTACGCCAAATTAAAAAGCATAAATAAAGAAAAGTGTACTTACGTATTATACCGGCGGTCCGCCAAGACGAGCGATTTTTTGCCGAGATAACTGCCGGGAACATGAAATTATTAATGGTCTTGAATACGATTGGCAACAGTTTGGCAACTCATTTGACGAAAAAACAGTTTGGCGGGAATCACCGCCGGGATAATACGTAAGTACCAAAAAAAGTCCAGATGTGTTTCTTAAAGTTCGTAAATTTCAAATCCTACCAATAATATAAATGCGTACGTTTATGTGTTTGAATGTTTTTGACTAAATCACACAAAAATGGTTGGAAAAATTTGTAATGAAGATAGCTTATTCCCTGGATTAGCATACAGGCAACCTTTCAAGCATATAGCATAAGTAATTCTTTTACAAAGACACTCAAAATAATGCTAATCCATTGCGCTCTATGGAAATTTTGTAGCTACTAAACCGATTTTAAATTTTTTTTCACTGATTGAAAGTCCTAGGCGTAAAGGGTCCTAAGCCTATATGAAGAATTCCTCTGTGTGAAATTTTCGAAGGGATCCTAGCCCGTATTTTCGCGAGGTTTTGGGAAAAAGCACGTAAAACTGCGAGCGGCTAGGTCGACAGGCGCGACTGGAGTTTGAACCTGGCACCTCCCGCCTTCCAGTTTTCAGAGCAGAACCTCTAAGACACTGGGGGGACCCTTAGTGTTATAGGCTACCTTTTATGCATATATCAAAAATAGTTCTTTTACAGGGAAGAATTACATTACGCTCTATGTGTATCTCTGTAAGTACTGAACCGATTCCAAAACATTTTTCACTGATAGTAAGCTACACTATTCTTGATTATTATATGCTAAAATTCATGCATGTAGCGCAAATAGCTCCTTTACAGGAACACTCAAAATAATTCTAATACATTACGCTCTATGGGCATCTCTTTAACCAAAGAACCGATTCTAAAGCTTTTTCGCTAATAGAAAGCTGCATTATTCCTGATTAATATATGCTAAAATTCAAGCATATAGCATAAATATTTCCTTTACAAGAACACTCAAAACAGTTCTCAAATACTGTCGTAACTGTCTTTCGCCAAATGCCTGAAAAAAATCTAAATTTAGTAATTCTTCATACTCTCTTATTTTAAATGAAGTATACTACCATGCATTATACTTCATTTAAAATAAGTAAAAAGCAAATATTTTTTAAATGCAGTTTCTTTAGTCGCAAACATATTTGTTATTCACACATGCTTCGTTTCACTCGGGACCTAATTCTAAAGCCGACGCGGACGAAGTCGCGGGTAGCCGCTAGTAATATATATTTCTTACAAAAGATGGGAAAATGGAAATTTATGTAATTGAAAGAGAACTTGGGAAAGTTGACATTGGTCATAATAAATAAATTTACAAAATATTAAAGTAATACTAAAGCGAACTATAACTAAAGCGAACGACTAAAGCGAATGATATGAAATTTGATCACAGGATAGATGGTTGCTCAACGTAAACTATAGGGGTCCAATTTTTAAACATTTTTATTAGATTTTGAGATTTTGTGAAAATTCTCTCAAAATACGTTTATATTTCTTCAAGCATCACATAATAGCGATTAATACGAATGATACGAAATTTGGTGATATGATAGGTAGTTGCTAATCTTAATTTATAGGCGTTGAATTTTAAAAATATTTCGATTACATTTTGAGATTTTGTGAAAATTGTTTTAAAATACTGAAATTTTGTCCAGCGTCACGAAATAAAGACTGCAGGGAATGAAACGAAATTGGGTGACATGATAGGTTGTCACTCAACTTAAATTCTAGGCTTCTAATTTTTCAAATATATTGATTAGATTTTGAGATTTTGCGAAAATTATTTCAATATGCGTAAATATTCGTTCGCGCATCACATAATTACGACTAAAGCGAATGAAATGATATTATTTAGTTACTCTCTAACCTGCAATATTTTAACAATACATAACAATTATAACTTCGCTTTTTTTACTGGCAACTTACTACATCCATTCTGTGTATTCCTACAATGTTGACGAAAGTTCTTGCTTTTTGGAAATTTGCATTCAGTACTAACCCGACAACGACGGGTACTTCAGCTAATAAGAATTAAATTTGCAAGATATTAAAGTAATCGGTTAATATTTTCTGCCGAGTTTCTGTTAGTTCGAAGATATCGTAAAGCACATGGCTTTGTTAAAAAATATATACATTATCCAAATGTAGTAATGCATTTTCTAATAGAACATAGCAACACGAGTAGTGTAGAGACAATTATCCATTTTTTTTTTCCTAATTCTGTACAACGGTAATAGTACGATGTCTAGAATTAAATAAATGTATATTAAATATTTTAATAAGTATAAATATGCATTACTTTTAAAATTACTTGTTTTAGACTGGAAATTAAAAAAGTATTTACCCGTTCTTCATGTTCACATGTTTTACTACTGCAAGAGACATTATTTAACGCACCAGAAATCACAAAAATGATAAAATAAATTAAACGAAGTTTTTTATTTTTTGCTTCTCCGTATTGACTGTAACAGATAAACTTTAAATAACAGCAGGTGGAACAGACTTGAAATTAAGTCTAAATGTATAATCTTGATGAGTTTTATAGTGTAGCTTGCTTACAAGTAAAGCCGTTATTCCTTGGGAGGCTAAAGTGTATCTTATGTAACCCTGTCTCTGTTCTCATTTTTCGCTCGTTCAGCATTTTTCGTTCTAAGAGAGTCGTGTGAACATGATTTACTAGATACTTTTCAATAATTAGATATAAAAATTATAGATATCAAAAGTATAGATAATTAAGTATAATAAAGTATAGATATCAAAATTGATAAACCTAGTAGGTGCTTTTTTTCGATTTGAAAAATTTAAAACAAAGTAACACTTTCAACAATTTTAAAAACCTATTTTATTTTCTACATGTTGCCATCCTAATCCATGAAAATAATCAACGGTTAATTTGTTGTGCTAAAATACCATTTCGTGCGGATAAAAGGAAACACGTATTATTGATTTTCTGGAAGATTTTGAATTTGTCATTTACTGTGTTTTAAATTCGGGCAGCCGAACTCGTTTAACTAATCTTTCCATAGACTGCGTGTGAAATGGAATCTTGTAACAGCCGGAATCTTTAGTAGATATTTCAATACTCACCAATGTGTCGGGATCGTCAATAGAAAGAGAAACCGTTACGGAATGCTCCGCATGTTCACATTCTTGATATAATTTTCAGCATTAAAGTTTATGTCTGGAATGACCATCTGCTGAACAGGATTATTCGTGTTCACACAGATCTTGCTTCGGATATTCCCTTTATGGATAGGGTTCGGACTTCCTGTTTTTCGTCGGCCAACTTTCTAAGAAGAATATTTTCAGGATTGGCAGCCAAATAGGCGTTTCATGAATTTAATAGATTTTTATTATAAAAAATAATAGAAAAATCTGCAACTTTTTTATATATCAAACTTGCACTAAAATGCTGTTTATTAAAAGCGTTTCATATTCCATGCGTTTTCCCTATTTTTCTTCCTTATTCCATTCAGCTGGAAAATGTATCGTTATTCATGAGTGCGCCCAATTTTTCTTTCTTGTTCCATAATGCACTCCTTTGGCAGTTAAATCTACATTAAAATCGCCTACGAAAGCTGCTTTTCAATTTTCGCCAACCGTAATCCTACTTAGAAATACTGCTTCGAATGTGCATCATGATTCATGAGTGTGCTGTGTTTGCCTTTCTTGATTTATGAAACAGTTTTCAGATTTCAAACTCATATTAAAATCACGTGCTAAAACTGTTTTAATACATTCGTCAGACATACATTCTAATCAAACTTCTCCTTTGTGATGAAAGTTTGCCAGTTTCTCGCCAAACAGGGAAGATATCGCCAAGCTAGATTCAGCTTTGGGGACTTAAGTTTTGCCACTAAACTTCCCAATAAATCATCAAAAGCTGCAAACCTTGACGACTTTCAACAATACGTTCGCCCTTAAAAATCTCTCCACAAAACTATCTCGATAGAAAAACCGGAAATGAACGAAATTGTACTAGTGTTGAAAATCGTTTCATCTAAAAATTAAAGAAATTGCTATCACACTAACATAAAAAATAAAGTTTTAAATTGCTTAAATTCTTCCCATAATACCTCGAAACAAATAATTTAGGACTCCTAAATACTGATTTTAAAAATTCTTTTGTGAAAAACAAATACTAAATTTAGTTGAAAAGCAATTGCAATTTTCGACGTATAAGTCTTCAATCTCTGAAAAGAACTTTTTATTGGGGGCGGGATCTTTTTAATATGATTTGTGAAAGTAAATTACAAACTCAATTTCCGTAATAACATCGTACATCACACAAGAACCACCGTGATCTTTTGCATAAATTATTATGCAAATACCACAACAGATTTATCCAGGTTATGAAATTCTGCCATCAACGATCTATTAAAGGAGTTTTGAAATATATTAAATCTTAGTAAACTGGAAATCATATTTGCAGTTCAGTAATCTTGTTTTAGAGCTAACATTTCATATGATCAAATGTATTTTGTCTGGTGGGAATATTGCAGTGAAGAATGTCATTATTGAAGAACACTTTATGGAATCTAAGATGAAAATTTAAAAGGCAGTGAAGAATGTCATTATTGAAGAACACTTTATGGAATCTAAGATGAAAATTTAAAAGGATGAGGATTATTGGTACTATACTAATCTGATTAATAAGTATGTTCTTGTTAATTTCCTAATGATTGGTTTTTTGGACTGTTTAGCAATCACTATTTTATATTTTAAATATTGGATTGAAATATTCTCATCAAACCAGTACTTACTGTCTTATCTTAGACATTTGTTCTAAGACATTAATGTGTGTCATTAAAGGTTTTCAAACCTAACATTTCTTAATCACGTAATCACGAGAATTCTCGGAATCACGAGAACTTATACGTTTTTCCGATTAAAGCCAGTAACTCCTAGATAAAGAATCTGCAGTCACTCCACTCGACTTTCCGAACAGTTACGATTAAGATCATTGCCAAGCATTTAAATAAGTTTTAATAGATGAATAATTCAAATATATATAGCAAATTGAAGCTCGATCGAATGCGCCGTTTAAACGCTAGCGCACTTTCAAGAATTTCTTTTCATATGCCATAATGTATAAGAAATCTTTGTCATAGTCCTGTAGAAAAACTATAACTCCTATACATATCAAAATGAATACCGGTCTTACGATGATGGTTTATAACATATATACCTAATTTGAGCTCTATCGAATGTACCGTTTAAACGCTAGCGCACTTTCAAGAATTTCCCCCCCATAGGCCATAATGTAAAACAAATTTTTGCCGCAGCCCTGTAGGAAAACTTTACACACCAAAATCCATACCGGTCTTTCGACGGTGGTTTAAAACATATACAGTGAAATCCCTCTATAACGATATTTTGAGGGTCAAAATAATATATCGTTGTAAAGAGAATTATCGTAAAAGAGAGAATCGATATTGGAACGAAAAGATTTTTGTTCTTCATATATCCCATACCCTGCGGTGTCACCAGAAAGTGTTCTGCTTTCATTCAGCACACCCTCGTAAGTAATATATAATGAATAAAAGGAGAAAAACATGTTTATAGTTTTCAGTAATTTTCACAACACTCGCAAATTTTAGTTAAATACCCTTGCCGCCTCGCTAGGGATTCTAGCGGCGATATAGCTTATAAATATTTATAACATATTTGAATAACAAATATATAATGTCTAAATAAATAATACCTGAATGCCGCAAAAGCGTTTTTTTAAATGTATTAGACATTAATTGAAAATACATACCCATTAATTTATCCTTATTTATTTTGAATTCTGTGTAAGGAAATCGGAAACCTCAGCTTGCTTCATGCCTTTATCAAAATCTTTTATGTTGTTGAATTTCACTTCGATAGATATTTGTTTACTTTTAGCCACTTGCTTTCGATTTTCACTAAACAAACTTCAAAGTAAACAAAACTCATAAATAATTTAAAATATCCTCGTTTAATAATGGACCTCGATAGGATTTATCAGAGGTTAAAATTCTTACAGAAGTTCAGATAAAAGAACGTATCGTTTTCTATATCAATTCCGGTGAAAGGAATCCTTGACCATTTTTTAAAGAGGGGGGATAGGAATCAAAGATGTGTCATCCAAGAAATGCCAACTGTCCTTCCACCTTACGAGAAATGCACTTTCTCATTACCATAGTGTTACATCAGCAAAACGAAACTTATAAGACTTTTTTGGCAGAGGCGTGGTCCAACACGTTCCAACCACATTTTACCTCGACTTTCTTTGTGTAGCTTTCAATGTGTGCGCATGAGTTGGGCTTCTGATGCATCTTTAAAAAATATATCGTAGTAGAGAGAATTATTGTGATGTAAGAGATAATTATTACCATCGTTGTAGAGAGAATTATCGTTTTAAAGGATATCGTAATACAGAGAACTGTTTTACATTAATCTAAAGGGAATTCAGCCAGGACTATAAAAAATATCGTAATAGAGAGACTTATCGTTATAGAGGATATCGTTGTAGCGAGATTCTACTGTATACACAATTTGAGCTCAACGGAATGCCCCGTTTTGGAGCTATCCTTTTCAATCACATACACACAAACACACACACATACATCTCGTAAAAATAGCATAAATAAATTTGGAAGATCTCAAAACGTGTAAAAACACCAAATTCGCGGGTATGTTCACAAAACTTTTTGACACTACTTATCCCTGAACTACAGGCTTCTTTTTATGTTGTTGTAGTACTCGTGACCAGGGATAGAAAATTTAACTATCCCCGGAAGATGGGTGCCATTGCCCTGAAGCGTTTGGACTTCTGCGTTGGTCCCTAATTTTGAACCTTTTACAGAGGACGGACCAATACCCCTGAAATCGGCAACCCCCAGAGGTATCGTTTAACAACACGGAGGACATTGGACCTACGACGGCTTTTACGTGCACAAGCTCCCATTAGCGTGCATGGTACGGCAGCAGTCGAGCCGAGAGGGAGTTGACCCTCCTAAGCACGAGCCAAGCCGAATGCTGCTTCACTTGTCGTGTTCTTATGGGAACGGAGTTTAGCGGCCAGACCACTGCGTGAACGCCATTTATTATGGCAGCACATAATGGACTTGGACAGTCTGCGTGACCCCTTATTAAAGGACGGAATATTTAACACCCAAGCCCAAACCGGGTATCTTAAGCTTTTGCACCACCTAGGCAGCCCAAACCAGTACTATAGGCCTAGTTTTGAAACATGCCTTGGCAAGTCCGATCACATGACTCTCTGTTTACTGTCAGCTGCTCCTTGAAAGGGGACTTCTTTCATGAACTCTATCGGGGAGGAATGAGGTAATCATATGACAATTTATATTATTTATTATATACATATTTACATGATACATTTTCCGGTGTTTCTGGATCGTGTAGAAAAAAGATTTTGTTTGAATATTTGGTATGTCGTAATAGGGCCAATGATCAGCATAACTATATATTAGGATAACGAGAGGAACTCACCCGGAAAGTTTCTCCTTTCCAAAATCTTTATATTTTTGAAATGGGCGGGTATGTTCACAAAACTTTTGCCACTACTTATACATTAACACCTACACTACATTGCATTTAATACCCAAGCCCAAGCCGGGAATCTTAAGCCCTTGCACCACCTAGGCAGCCCAAATCAGTACTATAGGCCTAGTTTCGAAATATGCCTTGGCAAGTCCGATCACACGACCCTTTGTTTACTAGAGATGGCCAGTGATTCGAATTTTGGTACTGAGTGGCTCAGTCTTTACACTCACTATCTACTGATTCGAATCTCAAGCCCTCAACTGTGGGGAAATACATTCCAAGTGCGAAGGGAAGTAACTTATTTTCCCTTTGCCGTTCCCAGAGATTTTCCCTTACTCTTTCAACTCTTTTCGAATCTTTACGACTCTTTTCGACTCTTTACGACTCTGAGTCGATAGATGATTTGAAACAGCAAATGAGTGCGTGTGGGTGAGTTGGTCACTGAGTTGGTGCAGCAACGAATCTTTACTGATTCAGTGTTTCGCTCTGTTTCGGTGATTGTATACTGATCTATGAGATCTCAAGTCAGTGATGAATCGTCTAGTTCGAATCTTCTATCGACTCAGAGTCGAAAGGAGTCGAAAAGAGTTGAAAGGATGTTTCATTTAATTGGAGTTTTTTTCGAATCTTCTATCGACTCAGAGTCGAAAGGAGTCGAAAAGAGTTGAAAGGATGTTTCATTTAATTGGAGTTTTTTTTCGAATCTTTGGTGTTTCATTTCTTGGTTGGTGGTCGGATTTAAAGTTTTATCTGTCTGAGGGTGTGGAGTGCGTCGAACATCGTTTACTTTTGGCGGGGGGCATAGGCGTTACTTAATAAGGGCAAGAGGGGTCAATCCCCCCCCCCCGAAAAAAAAATTAAGAAAATTCAAGTATCAGAGCTATTTAATAATGATATTTTCTACAATCGGAAACATTTTTTCACCCGATCCAAATATTACATGCCAATTTACGCCAATGCTCGTGGAAGAGCGGGGGGTGTCTCAAAGTTGTTTAAACCTTTTTCCCTCGGAGGGGGGGGGGACTTCCTCCTTCCAACTTGTCTGGCTGATTTAATATTTATTTAAAATTTAATGAAACATCCCTTTTCTACTTTTAACCTCAATATATGTCCCCCTGCCCCCACCCTCAAATAAAATACGGACACGTTAAGTTTACATGGTTGGCAGGTTTTCATGTGAAGGGAAATAAAATGAAATAAAGTTAGGATTGTGCTTGTCACTTTTAATGAAGGATACAGGGGCGGTATTAAGCGCTCCCACAAAAGGACTTTGTAGTAAGCAAAATAACATTTCGCTTTATTGCTGCAGATTTCGTTTAAGATATTTTTTTTACCTTGTTTGTCGTTTAAGGGGAATGATTTTATTTTCTTTCGTAATTCATAGAAATACAAAATAGGGTCTAAAGCAGTGGCGTAGTTAGGGTTATTGACAGTGGCGTAGCCAGGAATTTCTTTCGGGGTGGGCTGGGTATCAAATTTAAAGATAAAGTTCAATTGTAAGCTAAGTAAAGGGTCCCATTTTGGGGGGGGGGCAGCAGCCCATCAGTAGGACTGGGCCAAAAATCGATAAATATCGACATATCGGTTTTATTTCAACACCAAATGTCCGATATTCCCATTTTCATTTCAGTGAAATCTCGAATTCGATAAAGGTAAAAAATACAGGCCGGCGATAAGAAAATCCTGAGATCAATCTCAGCTTGTGATGCTTTTGCTACTGCTTTCTCTCCGTTGATGACGATGCCGGATCGTGGAAAAAACAGCTCCATGGTTTATTAGTATACTTATCATAATTAATTAACGTATATCTCGGAAACTATCCACCGGAGCGCGTTTTTATTGATTCTCGACCTCCCCCCTAGACTCAACACCCCATCGATTCTTAAAATTTCGAATGCTTTGACACCAAACTTAACCTTTTAATCTTACAGGCCCAGGGGGTCATACGAAGCTCCCCTATATTTTCAATTTGGGCATTTTAAACACTAGCCTCCTCCGGCGGCATCTCCAAAGCCTGGAAACCATCCCAGTGCCAATTTCTACATGTTTGCAGTCCTTTTAAGCCTCAATCATGGTTAATTAGTCTAATTACCATAATTAATTAACGTATATCTCGGAAACTATCCATCGGAGCGCGTTTTTATTGATTCTCGACCCCCCCCCCCTAGACGTACACCCCCATCGATTCATAAAATTTCGAATACTTTGACACCAAACTTAACCTTGTAATCTTACAAGCCCAGGGGGTCATACGAAGCTCCCCTGTATTTTCATTTCGGGCAGTTTGGAAACCAGAGATAATTTCTACATGCTTCCAGTCCTTTTCAGCCTCAATCATGGTTAATTAGTCTAATTACCATAATTAATTAACGTATATCTCGGAATCTATCCGTCGGAGCGCGTTTTTATTGATTCTCGGCTCCCCCTAGACGTACACCTCCATCGATACATAAAATTTCGAATACTTTGACACCAAACTTAACCTTTTAATCTTACAGGCCCAGGGGGTCATACGAAGCTCTCCCTATATTTTCATTTCGGGCAGTTTGGAAACCATCCCAGAGCCAATTTCTACATGCTTCCAGTCCTTTTAAGCCTCAATCATGGTTAATTATGGTCTAATTACCATAATTAATTAACGTATATCTCGGAATCTATCCGTCGGAGCGCGTTTTTATTGATTCTCGGCTCCCCCTAGACGTACACCTCCATCGATACATAAAATTTCGAATACTTTGACCAAACTTAACCTTTTAATCTTACAGGCCCAGGGGGTCATACGAAGCTCCCCTATATTTTCATTTCGGGCAGTTTAAACACTAGTTTTACTTGAACCGCCCTACGACGGCATCTCCAAAGCCTAGAAACCGTCCCAGAGCAAAAGGAGAGAGAGATGCTAGCTGCCCGAGAGAGAACTCAGCGGAGAAGAAACCCGATGAATGGGTGAAGGGTGTTTAAATAGTACGGCTTTCAGCGCAGAGAGAAGGAAAATTTCTTTAGTTGTTTTATTGATTCAAGATTCGAATCATCGAAGTAGTGCGTGAGTAGAGATTCGAATCAGTAAAATGAGTCGAACCGCCCAGCTCTATTGTTTACGGTCAGCCGCTCCCTGAAAGAGGACTCCTTTCTTGAACGTTCGATTTAGAGGATTGTCAGCATTCACGTAAAATTTATATTATTTATTGTATACATATTTACATGATATATTTTCCGGTGTTTCTGGATCGTGTAGGGAAAAAAAATTGTTTGAATATTCGCTATGTCGCGGTAGTTATACTGTTTCGACCAATATTCGACCGTCAAATTCAGAGTGTTCATGAAATTCATCAACAGTATACAAATTTACCATAGAACAGGGGTTCCGAGTCACTTTTCAGCGGCACAGTAACGGTCGGTCCACGTACATGTAATTTAAAAGGAATCATTTGCAAACATAATTTTCATTAAAAATTCCTTGTGTAACCCTGGATTTAATAAATAAAATACATGCGTATGTAAAATTTATTATTTTTAGCTGACAACGGTCTCTAATATATTTTTTTTGTATTCGCCGTTCAGATGATGTAAAAAGTTCACTGCCATTACATGGGGTCGCAAATCACGTCGAGAGGTGAAAAACGCAAGCAGGTTTCAAAGTCACACTGGAAAGGCCAAGCTGACAAGCTATAAGGCAGCATGGAGTGAAAAAAATCGAAATGTATATTATCGGAACATTATAGCGGGGAAAGTTGCCATTGGTAATAACCAATAAATTTGCAAAATCTACTTATGTAGTACGCTAACGTATATGGTACCAAAATCGACGATATTTCCTCGCTGCGAACGCAACAGCAAGATGTAAATATTACTTCAATAACAATAACGCATGTGCGAAAATCCAAATTAACAGTTCACTTCCATCAACTGGAGCAAGCATATGTAACGCAGTAGCTAGATAAAAAATAACAATAATGTACAAAAAATTGCAAGATCTTTAGGATTTTTTCATCGAATAGAGAAATATCGAATTTAAAATACTTGGCGCATTGATCACCCATCTAAAAAATTTCGCCATGAATTGGGCTACAGCACATTTTAGCTTTTGCCGTTTGAGCAACGGCTTTTACGATGACACCCAAAATATGTAGCAACCCTAATCTAAATAAACTCAATGACAGATACTGTTAAAGCAAAGAAACATTTTGAAATGTGTCAGGTAATTTAGTCTACACTGTACTGAGTATAAAGAACCGAAAGGTATGGGGAGGCAAGTAATCGGTCAATACTTTCTGCCGCCGTTAAGGGTTTAAAGTTCCCTTTTATTTTTCAAACATGTAGCATGTAAGGAAGGGTAGTAGGAATGAAATATTCGGCAAAAAATAACTTCACTTATTTCATCTAATCTTTGATCAATTAAAATAAGTAATTTTACATTATATTTTTAATATTATAGTTACCGGAGTATTATTATTGCGACATAATTTGTTCAATTGATTCTGAATTCAAGGTGTAATGCAAACAAAAATTTCAATTATTCTGATAAGGTATTTCTCAAACAGAAACGAATAGAAATCGCTAAAATGCGAATATGTTGCGAAGGTGTTAAACTGTGCTACCCTTTCGGACATATTACCTAAAGTTCTAAAAGCATAATAAAATGGTCATAATCAGGAAACAGAAGACTTTCAGATTTTAAAAATAACGACGAATTTTTTATATGTTGTTGCAGAATTCGAAAGAATTTGGAGCAAATCGAACCAATGATGTGCATTTTATTTTGAGGATCATTTTTATTTTTTTCTGGAGTAATGATAAGTTTTGTTATAGAGTGATACGAGAGGAAATTGTTATAGGGTCAGTGATCAGCGAAACCATATATTGGGATAAGGAGGGGAATTCTTCTAGGCATTATGGCATTTTTCAGAAAATTTCACCAATCAAGCACTGCTGACCGAATTCCAAAATTCGCCTTTACAAGACCGCTCTCAGATGACATCTGTACTTGCTTCGACCGGTTGTTTACTTACTGCCACGCGGTGAGAGCAGGGCATCATTCTTAAACTTTTTGGTAGAATTCTTTAAGCAGGCACATAGCACAGAATCATACGTTATTTTATACTAATTTACCTTTCATACTTTCCGGTGTTTATGGATTCGGGGAAAAAAGTTGTTTGAATATTTACTATATCTCGGTTAGCTATATTGGATCGACCAATACTTGACAAATAAAGTGAGAGGGCTGATAAAAGTCATCAAGACTATAAAAATTTAGCACATAACAGTGTTTCCCAGTCATTGCTTCGCTGACCGGTGCCAGAGTGCCGGATTTTACTGTCGGTCCACGTATATTTAATTTAAAAAGGAATCATTAGCAAACATCAACATGTTATATAAAAATTACTTTTGTGTAACACATGATTATTTTTTTTGCAATGGGCGTTTATGTTCACAAAACTTTTTGACACTACCTATTGGCCATTTTATTATGTTGTTGTAGTTTTCGTGACCAGGGATAGAAGATTAAACTATCCACGGAAGATGGGTGCCACTGCCCTGAAGCGCTTGGACTTCTGCGTTGGTCCCTACTTTTGAACCTATTCCAGAGGACGGACCAATCCCCCTGAAATAGGCAACCCCAGAGGTATCGTTTAACAACATGCAGGACATTGGAACCACGAAGGATTTTACGTGCACCAGCTCCCATTAGCGTGCACAGTACGACAGCACTCGAACTGAGAGGGAGTTGATACTCTTAAGCACTGTCCAAGCCGAGTGCTGCTTCACTTGCCGTGTCCTTAAAGGAAACGTCATTTATTATGGCAGCACATAATGGACAGCCTACTTTGCCCCCTATGAAGGGACAGTCATTTTAACAACAAAGCCCAAACCGGGAATCTTAATCCCGTACACCATCAATGAAACCCAGACCAGTACTAGAGGCCTAATTTCGAAACATGTTTTGGCAAGCCCGCTCACACCGCCAATCAAAATTAAAAAAAAAAAAATTCAAAATATAGTTTAAGTTGAGGGACCACCTATCATGTCACCAAATTTCATTTCATACTCTTTTCACGTTAATATGTGATGTGCGAAAAATAAAAAGCGTCATAGATAAGATAGACCGATAGAATAACAGAAGGACGAACCGTTCTTTTACGCTCATACTGCATTTCCAGGTGCTTAAAATGGATAGAAATTGCAAGATTTGTGAATTCCAAGTAATGCAAAGTCAAAGAAATGTTAAAAGTAACCCCTTACCGTATCACCAAATATACATTTAATTTTCTTTAGTCTTTATTTCGTGAATCAGGATTAAAAATCTAACTCATTTTGAAACGATTTTCACAGAATCTAAAAATCTAATAAGAATATATAAAAAATTTCACCCTTACAGTTTAAATTGAGCAACCACCTATCATATTCCCGTTTGTCGTTATTACGTCATACTGGAACAAATATGGATGCATTTTGAAAGAATTTTCGCAAAATCTCGAAATCAAATAAACATTAAAAAAAAAGATTTGGCGCCTATAGTTTGAGTTGACAGAATACCTATCACATCCCGAAATTTCACTTCATTCTCTTTCGTCATTATCACGTTATGCGACGACGATGATTTACGTAGTTTGAAACAATTTTCTCAAAATCTAATCCTCTTTTTTATTTTTTTAAATTCGTTGCATATGGTTTAAGTCGAGTGACCACCTATCATGTCACCAAGTTCCATTTCATTCGCGGTCATTTTTACGTGATCCGCGAATAAAAAAGCGTCACGGACAGAACGACTTCAGGGTTATACTGAATTCCCAGGTGCTTTAAACGAAAAGAAATTGAAATTTTGTTTTAAATTCCAAGTAAAGTTCAGACAAAATTCTAATTTCATTTATTTAGATAACAAGATTTGTTTGAAGTGAAGCCCGCTGACGTCATTGCGCAGTCTACAACGACGTAAAAACAATTCTTGGACGCGAATATTACAGATATCACAGGTATGCTTTTAATTGTGTTTAAGGCAAACTTAAACAAGGTATATATGAATGAGGAAGATGGGGGGGGGGGGTCGGTTTACTGTGGAATAATTCTCAAGAGTCTCTAACGCATATTCACGTTACATACGCAGAAAGCTGCCGAAAACTCTAGATCGACAGCGGCCCGGTAGGGCAGAACACTCTACCTTTACATTTCACCCATTCACCATGTTGAGTGTCTTATTCACTTGGCCATGGTGGTGCCCGGTATGATTTTAATGTCTGCGGGAACAACATCCATCCACTCTATAATGCCATCCGGTGGTATAGGTGTAGCAATAACGAATGATTAAGGTAACCCTAAAGAAAAAAGTGTCAGGGAGTGAGATCTAGTAAACACGGAGAACATGCAGCGATTGTGTGCTGCGGAAGTGTGTGCTGCATGCGTCTTCCCCGATTCTCAACCTTTCAGCGTGGTTTACGACACTGTGCTCTACTCTCCGAACGTGAAGCATATAAGGAAAGGGTAGAACTAACGCGAGAGAAAAAATATTTGACAGAAAATATCTGCACTCAATTTATTTAATCTTTGCTCAATTAAAAAGAGTAATTTAATACAGTACACTTAATATAATACTTACAGGAGTAATATTCTTGCAACATAAGTTTAACACGGAAAGTTTCTCCTGTCCAAAACTTTTATTGTTTTGCAATGGGCGGGTTTGTTTTCAAAACTTTTGCTACTACTTGTACTAGAACTACTGCCCATTTTATTATGTTCTTGTAGTTGTCGTGACCAGGGATGGAAGATTAAACTATCCCCGGAACATGGGTGCCATTGCAACTGAAGCTTTAGGACTTCTGCGTTGGTCCCTAATTTTGAACCTATTCCAGAGGTTGGACCAATCCCACTGAAATCGGCTCCCCCCACAGAGGTATCGTTTAACAACATGAAGGACATTGGACCCACGACAGATTTTACGTGCACCAGCTCCCATTAGCGTACACGGTACGGCAGCAGTCGAAACGAGAGGGAGTTGACCCTCCTAAGCACTGGCCAAGCCGGATGCTGCTTCACTTACCGTGTTCTTATGGGAACGGAGTTTAGGGCCCAGACCACTGCGTGAACGCCAATTATTATGGCAGCACATAATGGACGGCCTGCGTTGCCCCCTGTGAAGGGACGGACAATTTAACACCCAAGCCCAAACCGGGAATCTTAACCCTTTGCACCACCTAGGTAACACAAACCAGAAGAAAAGGCCCAGTTTCCAAACGTGCCTTGGAAAGTCCGATCACATGACCCTTTGTTCAATGTCAGCCGCTCCGTGAAAGAGGACATCTTTCTTGAACTTTAGTTGAAATGTTTGAAAGAAATCAGATAACTAGTTATATAATTTATTACATACATATTTTCATGATATATTTTCCGGTGTTACTAGAACTTGTAGCAAAAAAAAAATTATTTGAATATTCGCTATGTCGCGGTTAGTTATACTGGCTGGACCAATATTTTTTTTTTCTAAATGCTGGCCTCTGCCGTGAAGGTGTTTGCCATAACAGGCCAGAATTGTTGGTCTCTTTATTACGGGGGCACCTAGCAGGTGGTCCAACGTCGCCCCCTATGAAGGGACGGACAACCACGGCCAGTCGGGAATCAAACCCCGGACGCCGGAAGATGAACGCGAAACCGGAGTACGGTGCTTTACCCACCATACAACTCTGTCGGCGGCTGGACGAATATTCGACCGGCAAATTCAGACTGTTCATGAAATTCATCAAGAGTATAGAAATTTACCATAGAACAGGAATTCCCAGTCACTTTTTTTCAGTGGACCGGTGTCAGTCGGCCGCACTTACTGGCGGTCCACGTACATATAATTTAGAAGGAATCATTTGCAAACATCATTTTCATTAAAAATTCCTTTTGTGTAACCCTTGATTTAATAAATAAAATACATGCGCATGTAAAATATATTATTTTTAGCTGACAGCGGTCTGTAAAATATTTTTTTGTATTCGACGGTCAGATGATGGAAAAAGTTGGGAATCACTGCCATTACATGGGATCGCAAACCAGGTTGAGAGGTTGAACAACTCAGGTAGTTTCAATTTCACACTGGAAAGGCCGAGGCTGACGAGATATACCGCAGGATGGAGCGAAAAAAATCGAAATTTAAATAATCGGAACATAATAGCAAGGGAAAATTGCCATTCGTCATGACAAATAAATTTGCAAAATCTACTTATATAGTACGCTAACGCATCCCGTACAAAATCGACGATATTTTTACGCTGCGAACGGAAACAGCAAGATGTAAACATTAGCGCAATAACAATAACACATGTACGAAAATCCAAATTAACAGTTCATTGCCGTCAAATGGAACAAGCACATGCCACGCAGTAGCTATAGATTAAAAAATAACAATAATGGATACAAAAACAAAATGCAAGATCTCTCGGACTTTTTCATCGAATAGAGAAATATCGATTTAGAATACTTGGCGCATCAATCGCCCATCTGAAAAATATCGCCATGCATTGGGCGAAGCACATTTTTGCTTTTTCTGTTTGAGACACGGCTTTTACGATGACGCCCAAAATATGTAGCAACCCTAATCTAAATAAATTTAATGACAGATACTGTTAAAACAAAGAAACATCATCGTCATTGAAATGTGTCCTGTAATCGCTATGCGGAGAAAGCTATTTCCTTATAATAAAAGAAGACGCTAGTGCGCTTTCAAGAATTTCCGAACAAAGGCCATACTTAAAAGACTCTTTTGTAGTCCTGCAAAAAGAGCTATGAGAACATCGAACACCAAATCTAATACGAGTAATTTTCAGGATAGTCTAATTTACATACCGAATTTGAGCGGAATCGAATGCTCCGTTTAGGAGCTATCGTGTTTACTCACATACATACAAACACACAAACAAATGCACATTTATAAATTACTGTAAAAATAGCATAAAAAAAATCAGAAGACATCAAAACGTGTTGATACATCAAAATCTGAAAGAATTTTTTTCATGATTACAATGTTTTCCTTGCATGGTACATGTTGTGACAGTTAAAGTCGTTTTCTAGGACGGTGATTATAAATTTTCATGAAGACGCAACGTTGAAGAATTCAACGCAGCGTCACTTTTAACGTTTCTACGTAATTAGGAGCATTAAGATTCTAGTAACATAAATTTTTCTCTCTTTATACCATAACATCGGAATTTATTGGTCCCTTGAGTACGAAAAGATCAAAGAATCTTCTGTAGCCTGCAAGTAATAAATTTCTTTTCTTGGTTTATTTCTTATTCATTGAGTTCTTAAACAATTATCATGTCACCAGAAAATAAAAAATTAAAAAAATTATTTCTTAAGAAAGTCGTGGATAACTATATTCAAGTTTTTTTTTTTTTTTTTTTTCATGTAGTAACTTTTCACACGCATAAAAATACATTTACCGTCCTTTTTACATTCCGAACATGTAGCATGTAAGGAAAGGGTAATACAGGCGCTATATATATTTGATAAAAAATATCTGCACTCAGTTCATTTAATCTTTGCCCACTTGAAATATATAACGTAATATTCTATTTTTAATATTATAGTTACCGGAGTAATATTCCTGCAACATAAGTTGTCGAATTCGCTCTAAATTCAAGGTTCCATGTAAACAAAAATTTAGATTTTTCAGTTAAGGTATTTCTCAAAGAGAAACGAACTGAAATCACTAAATTTTGAATATATATTTCGAATGTGACGGAGTTGCGATGGTGTTAAACTTTGCAACCCTTTCTGTGATATTTCCTGAAGTTAAAAAACGACCAAAAAATGCTCATAATGAGAGATCAGAGAACTTTCAGATTTTTAAAAGAACGGCGAATTTTTTATATCTTTTCAGAGAATTGTAAAAAATTTCGAGCAAGTCGAACCAGTGATGTGGATTTTATTTCGAGCATAACTGTTTCATTTTTCTGGAGTTTTAACGCTATAAGTTTTGGTATAGAGTGGTACGAGACGGAATTGTAATAGGGTCAGTGATCAGAGACATTATCTATTAGGATAACGAGAGGAACTCTTCTGGGCATTGTGGCATTTTTAGGAAAATTTCTCCTGTCAAGCAAGCAAGCCCAATTTCAAAATTCACCGTCAGTTTTCAGGTGACATCTATACTTGCTTCGAACCTTTGTTAACGGGCAGCCACTCAATGAGAGCTGGGCTGCTTTCTTGATCGTTCCAATTGCATTATCCACCTTCAAGAGCAGCTACAGATCATAATTTTTTATATACTAAATTACCATTTTTACTTTCCGGTGTTTTTTGTTTGGAGGAAAAAATGTTGTTTGAATATTCACTATACCATGGTTAGTTATACTGGACGGTCCAATATTTGACCGATAAATGCAGAGAATTCATAAAATGCATCAAGAGTATAAAAATTTACCATATAACAGTGTTTCCCATTCATTGCATCGCTGACCGATGCGAATCTGACGGTTTTTACTACCCGTCACGTGTACCTAATTTAAAAAGGAATAATTAGCAAACATCATTTCATTAAATATTGCTTCTGTGTAGCATTTAATTTAATAAATAAAATACGTGCTTATGTAATATTTTTTGTTTTTAGCTCACGCCGGTGTTTGAAATATTTTTTTTTTCTATTTTCGCCGGTCTTTAGACGTAAAAAGGTTCGAAATCACTGCCGTTAAAGCATGGGGTCTCAAACCTTGTTGAGGGAGTGAAAAACGCAAGCAGGTTTCGATGTCACGCGGAAAGGAGCATGACTGACGAGATTTGAAATGTACAGTGTTGATATTTTAGCTACACATCTTTGTACTCGAAGAGTCGTGTGACCAAGGGAGTGTAATCATGTTAGTCCGAGATAACAATAGGTCACACTCTCAGCTCACACTAGATTTCACAACCGTAGACCGTATATCTTCTCCAGTCACATGAAAGAACAAAGTACAATACTCAGTATTAGGTTGTAACGAAAGTGTTCCGCCAATGCAAGTATTCCTTGCGCAAGCAGTTCGCGTTGGTGTCTTTGCAAATATTTTGACAAACGATTTTTGTTATTTGAAAGAAAAAGACTTGTTTTAGAGCACTGTGTTGTGAAATCGGTATAACAACATCGTTATGATTATGTATAAGATGTCTGAAATGGAACTATCATGCTACCAGATTGAACCATCATTTACTCTCAGTTCTGTTGCAAAAAGTCAGCAACAGCATGACACCGAATCATGCGTACAGCTTAAGGTACTACTGTTGTATCATATGACACTGTGAAGATTTGGTACCGAAAGTTCAAAAACGAGGACTAGGACATTAAAGAAGCAGAGCGCTCTAACCGGCCTACGTGTCTTCACAGTGCCACACAGAACGTGTCTTCGCCACACAGAACGTGTCACAGCTGTACGTGTCTTCACAGTGCCATTCACAGAAGCCCGCCTACGAGAATTTGTGGAAGAATATAAAATATTCATCCACTCGAGAGCTAGCTAAAAGAGTTAGACTTTAGTGCCAAGTCCATTAGTCGTGCTAAGCATCGCATAAACTTGACATAAGGTCAATAGCTGGGTACCGCGTGAGCTGACTCAAGCAAATCTGGCGGAAAACTTTCGTTACAACCTGATACAAAAATCTATCTAAAATATAAAATTCTCCTGTCACAGTGTTAGTCACCTAACTCTCCGAAACCACTCGACCAATTTTAATGAAATTTTCTATGTATATTCGTTAGGTCTGAGAATAGGTTTTTAACTATGTCTCATACCCCTAAGTCATAAGGGCGGTCCACCCCAAAATGTTTAGACCCCGCGTGCTATTAATTTCAATCAGGATTTCTGTGTAGACATTAGCGTGTCGAGTCACTTTTCAAATGTGTTTGCCAGATAATGTGGAGAGGGGGGGCGTTAATAAAATGTTGAAAGTCGCACAAGGTTTGCAATTTTTGATAATGGATCGCTAAATGTGGTGCCAAAAACGCGACAATTTAGTATAAATATATTTCGCGTATAGTTAGAAAACGCCTGGCGTATATTGTATAAGAGTTTTATTAGGCGATTTTAATATAGATTTCTATTCCGAAGAAGTGCTCTGTGGAACAAGAAAGGAAAACACGGTACACTCATGGATTATGATTCCTATTCCATGTCTTTGCGGCATAGTTGGAATATGCCTGGCGAAGATTGTAAAACAGTTTCAGTAGGCGATTTTAAGATAGATTTCGATTCCAAAGATGTGTTTTATGGTACAAGAAAGTTGATTCCTATTTTAACGCCCAACTAACGCCAACTCTCGCCAACCTAAATAATCCCCGTACTTTGGCGAGCTTTGCAGTCATGGGTCTCTGGGAGTTATGCACAAGTTTCAACGGTATTTATGTATTATCCCGGCGGTCCGCCAAGACAAGCAATTTTTCACCAAGATAAATGCCGGGCACATGAAATTGTTGATGGTTTGGAATACGATTGGCAACAGTTTGCCAGCAAATTTGACGAAAAAGTAGTTTGGCGGAAGTGACCGCCGGGATAATACGTGACTACCGTTTCAGAGTTTCGCACAAGTTTCAACTCTCCCAAAAGAACTAGATGAAAACTAAAGTAAACAAATTGGCGATAAACGCACCAGTTAAGGAATTTGAAGACACTTAATTTTTACAACTACATTAATTGGCAATCCAAAATAAATAAAAATGTAACGGCATGCTGTACTTACATGTTGTTCCAAATCGCCATTTTAATTCTAAATTACGATTGCCACATAAATGCAAAAAACTGTCACTGTAACTGCATATGTTTAATGATCGCCACCGTGGCGAGAGTCCAGGCGTTAAAGTAATAATCAACCCAAGATAGACAAACATGGTACACGCATGGATTATGATGCGCATTCGAAACAATATATAGAACGATGAAGTGTAGTTGTAATATACTTGGCGAAGATTGTAAAATAGTTTTAGTAGGCGATTTTAGGATAGATTTCGATTCCAAAGATGGGTTTTACGAAACAAGAAAAAAAATTAAGCACAGTCATGAATAAGGATACACTTTCCAACTTAATGGAATATGGAAGAAAAATAGGGACGACGCATAAATTATGATACGATTTTAATATATAGCACTATAGTGCGTATTTAAAATCTGAAAATGTTTCAGATTTTCATCCTTTTATTATTATTATTTTTTTGGACAAATTTTTTATGGAATGACTATCAATAAGTCTCAAGGCCAAACTATATTTGTTTGTGGCTTAGATTTGAGCACACCATGTTTTTCACACGGACAATTACGCGTGGCATGCTCTCGAGTGGGCAAACCATGCAGTTTGTTTGTGTTAGCTAAAGATGGGATAACAAAAAGTATTGTTCACTCTATTCCGATAAGGGATTGATATTATTTTTTAGTAATATTATTGTAATTAGCGATATATATAAATATAAAGAATGAATTACACTGAATTAAAAGTATAAATGTTTGGTATTGTGTTATTTTTACATTCCAGCATCGTTCACAGCGCTCCATGCCTCTTCCACTCATATACCACATCTTTACACACTTATAATAAGTTAGTCTCATTTCTTTCTACTAAAATAATCCTAGGAATAATTTATATGGCAAAACAACGTTTGCCGGGTCAGCAAGCATCCTCTTTAATAATAGCGTAGTATGCTAATGAGATGTATGTGTGTGTGTTCGCTATAGGTAGCCAGAGAGCTTGTCGGATCCGGGTCAAATTTGGCCCAGAGGCTAAATAGGTAAAAAAAAAAAGCCAGTGCCGTAAAAAAAAATTTTGAAATTCGAATTATTTAGAAGATATTAATTAAAAACAGAAGAAATGAGCATCTAGCTTACCATATTTGGCGACCTTGCTCCAGCAAAAAACGATTTATGCTTTCGCAACAAAGCAGGAAAGCTCTTAAAAGTATGTTGGATTCGAAAAAACATGAAGTTGGAATTACGCCAAGTTAAGATTCACGAGAAATAAATACGTGTGTTAACATAAAGTTAACTATTTTCAAATAGCAAGATCGTTTGGATACCAGGAGTTCAATATTAAAGATGACGCTTTTTTTTTTTTTTTTAAACCAGTCATATCCTTGGCAACGTTCTGTGAATATATGGCAACCCTTGTGAAAGCCGCCATTTTACCTCTTGTGCTATGATTGAACTAGATTTGATTGCCACTGAAAGAACATTCCAGCGTTTTCGTTAATAATAAAAAAAATAAATAAAAAAACATTTTAGATTTCAAATGATTTATTTTACCCTTGGGAGTGCTTAACTAAGGTATGATTGCGTCTGGAAGAAGATTTTACCGTATTGATTTAGATTTTACTACATTCGTATTAGGTATGTAAAACTTTGTCCTAAAATCTAAAAAAAAAATTAATAAATAAAAAGAAATATACCAAAAATAGCGAAATGCAATCGGAAAGTAATTTTATTTTGCAGCATGCATATGTTACGGTTGTAGCATGGTTAAATACAAAATTAAATGAGTAAATGGGGAATTTTTAATGCATCATGTTTCAAAAGTGATTTTGCAACATTCAAAATGAAGAACATTTTCAGCTGAGTGAGTTAAAGTAATTAAATTCATAAACCTAAGCAACGGACTAAAATGCCACTTATTAATTCTAAACTCAAGGCCTCCTGCAGACGATAATTCTGATAACACGGAAGAACCAATGCTGGAATAAGCTCGACTTTTAGTAGTCTTAAGAGGCATAGTGATGTCAGCTCAATGTATTCACAGTCGAATCGATTGCCAATGTTAAAAAGATGTTCTTTTTCTTTTTTAAATAAAAGAAATTTTACTATAATTATTTTAATTACTATATAGTTGCGCTGATCCCTGACTTCAAGATAAAACTATTTCCGCCATTACTGCAAAACATTGCAATGTCAAGGACAAAAAGCCTAATAATTTCTACACCGTTTGTACGATCCGCTTGAAAATTTTCATAATTATGTATAAAAATATAGAAAACAATCTGTGCCACTTTAAAAATCTGAAAATCCACCCGTTCCCTCATTTTAAAGCGATTTTTCTTTATTTTCGGCAACATTTCATTTCCGAGAGTCAAAAAAGTTAATCATTTGCGTAACAAAATTAGCTATTGCAAATGACAATGACTTCATTTTGACGTCATACTTAACAGCTTTTTCCAGATTATAAGTTTATTTATTTATTTCATCTTATAAATAAAAATGAAATTCTGTTTGTGGGTTTGATTAGTATACAAATCCACAAAAATGGACCTATCAGCCTGAAATTTTGCACAGATATATAAAATAATACAGAATAAATTAAAGTCCACTTTAAAACTTTGAAAGTCCACCCGTTCCCCATTTAAGAGATTTTTTATGTTCTCCACGCAGAAAGCTTTCCGTAATTGTAACCCCGTGTAGTGAAAAAAGTATGAAATAAGCATCATTATTGCCATGTGTGGCGATTTTGCCGAATAAAATGTTTTAAATTCTTAAAGTAAAAATAAAAGAATAATAATGATTTTTTTTTAAGTTTATATTTGTAAGGTTATTTTTTTAAATTATAATATCGTGTGCATGGGAAATCAGAGCAGGAATGTAATGTTTTATACGCAAAACAATAAGAAATGAAGATTTCCGAGGCTAATATGTAAAATTTTTTAGTTTGGCAAAAAATAAAATGGCTAATATGCCGATTTTGAGAAAGTGAGTTCTAGCGGTTTGCACAGTTTTCGGCTTGGCGCAATTTACTGAGAGCTTAAGGAAATAGATTTTTGAAAACAAGTGCATAGATTTTATTAGAATACAGCGTTAAATTCTGATAATCCGTGCAGAAATAATGGAGTTATTAAGGGATTTCGAGCAATCTATCTTCAGAATTCTCGCCAATTGAGTATATTGATTTAAGTTAGGGGAATTCCGCCAAATTTCAGAAAATTGAAATCTTCGCATTTAGTACATCGGAGTAACGATGAATAAAACACGTTATACGTTGATAATTTAAAAAATGCGGCTATTAAGGAATTTCACTTTTGAAATAAATGCCTGCTTTACTTATTGGCGGTCAAACCATTTCCCATTTTGATTAGAGCTGAAGCAAACCGCATGTATTCGGTACTAAGATACGGATAATCACTCAGACTCGAAGTAACGAATTGTTACTTTTCGGTTGATATCGTTACTACTCGATCCGAAGATGTTTCGGATCGAGCAGCTTCGAACTTCGAATACAGACTGCCAGGCGAGGAGAACTAGAGGGGAAACGGGTTCCAGTAATCGAGTACTAATATCTTCTGTTATTTGTTACTGGGGTTACTGGATATCGGATCGCGGTTTCAAGGGGGAAATGACTTTCGAGTTTGCATTTCGGATCGACCAGGTTCGAACTTCGAATACAAGACTGCGGGAGGGAGAAAAATGAATTTCGGTATTTGAGTAATAGTATGTTCCTTTCCGTTACTAGATACCGGAAGTATTATGGATTCTCGCTGTTGGGAGGGAAAAATCAGTTTGAAATTTGAGTAGTAGTATGTTCTGGTTGCAATTCGTTTGTGCCGCGCCGAATGGTCTCGTTTTGATGAGGTTTGGAAGAATCCGTATGTTTCGTTACAGTTATGGAGATGGAATAGTATCTGCTGCTCTATTGATATGGGTCGTACAATGGGGGGATACGATCCGGTGTATAGTATGTTATTATGCGCAGTTGAACTCTTTTTTTGCGGGGGGGGGGAGGGGGTGTTCTTATAATTGTAGAGGAGCAATACATATAAGAGAAGCATGTTAGTAAGGGGTGCTAATTTCGGGCTTTCTAACATTTTAGTACTAAATAGTGGTGCAATCAGAATTCTTTCTTTCAGGGTGGTTCCGAAGCAGGATTGCGAACTTAACTTTTTCTTTTTTTTTTTTTAGCTAGAATCGAAATGAGTAATAAATAACAAATTATTTAAATACACCTTTTAAAAAAATATTTTTATAAAGTAAACGAATTCACACATTTTTATTATTTAAAATATTATTTGGAACTAAAAAAAATATTTAGCATGGAAACCTAAACACATTTTTTAAGTAATTGTTTAAAAAATATATAAAAAATTGGGAGCGACCCGGGATTTCTATGCCCACTCCTGCGTAAGCCACTGGTATTAAAATATTTCAATAAAGTTCAGTATGTTTCTAAAATGTCGGTGTTTAGGGGGCCATCTGCCCTATTTTATGGTACATTTTATTCCATGAACTCATGGAATACGCATAATCCGGTGCAACCATTCTTTCTGTATGAAAGGAGTGATAATTTTTGTTTAAAGAATGCTCTCATATATGCACCCACAGAAGGAGCTAACCCCTTTCATCTCAAAAGTGCAGAAATAGAACTGGAAATATCTTAAAAATAGATAATTCTCACTGAATTAAACAATTTTAAATTAAAATATGGTAATTTTTAATTTACTTCGAAAAATGATCGAGCAAAAGAAGTTTTTGATATGAAATAAGAACTCACAAATAATAAAGATATTATGCTTGTAGAAACGCAAAGTAGTTGATATCATACTGAGATCCCCTGCCCTGTGAATTTTATATATGTGGCCCAATCCCTGGATCTCAGTATTCGAGAACACGCAACCCAGAAAAAACACGAGTCACAAGCTTTCCTTTACACTTTTTATGATAAGAATGAACAGGTTAAACCAGCGTTCAGAATTAAAAAAAGGGGGGGGAGTTGAGAAAAGAAAAGAATGGCATATGTCTTTGGAAGATTTCTATGTGTACTCAGTAATTCGGATAATTTAGCATTGTATAAAACCATAAATGTGTATAAAAACAATCTGTAAATCAGAGAAAATAAGCTCTAAATACAACTTTGTACAACTTCGCTAAAAAAAATTCTTTTTGGTTAGGTTTTGCTATGGGTTTATGTATGGGCGGCATATACCCATAACAACACTGTCCCGGATGTGTTGTTATGGGGCACTATATAACACCCTATTACCGATTCTATTAGTAGTAACGAAAGCAACGAGTAACGAATACTTAGTAACGAATAGCGAACACCTAAGTAACAAATACATACGGATACTCATTTTGTCGTTACTTTTACAGCACTAATTTTGATTGCTGCTAAGTCAATGCTTCGATATATTCCCTGAAAAAAAAATGCAAAACGGCGATACTTAGATTTGACGATACTTAGATTTGACGATACTTAGACCTTTGGCGATACTTAGATTTGAAACTGGATTTTATTTGAGACTGGTATATATAATAACACTGGTTATAGATAAAAATGAATGTTGGTATGTGTGTATGAGGTTGAAAAACTCCAGCAGCGTTTGACCGATCACCATGAAATTTGGTTGACCTAAGTCTTTTATCATGGAGAAGGTTTTTATGCTATCCGTTTTCCTCTAACTTGCCACTAGGTGGCGCAGCAGAACGTCGAATTCTATTCCGTTTAGCCGTTTACTATGCGAATATCGTCCGACCGATTTCGATGAAATTTCGTACACGCGGATATTAGAACACTGAGAATATTTTTCACTATCCATTTTGCTGTAACTTGCCGCTAAATGGCACTGCAACGCATCAACCTCTATACCGTTCGACTGATCGGCATAAAATTTTTTATACTTACACATTTGAGCACGAAGAATATATTCTAACTGTGTTCCTTTTGATGTTACTTACCATTAGATGGCACTGCAATGCATTATTGTTTTAACTCGCCACTAGATGACCCTGCAGCAGGCCAAATTCCTGACCATTCAAACGGTCGCTATGAAAATCAGTATTAATAGCTATTTGAACAATGAGAATATTTTGGCGTTATCCATTTTGCTACAACTCGCCACTTGACGGCACTGTAGCATATCATTACTTTAATTAATCACTAGATGGTTAACTGACCACTAGATGGTAACTGATCGCTATGAAAATAGGTATACATAGATATTTGAACACGGGGAAGAGTTTGGCGCTATCCATTTTCCTATAACTTGCCACTCGATGTTGCGTCCACACATAAACTTCAGGACTGTCCAGGCGATCATCATGAAAATTCGTATACATTGATATCCGAATGCGAAGAATATTTCCGCCGTATCCGTTTTACTAAAACTCGCCACTAGATTGCGCTACTCCGCATCGCCTTCTGCACCGTACAAACCATTGCCTTGAAATTCGGTACTGATAATTAATGAATACAATATAACGCGATATCCATTTTGATATATCTCTTTATTACAATAAATAGTAATCACAACAAATCGTAATATCGAAAAGTCCTTTCATTCCCGTGCGAAGAACGGGTACTTCAGCTAGTATATATATAAATGAATGTTTGTGTGTGTGTGTGTGTGTATGACGTGGAAAAACTCCAAAACCGTTTGACTGATCACCATGAAATTTGGTACACCTAAGTCTTTTGTCACGGAGAAGGTTTTTATGCTATCCATTTTACTCTAGCTCGCCGCTGGGTGGCGCTGCAGAATGTCGAATTCTATTCAACCGCTTGCTATGCAAATACCGTTTGACCTATCTTGACGAAAAGTGGTACGTATGGATATTTGAACACGGAGAATATTTTTAAACAATCCATTTTGCCATAACTTGCTGCTAGGTGGCGCTGCAGAGCGTCGAATTCTATTCCGTTGGACCACTTGCTATGAAAATACCGTTCAACCGTTTTTGATGAAAATTGATTCACATGGATATTTGAACATGGAGAATATTTTTACACTATCCACTTTCCTCTAGCTCGCCGCTAGGGGGCGCAGCAGAATGTCGAATTCTATTCAACCACTTGCTGTTCAAATACCGTTTGACCTGTCTTGACGAAAATTGGTACGTATGGATATTTGAACACGGAGAATATTTTTAAACAATCCATTTTGCCATAACTTGCCGCTAGGTGGCGTTAAAGAGCGTCGAATTCTATTCAGTTGGACCACTTGCTATGAAAATACCGTTCAATCATTTTTGATGAAAATTAGTACACGTGGATATTTGAGGACGTAGAATAATTTTATATTATCCGTTTAGCTCTAACGTGCCGCTAGATGGTGCTGCAGAACGTCGAATTATATTCTGTTTAACCGCGTGCTATGGAAATACCGTTCAAGCGATTTTAATGAAAATTGGTACACATGGATATTTGAACATATAGAATATATTTACATTATCCATTTTGCTATGACTTGCCTATAGATGGCGCTGCAGCGCATCAACTTATATAACGTTCGACCGATCGCTATAAAATTTTTATACTTACACATTTGAGCATGGAGAATATACTCTGACTATTCATTTAGTTGTTACTCACAACTAGACGGCACTGCAGCGCATTATTACTTTAATTCGCCATTAGATGGCAATGCAGCATGCCAACTTCTTGACCGCACAATTGATCTTTAGGAAAATTGATATACAAATACTTGAACATGGAGAATATTTTCGTATTATCCATTTTGCTGTAACTCGCAGCATATAAAGACTGTCCAACTGATCGACATGAAAGCCGGTATAGATAGATACTTGAACACGGAGAATATTGTGGCGTTCTCCATTTTGCTGCCAGTAGATGTTACTTCAAACGAATAAATTAGGGCCATTCAACTGATCGCCATGGAAAGTCGTATACATAGATGTTTGAACGGGAAGAATATTTTCGCCGCATCCGTTTTGCTGTATCGTTCAACCACTTGCTATGAAAATACCGTTTAACTGATTTCGATTAAAATTAGTACACACGAATATTTGAGCACGGAGAATACTTCTCCGTGCTCATCCGCTATCCATTTTGCTATGACTTGCCGCTACATGGGGATGCAGTGCAACAAATTCAAAACCTTAAAAATTGGTATACTTACACATATGACCAGAGAGAATATTTTTTTCGTATTCATTTGGCTGTAACTCACCACTAGATGGCACTGCAGCACATTATTACTTTAACTCGACACTAGATGGCATTGCAGAAATCAACTTCTTGATCGGTCGACTGACAGCACTGAAAGTTGGTATACATACATATTTGAACACGGAGAATATTTTCGCGTTATCCATTTTGCTAAAACTCGCCTATTGAGGGTACTCTAGCGTACTATTATTTTAATTCGGCACTAGATGGCGCTGCAGAGTATCTTGGCTGTTAAGTTGTTGGCTATGAAATTTGGTACACATAGACATTTGAACAGGAGAAAATTTTGATGCTATCCATTTTGCAATAACTTTGAAAGTAGATGGCGCTGCGCCGAATCATCTTCACCGCTCAAACGATCGCCATGAAATTCTATAAACATGATTATTGAACACAGATAATATTTATGCGATATCCATTTTGCTATATCTATTTATTATGATAAATAGTAATTACTACAAACCCTAACATAAAAGATCTATTCATTCCCGTGCGAAGAACGAGGCCTCCAGCTAGTATTTATATAAATTACTAGCTGAAGTACCCGTTCTTCGCACGGGAATGAATGGAATTTTTGATATTACGATTTGTGGTGATTACTATTCATTGTAATAAACAGATAGCAAAGTGGATATCGCGTTATATTGTGTCCAGTAATCATGCATACCGAATTGCAAGGCAATCTTTTGTACGGTGCAGAAGGCCATGCGGCGTAGCGCAATCTAGTGGCGAGTTTTAGCAAAACGGATACGGCGAAAATATTTTTCGCATTCAGATATCGATGTATACGAATTTTCATGACTATCGGCTGGACAGTCCTGAAGTTCATGTGTTGACGCGACATCTAGTGGCAAGTTATAGGAAAATGGATAGCGCCAAACTCTTCCCCGTGTTCAAATATCTATGTATACCTATTTTCATAGCGATTATTTGCACAGTCAAGAAGTGATACACTGCAGGGCCATCTAGTGGTTCCAGGCGCTTAGCCAGGAAAATTTTTCGGGGGGGATATGCGCCTGGAAAAAATTTGGGGGGGGGATATGAACTTATATGTGTATAAATAGACGGAATTTTATCACTAATCCAAAAATTTCGGGGGGGGAATACATCCCGATATCCCCCCCCTGGCTACGCCCCTGAGTGGTTCAATAAAGTAATGATTTGCTACAGCGCCGTCAAAGTGGCGAGTTATAGCAAAATGGATAACGCCAAAATATTCTCATTGTTCAAATAGCTATCTATGTATACTGATTTTCATAGCGACCGTGTTCAACTATCTATGTATACCAATTTTCATAACGATCATTTGCACAGTCAAGAAGTGATACACTGCAGGGCCATCTAGTAGTTAAATAAAGTAATGATTTGCTACAGCGCCGTCAAGTGGCGAGTTATAGCAAAATGGATAACGCCAAAATATTCTCATTGTTCAAATAGCTATGTATACTGATTATCATAGCGACCGTTTGAATGGTCAAGAATTTTGCCTGCTGCAGCGTCATCTAGTGGCGAGTTAAAATAATAATGCATTGCAGTGTCATCTAGTGGTGAGTAACATCAAAAGGAACGCAGTTAGAATATATTCTTCGTGCTCAAATGTGTAAGTATAAAAAATTTTATGCCGATCAGTCGAACGGTATAGAAGTTGATGCTTTGCAACGCCATTTAGCGGCAAGTTACAGCAAAATGGATAGTGAAAAATATTCTCCGTGTTCTAATATTCGCGTGTACCAAATTTCATCGAAATCGGTTGGACGATATTCGCATAGCAAACGGCTAAACGGAATAGAATTCAACGTTGTACTGCGGCACCAAATGGCAAGTTAAGGAAAACGGATAGCATAAAAACCTTCTCCATCATAAAAGACTTAAGTGAACCAAATTTCATCGTGCAACGGTGCTGGAGTTTTTCAACCTCATAAACACATACCAACATTCATTTTTATCTATAATCAGTGTTATTATATATACCAGTCTCAAATAAAATCCAGTTTCAAATCTAAGCCTCGCCAAAGTGCCAACATACGCCATTTTGCAAGAGTTTTTTTCAGGGAATCATTCGAAGCATTGACTTTAGCAGCAGTCAATATGGGAAATGGTTCGACCGCCAAGAGTAACACGCATTTATTTGAAAATTGGAATTCCTTAATACAGCCGATTTTTTGTTTAAATTATCAACTATAATGTGTTTTATTCATCGTTACTCCGATGTACTAAATGAGAAGATTTCAATTTTCTGAAATTTGGCGGAATTCCCCCACTTAAAACAATGTACACAATTGGCGAGAATTCTGAAGTTAGATCGCTTGAAATCCCTTAATAACTGCATTATTTCCTCACGGATCATTAAAATTTAACACTGTATTCTAATCAAACCTTTGCACTTGTTTTCAAAAATCTATTTCCTTAAGCTCTCAATAAATTGCTCCAAGCCGAAAACTGTGCAAACCGCTAGAACTCACTTACTCAAAATCCATATTTCAGCCATTTTATTTTTTCGCCAAACTAAAAAAATTTACACATTAGCCTCGGAAATCTTCAATTCTTATTGTTTTGCGTGTAAAGCATTACATTCCTGCTCTGATTTCCCATGCACACGATATTATAATTAAAAAAAATAACCTTACGAATATAAACTAACAAAAAAAAATCATTATTATTCTTTTATTTTTACTTTGAGAATTTAAAACATTTTATTCGGCAAAATCGCCACACATGGCAACCACGATCCTTATTTCACACTTTTTTCACTACAGGGGTTACAATTACGGAAAGATTTTTGCGTAAAGAGCATAAAAAATCTCTTAAATTCCGGGAACGGGTGGACTTTCAAAGTTTTAAAGTGGACTACGATTTATTCTATATTATTTTACATATCTGTGCTAAATTTCAGGCCGATAGGTCCATTTTTGTGGATTTGTATACGAACGACATTTTATTTGGCAAAATCGCCACACATGGCAACCACGATCCTTATTTCACACTTTTTTCACTACAGGGGTTACAATTACGGAAAGATTTTTGCGTGAAGAGCATAAAAAATCTCTTAAATTCCGGAAACGGGTCACTTTCAAAGTTTTAAAGTGGACTATGATTTATTCTATATTATTTTACATATCTGTGCTAAATTTCAGGCCGATAGGTCCATTTTTGTGGATTTGTATACGAATCAAATCCACAAACAAACAAACAAACAAACAGAATTTCATTTTTATTTATAAGACTAGCTTAAGAAATCGTGATTGACGGGTTAGTATGTAATGCCTATTTCCAAAACGACTGAATTTTCCGAAAGCATGGAAGTACAAAAAATTGAAATAGTATATCGGCATTAGTATATAGACAGCAAAATTTATAACCTCTGAGTTCATATTTTAACTTTATGACAAAAAAATATTTGCTCAATTTTGTCTAAATCTAAAAAAGCAAATAAATGTTTAAAAAAGTTTTAAAATTTATTCAAATTTTTCAATTTTTTCATGTTGGCAATCTTCTCAAAATCAAATAAACAAATCTCAATCGTTATTTCGTGATGCTGGAACAAATATGTCTGTAATTTGAAAGAATTTTCGACAAATCTCAAAATCAAATAATTATTAAAAAAAAGATTGGACGCCAATAGTTTGAGTGGCCGCTTATCATATCCCCAAATTTCACATCATTCACTGCCGTCGTTATTACGTTATGCGACGACAAAGATTTACGTAGTTTGAAACAATTTTCGCAAAATGTCAAAATCTAATTATCTTTTCTTTTAAATTGGATGCATATAGTTTAAGTCGAGTGACCAACTATCATGTCACCAAATTTCATTTCATTCGCGACAGTCATTTTTACGTGATGCGCGAACGAAAAAAGCATCGCGGTCAGAACGACAGAATGACTTCAGGGTTATACTGAATTCCCAGATGCTTGAAACGGATAGAAATTGCAAATTTTCTTTATTCCAAATATGTGCATACAAAAATTTAATTTCATTTATTTAGATTACAAGATTGATTAGAAGTGATGGCTGCTGGCGTTATTGCACATTTTACAAGGACGCAAAAACAATTCTTGGGCCCGGATATTACAGATATCACAGGTATGCTTCTAATTGTGTTTTAGGCAAACCTACACAAGGAATATTTAACTGGAGAAGGGGGGG
This sequence comes from Cheiracanthium punctorium, assembly GCA_038373885.1. Taxonomy (NCBI): domain Eukaryota; kingdom Metazoa; phylum Arthropoda; class Arachnida; order Araneae; family Cheiracanthiidae; genus Cheiracanthium; species Cheiracanthium punctorium. The sequence continues at coordinate 397,142 of JAWZYV010004542.1, forward strand.
CGGTTTCAGGACGGCATAATTCGCAAGAGGTTCTAATGCGCATTCACGTTAGATTCACCAAAAGCAGCTGAAAACTCTAGACCGTAAGATCGAAATCGTCCCGGTAGGCCAGAACACTGTGCCCTCACATTTTCAGCCATTCACAATGTTGAGTGTCTCATTCACTTGGCCATGATGGTGCCTGGTAAGTTTTTAATGTCTCCAGCAACAACATGTATCTACCCTACAAGATCATGCGGTGTATAGGTGTAGCATAAATGAGTGATTTAAATAACCCGAAGGAAAAAAGTGCCAGGGAGTGAGATCTAGTAAACACGGGGAACATGGAGCGATGGTGTGCTGAGGAAGTGCATGCTGCTAGCGTTTCTCCATTCTTAACCTTTGAGCGAGGTTTACGACACTATGCTCCACTTTCCGAACATGTAGCGTGTAAAGAAAGAGTAGAACGAGCGCAATGAAAAAAAAAATGACAGAAAATATCTACTCTCAATTTATTTAACTTAGCCCACTTAAAATAAGTGTAATTTATTATTCTATGTTTAATATTATAGTTACCGGAGTAAATAATGTTGCTTTATTGTTATAAGTTCAAATTTTCTACCTTTTAGACTTTTTTCCTAAAGTGAAGAAAAGGACAAAAATTTGCTGAAAATAAGGGATCATGTGCCTTTCCGACTTTTAAGAAAGCGAAGATATTTTTAGTTTTTTTACGTAATTCTGAAATTTTTCGAGCCAATCGCAACATTAATGTGGATTTTATTACATTTTTAGAGCATAATTTTTTTTCTAGAGTATTAACGGTAAAAGTTTCATTTTTGAGTGGTACGAGAAGGAATATTAATAGGGCCAATGATCAGCATAACTATATATTAGGATAACGAGAGGAACTAGCCACAGCACTATGGAATTTTCCAGGAAGTTTCTCCTGTCCAATACTTTTATTTCTTTTCAACGGGCTTGTATGTTTACAAAACTTTTTCCCACTACTTATCTCCGAACTACTGGAAATTTTATTATACTGTTGTAGTTGTCGTGACCAGGGATAGAAGATTAAACTATCCACAGAAGATGGGTGTCATTGCCCCTGAATGGGTGTCATTGCCTGCGTTTGGACTTCTGCTTTGCTCCCTACTTTTGAACCTATTCCAGAGGACGGGTCAATCCGCCTGAAGTCGGGACCCCCTCAGAGGTGTCGTTTAACAACACGGAGGACATTGGACCCACGACGGATTTTACGTGCACCAGCTCCCATTAGAGTGCACGGTACGGCAGTAGTCCAGCCGAGAGAGAGTTGACCCTCCTAAACACTGCCCAAGCAGGATGCTGCTTTACTTGGGATGGGAATGGAGTTTAGCGCCCAGACCACTGCGACTACGCCATATATTATGGCAGCACATAATGGACGGAATGCGTTGCCCCCTATAAAGGGACGGACAATTTAACAATCAGGCCCACACCGGGAATCTTAAGCCCTTGCACCACCTAGGCAGCCCATACCAGCACTATAGGCCTAGTTATGAAATATTCCTTGGCGAATCCGATCACATGACCCTTTGTTTACTGTCAGTCGCTCCCTGAGAGAGGACTTTTTTCGTGAACTTTAAGGAACTCTGAATCGCAGCGGAAATTCGCACAACAATTTATATAATTTATTCTATACATATTTCCATGATATATTTTCCGGTGTTTCTGGATCGTGTAGAAAAAAAAATTGTTTCAATATTTGCTATGTCGCGATTAGTTATACTGGGTGGACCAATATTCGACCGGCAAATTCAGAGTGTTCATGAAATTCATCAAGAGCATAGGAATTTACCATAGGACACGGATTCCGTGTCACTTTTCAGCGGACCGGTGCCAGTGCGCCGGACTTTACTGTCGGTCCACGTACATGTAATTTAAAAAGCAATCATTTGCAAACACCATTTTAATTAACAATTACTTTTATGTAACTCTTGATTTTATAAATGAAGTACATGCTTGTGCAAAATTTATTATTTTTATCCGACAACGGTCTGTAAAATAATTTTTTTTCGACGGTCAGATGTTGTAAAAAGTTGTGAATCACTGCCATTACAGGGGGTCGCAAACCACACTGATAGGTTGAAAAACGCAGGCAGGTTTCAACATCACGCTGGAAAGACCAAGGCTTACGAGATAGTACGCAGCAGGATACAGCGAAAAAAAAATCGAATTTTAATTAATCGGAACATAATGGCAAGGGAAATTGGACATTGGTAATAACAAATAAATTTGCAAAACCTACTTATATAGTCCGCTAACGTATCTGATACCAAAATCGACGATATTTTTACGCTGTGAACGGCAACAGAGAGATGTAAACGTTACTTCAATAACAACAACGCATGAGCGAAAATCCAAATTAACAGTTCACTGCCATCAACTGGAGCAAGCATACGTCACGCAGTAGCTAGATTACAAAATAACAATAATAGATACAAAAAAAATGCAAGATCTTTCGGACTTTTTCATCGAATAGAGAAATAATGAATTTAGAATACTTGGCGCATCATTAGTATGGCGCCGAAATGATTTACATAACTTGAAACAAATTTCGCAAAATCTCAAAATCTAATCAACTTTTTAAAAAAAATTCGATGCATATAATTTAAGACGAGTGGCGCGTTTGCTGTTTTAGCAACTGCTTTTACGATGACACCTAAAATATGTAGCAACCCTAATCTAAATAAATTCAATGACAGACACTGTTAAAGCAAAGAAGCATCATTGTCATTGAAATGTGTCAGGTAATTTCGTCTACACTGTACTGAGTATAAAGAACCGAAAGGCATGGGACGGCTAGTATTAAAGTAATCGGTTAATACTTTCTGCCGCAACAAGGGTTTAAAGTTCGAAACTATTGGTGCTGACAATTTAGCTGCACCTCTTAGCACTCGAAGAACCCTGTGATCAAGTCTCTGTAGTCATAGTAGCCCAAGGTAGCAATAGGTCACACTGTTAGGCCACATGACTTTTCGAGTGCTGAAAGGTGGCATCAAAATATCATAGCCTCAACTTGTATATCTCTTCAGTCACGGGGGGAAAAAAGTGCAATACTAACTGCAAAGAGATTTATATAAATTACTAGCTGAAGTACCCGTTCTTCGCACGGGAATGAATGGACTTTTTGATATTACGATTTGTGGTGATTACTATTCATTGTAATAAACAGATATAGCAAAGTGGATATCGCGTTATATTGTGTCCAATAATCATGCATACCGAATTGCAAGGCAATCGTTTGTACGGTGCAGAAGGCCATGCGGCGTAGCGCAATGTAGTGGCGAGTTTTAGCAAAACGGATACGGCGAAAATATTTTTCGCATTCAGATATCGATGTATACCAATTTTCATGACTATCGGCTGGACAGTCCTGAAGTTCATGTGTTGACGCGACATCTAGTGGCAAGTTATAGGAAAATGGATAGCGCCAAACTCTTCCCCGTGTTCAAATCTCTATGTATACCAATTTTCATAACGATCATTTGCACAGTCAAGAAGTAATACACTGCAGGGCCATCTAGTAGTTAATTAAAGTAATGTTTTGCTACAGCGCCGTCAAGTGGCGAGTTATAGCAAAATGGATAACGCCAAAATATTCTCATTGTTCAAATAGCTATGTATACTGATTTTCATTGCGACCGTTTGAATGGTCAAGAATTTGGCCTGCTGCGGCGTCATCTAGTGGCGAGTTAAAATAATAATGCATTGCAGTGTCATCTAGTGGTGAGTAACATCAAAAGGAACACAGTTAGAATAAATTCTTCGTGCTGAAATGTGTAAGTATAAGAAATTTTATGCCGAACAGTCGAACGGTATAGAAGTTGATGCTTTGCAGCGCCATTTAGCGGCAAGTTACAGCAAAATGGATAGTGAAAAATATTCTCCGTGTTCTAATATTCGCGTGTACCAAATTTCATCGAAATCGGTTGGACGATATTCGCATAGCAAACGGCTAAACGGAATAGAATTCGACGTTCTGCTGCGCCACCTGGTAGCAAGTTAGAGGAAAACGGATAGCATAAAAAGCTTCTCCATGATAAAAGACTTAGGTGAACCAAATTTCATGGTGCAACGGTGCTGGAGTTTTTCAACCTCATACACTCATACCAACATTCATTTTTATCTATAACCAGTGTCATTATATATCCCAGTCTCAAATAAAATCCAGTTTCAAATCTAAGCCTCGCCAAAGTGCCAACATACGCCATTTTGCAAGCGTTTTTTCAGGAAATCATTCGAAGCATTGACTTAGCAGCAATAATATATGGGAAATGGTTCGACCGCGAAAAAGTAAAGCAAGCCTTTATTTGAAAAGTTGAATCCCTTAATACAGCCGAATTTTTTAAAATTATCAACTATAACGTGTTTTATTCATCATTACTCCGATGTACTAAATGAGAAGATTTCAATTTTCTGAAATTTGGCGGAATTCCCCCAACTTAAATCAATGTACTCATTTGGCGAGAATTCTGGAGATAGATCAATTGAAATCCCTTAATAACTGCATTATTTCTTCACGGATCATTAAAATTTAACGCTGTATTCTAATAAAACCTTTGCACTTGTTTTCAAAAATCTATTTCCTTAAGCTCTCAATAAATTGTGCCAAGCCGAAATCTGTGCAAACCGCTAGAACTCACTTCCAAAAAATCGGCAATTGAGCCATTTTATTTTTTCGCCAAACTAAAATAATTTACCTATTAGCCTCGGAAATCTTCAATTCTTATTGTTTTGCGTGTAAAGCATTACATTCCTGCTCTGATTTCCCATGCACACGATATTATAATTTAAAAAAAAAATAACCTTACGAATATAAACTAACAAAAAAAATCATTATTATTCTTTTATTTTTACTTTGAGAATTTAAAACATTTTATTCGGCAAAATCGCCACACATGGCAACCACGATCCTTATTTCACACTTTTTTCACTACAGGGGTTACAATTACGGAAAGCTTTTTGCGTGAATAGCATAAAAAATCTCTTAAATTCCGGGAACGGGTGGACTTTCAAAGTTTTAAAGTGGACTACGATTTATTCTATATTATTTTACATATCTATGCTAAATTTCAGGCCGATAGGTTCATTTTTGTGGATTTGTATACGAACGACATTTTATTCGGCAAAATCGCCACACATGGCAACCACGATCCTTATTTCACACTTTTTTCACCACAGGGGTTACAATTACGGAAAGATTTTTGCGTGAAGAGCATAAAAAATCTCTTAAATTCCGGGAACGGGTGGACTTTCAAAGTTTTAAAGTGGACTATGAGTTATTCTATATTATTTTACATATCTGTACTAAATTTCAGGCCGATAGGTCCATTTTTGTGGATTTGTATACGAATCAAATCCACAAACAAACAAACAAACAAACAAACAAACAGAATTTCATTTTTATTTATAAGATTAGAAGTTGTTTTTTAAGTGACGCCCTCTGACGTCACGACAACAACGTAAAAACGATTCTTGGATGCGCTGGAAGAATGAGGCAAGGGCGGCTCCAGTGAGGGGGCCATAGGGCCATGGCCCCCTCCGAAATTTTGTTTTAAAACTTTAGATTCGCATACTTCACGATTTCACACGTTCAATTTACATTTTGAACAATTTATAGACCTAAGTAAAAAGTGCGATGGCCCCCTCCGAGAATTCAGTCTGGAGCCGCCCTTGGAATGAGGTATGCTTTTAATTGTATTGTGTTAAATTTAATATACAAGGGGTATCTGACTAGGTGAGGAGGGATAGAGGTCGGCATACTTCGAGAGAGATTCTAAGCACATTCTCGTTACATCTGGTGAAAGCCGCCCCGAACTGTAGACCGTTAGACCGACGGTAGCTTGTAGTCTTAAAGCACAGATCAATGCAGAATGAAAAAATTACTTCTTAAAAAAGGTATGGAAGACTGTTTTCTAGTATTATGAGCATGTAACAAAATTTTACATGCATCAAACCATATTTACCGTCCTTTTTATTTTTCAAACATGTAACATGTAAGGAAGGGTAGTAAGAATGCTCGAAAAAAAATAACTTCACTTAATTCATCTAATTCTTGATCAATTAAAATAAGTAATTTAACATTATATTTTTACTTCCTTGTACGTAGTATAAGGAAATAATGTGATCCCGAAAAATTTTGGGCGCCAAATTTCGACAAAAAAACCGATTTTGACTACCTCTAAATTTAATTTTAAAATTTTTTTCGATGCATCCTATCGTAGGCTAGCATGCACGATCATATTAACGCGTCTGCAACTCATTTTGACCAGCGGCGAGTCTGCTGTGGCCAGTTTTTCCATGCCGTCTGTACGTACGTACGTACGTACGTACGTATGTATGTAACTCGCATATCTCAAAAACTATTGGTCGTAGAATGTTGAGATTTGATATTTAGGATTGTTCTATGATCTAGTTGTGCACCTCCCCTTTTGGTGGCAATAGAATGGATAGTTTATGTACAGGACCGCCCAAAAGATTCGAAATACATTACGCTCTATGGGCCGAAATTCATTAAACTCGCCTAACTCAAAAGCTATTAGGCGTAGAATGTCGAAACTTCATATTTTGGATAGTTGTAACATCTAGTTGTGCACCTCTCCTTTTGGTTCCATTCGACTGGATAGTTTATCTACAGGACTGCCCAAAACATTCGAAATACATTACGCTCAATGGGCCGAAACTCATTAAACTCGCATATCTCAAAAACTATTAGGCGTAGAATGTTGAAACTTTATATTTAGGATTGCTGTAACATCTAGTTGTGCACCTCCCCTTTCGATTCCATTCGACTGGATAGTTTATCTACAGAACCGCCCAAAAGATTCGAAATACATTACGCTCTATGGGCCGAAATTCATCAAAGCGTTTTTTAGAGGTATTGGGCTATTTCAAACGACTCAGAAGTGATGTATGCTGTAAAGAGTTAGAAAATGAATTTCTCCATTAAAAAAAGTGTCTTTATCATTTGTAGTTCTGCTACAGGAACACTCAAAAGATTTCCAATACATTACGGTCAATGGCAATTTTAGGGGCATTCATCCATTTCAAGCACAATGCCGTCCTACCACATAAGTTAGGTAATGGTCCGACCACGGTCACGTGCCTCCCTCAAGAACTATGCCAAAAGTCGCCAAGCTTGGCGACTTTTGGTGCACGTGTGTGCATATTTAACTCTCAAATCTCAAAAACTATTATGAAATTTCATATATAAGAATGTTGTAACATCTAGTTGTGTATCTCGATTTTTGGTTCCAATCTACTGGAGAGTTTATATACAGGACCACCGAAAAGAATTTTAGTACTTTAATGTCTATGGACATCTTCAATATAATACAACTGTAGACAGTCATTGTTTGGTACATGCCCAAAAACTCGCCGTCTGTCCTCGACCTTGGCGAGTTTTGGCGAAATATCGCCAAATTTGGCGATAGTCAGTCATTTGGTCCATGCCCAAAGTATCGCCATTTGTCATCGTTCTTGGCGAGTTTTGGCGAAATATCGCCAAATTTGGCGATAATCTGTCATTGTTTAGTTCATGCTTAAAATCTCGCCAAATTTCGTCGACATTGACGAGTTTCGCCGAAATATCGCCAAATTTGGCGCCAAAAATTATTTCATATTTTGTATAACACTAAAACTTTAACCCGTAGATTTTTGAACTTTTCGTAAGAAATATTGTAATATCTAACGGTTTTCAATATCTTTTTTGACAGCAATCGACTGAGAATTTATTTACAGGGTGAGCCAAATGACTTTAAATACATTGAGGTGTATGGATGCATTCAATTCATTGAAAGTCTGTGGTCAATGACTACTTTGGCTATCCCCAAAATCTCGCAGACTATCTCAAGTTTGTCGGCTTTTGGTGAAATATCGCCAAATAAAGTGTCAGAAGGAAATATTTCAAATTGAACTCAGCTTGGCGATATCGAAATATTTGTCTAGAAATCGCTAAACCTTACTATTATTGATATTTTATCTCTTTCAAACAAATAAGTTTAGAGGAAGTGCGTCGAAAATATTTTTGATCTAATGGACGTGCAAGGAAGTCATGTGTTGGACACATCAGATTTTTAATATTATAGTTACCGGAGTATTAATATTGCGACATAATTTGTTCAATTCATTCTAAATTCAAGGTGTAATGCAAACAAAAATTTCAATTATTCTGATAAGGTATTTCACAAACAGAAACGAATAGAAATCGCTAAAATGCGAATATGTTGCGAATGTGGCGTAGTTGCGAAGGTGTTAAACTGTACTACCCTTTCGGACATATTACCTAAAGTTCTAAAAGCACAATAAAATGCTCATAATCAGGAATCAGAAGACTTTCAAATTTTAAAAATAACGACGAATTTTTTATATGTTGTTGCAGAATTCGAAAGAATTTGGAGCAAATCGAACCAATGATGTGGATTTTATTTTGAGCATCATTTTTTCTTTTTTCTGGAGTAATGATAAGTTTTGTTATAGAGTGATACGAGAGGGAATTGTTATAGGGTCAGTGATCAGCGAAACCATATATTGGGATAAGGAGGGGAATTCTTTTAGGTATTATGGCATTTTTCGAAAAATTTCTCCAATCAAGCACTGCAGACCGAATTTCAAAACTCGCCTTTACAAGATCGCTCTCAGATGACATCTGTACTTGCTTCGACCGCTTGTTTATGTACTGTCACTCGGTGAGAGCGGGGCTTCTTTCTTGAGGTGTTTGGTAGAACTCTCAGCAAGCACGCACTTCATAATCATATGTTATTTTATAGTAATTTACCTTTCATACTTTCCGGTGTTAATGTATTCGGGGAAAAAAGTTGTTTGAATATTCACTATATCGCGGTTAGCTATACTGGATCGACCAGTACTTGACAAATAAATTCAGAGGGTTGATAAAAGTCATCAAGACTATAAAAATTTAGCACATAACAGTGTTTCCCAATCATTGCTTCGCTGACCGGTCCTAGTCTGCCGGATTTTACTGTCGGTCCACGTATATTTAATTTAAAAAGGAATCGTTAGCAAACATCATTTTCATTAAAAATTACTTTTGTGTAACACATGATTATTTTTTTTTGCAATGAGCGTTTATGTTCACAAAACTTTTTGACACTACCTATACCCGAACTATTGGGCATTTTATTATGTTGTTGTAGTTTTCGTGACCAGGGATAGAAGATTAAACTATCCACGGAAGATGGGTGCCACTGCCCTGAAGCGCTTGGACTTCTGCGTTGGTCCCTACTTTTGAACCTATTCCAGAGGACGGACCAATCCCTCTGAAATAGGCAACCCCAGAGGTATCGTTTAACAACATGCAGGACATTGAACCATTTTAAGGATTTTACGAGCACCAGCTCCCATTAGCGTGCACGGTACGACAGCACTCGAACTGAGAGGGAGTTGACACTCTTAAGCACTGTCCAAGCCGAGTGCTGCTTCACTTGCCGTGCTCTTAAAGGGAACGTCATTTATTATGGCAGCACATAAAGGACAGCCTGCTTTGCCCCCTATGAAGGGACAGTCAATTTAACAACAAAACCCAAAACGGGAATCTTAATCCCGTACACCATCTATGAAACCCAGACCAGTACTAGAGGCCTAATTTCGAAACATGTTTCGGCAAGCCCGCTCACTTAACCCATTGTTTAGTGCCAGCCGCTCACTGAAAGAGGGCTTCTTTCTTGCATCAACACCTCCGTACGGGAGAAATTCTAAAGTAAATTATATATTTTATTATATACATATTTACGTTTTATATTTTCTGGTATTTCTGAATCGTGTAAAAAAAAAGTTGTTTGAATATTCGCTATGTCGCGGTTAGTAATAGTGCGTGCAGCAATCCGCAAAATGCATCAAGAGTACACAAATTTGCCATAGAACAGGGATACCCACTCATTTCTCAGCGGGCCGGTGAGTACTGTTGGTCCAATTACATGTAACTTAAAAAGGAATCATTTCCAAACACCCTTTTAATTAACAATTTTGCATACACAACAATAGCATCTAACATAAAATTTCATTCTATTTCCAATTTCACTTTTCAGCAATGGAACAAACAAGTACTCAGTTTTCAAAATCTCGAAATCACACACACACAAAAAAAAAAAACTTTTAAAATATTTTAATGCCTATAATTTAAGTGACCACTTGTGACGATACTAAATTTTATTAAATTCGCTTCAGTCGTTTATACGTATAGTTCCACATTTAGATTTGATTTTCGCAAATTTTCAAAATGTAATCAAAATTTAAAAATAAAATTTCAAAATATAGTTTAAGTTGAGGGACCACCTATAATGTCACCAAATTTCATTTCATACGCTTTTCACGTTAATATGTGATGTGCGAAAAATAAAAAGCGTCATAGATAAGATAGACCGATAGAATAACAGAAGGACGAACCGTTCTTTTACGCTCATACTGCATTTCCAGGTGCTTAAAATGGATAGAAATTGCAAGATTTGTGAATTCCAAGTAATGCAAATTCAAAGTAATGTTAAAAGTAGCCACTTACCGTATCACCAAATATACATTTAATTTTCTTTAGTCTTTATTTCGTGAATCAGGATTAAAAATCTACTCATTTTGAAACGATTTTCACAGAATCTAAAAATCTAATAAGAATATATAAAAAATTTCACCCTTACAGTTTAAATTGAGCAACCACCTATCATATCACCATATTTCATACCATTCCCCTTAGTCGTTATTACGTCATACTGGAACAAATATGGGTGCATTTTGAAAGAATTTTCGCAAAATCTCCAAATCAAATAAACATTAAAAAAAGATTTGACGCCTATAGTTTGAGTTGAGAGACCACCTATCACATCCCGAAATTTCACTTCATTCTCTTTCGTCGTTATCACGTTATGCGACGACGATGATTTACGTAGTTTGAAACAATTTTCTCAAAAACTAATCGTCTTTTTTTTTTTTTTTAATTCGATGCATATGGTTTAAGTCGAGTGACCGCCTATCAGGTCACCAAATTTTATTTCATTCGCGACAGTCATTTTTACGTGATCCGCGAACAAAAAAGCGTCGACAGACAGAACGACAGAACGACTTCAGGGTTATACTGAATTCCCTGGTGCTTTACTGGTGCGATCCCAAGTAAAGATCAGACAAAATTCTAATTTCATTTATTTAGATAACAAGATTTGTTTGAAGTGAAGATTTGTTTGAAGAACTACTGCCCATTTTATTATGTTCTTGTAGTTGTCGTGACCAGGGATGGAAGATTAAACTATCCCTGGAACATGAGTGCCATTGCCCCTGAAGCTTTAGGACTTCTGCGTTGGTCCCTAATTTTGATCCTATTCCAGAGGTTGGACCAATCCCACTGAAATCGGCTCCCCCCCCCCACAGAGGTATCGTTTAACAACATGGAGGACATTGGAACCACGACGGATTTTACGTGCACCAGCTCCTATTAGCGTACACGGTACGGCAGCAGTCGAGACGAGAGGGAGGTAACCCTCCTAATCACTGCCCAAGCCGGATGCTGCTTCACTTACCCTGTTCTTATGGGAACGGAGTTTAGCGCCCAGACCACTGCGAGAATGCCAATTATCATGGCAGCACATAATGGACGGCCTGCGTTGCCCCCTATAAAGGAACGGACAATTTAAAACCCAAGATCAAACCGGGAAACTTAAGCCCTTGCACCACTAGGCAGCCCAAACCATAACTACAGGCGTAGTTTCGGAACATGCCTTGGCAAGTCCGATCACATGACCCTTTGTTTACTGTCAGCAGCTCCCTGAAAGAGGACTTCTTTCTTGATACTGTTAAAACAAAGAAACATGGTTGTCATTGAAATGTGTCCAGTAATCGCTAGGCGCCCCCCCCCCCCGTCGATAGGCGGAGAAAGTTACTTCCTTAAAATGAAAGTAGACACTATCGCGCTTTCAAGAATTTCCGAACAAAGACCATACATAAAAGCCTCTTTTGTAGTCCTGTAAAAAGAGGTATGAGTCCTTAGAACACCAAAATTAATACCAGCCATTTTGACGATAGTCCAATTTACATACCAAATTTGAGCGGAATCGTTCGGGAGCTCCGTTTAGGAGCTATCGTGTTTACTCACATACAAACACAAACACACACACACGCGCGCATTCATACATCACCGTAAAAATAGCATAAATACATTCAGAAGACCTCACAATAATAGTGTTTCCCAGTCATTGCTTCGCTGACCGGTGCGAATCTGCCGGACGATACTGTCGGTCCACGTGTATCTAATTTAAAAAGGAATCATTAGCGAACACCATTTTCATTAAAAATTACTTTTAAGTAAAACTTGATTTCGTACATCAAAATGTGTTGATACATCAAAATCTGAAAGAATTTTTTTCATGATTACAATGCTTTCCTTGTATGACAAATGTTCAAACAGTTAAAGTCGCTTTTTAAAAGGATGATTATAGTTTTTCATAGAGTGTGACGAAGCCACGTTGAAGAATTTACACAGCATCACTTTAAACGAATCCAGATATTAAGAACATTAATATTAAAGTAATATAAATTTTTGTCTCTTTGTGCCATAACATCAGAATGGATTGGTCCCTTGAGTACTAAAAGATCAGAGTATCTTCTGCAGCCTGCAAGTAATAAATGTATGTTGTTGGTTTTTTTTTTGGGGAGGGGGGTTATTTCGTGTTCTTTGAGTTCTTAGACAATTATTATGTCAGCAGAAAAATAAAAATTAAAAAATAATTTGAGAAAGTCATGGAAAACTGTATTCATTTTTTTTTTTTCTTATAGTAACTTTTCACACACATAAACGTGCATTTACTGTCCTTTTTACATTCCGAACATATTGCATACAAGGAAAGGGTAATACAGGCGCTATTAAATATATTTGATAAAAAATATCTGCACTCAATTCATTTAATCTTTGCCCAGTTCAAATAAATAAGTTAATATTCTATTTTTAATATTATAGTTACCAGAGTAATACTGCTGCAATATAAGTTGTTAAATTCGTTCTAAATTCAAGGTTCCACGTATTCAAAAATTTAGATTTTTTTATAAGGTATTTCTCAAACGGAAACCAGCTGAAATCGTTAAATTACGAATATGTTTCGAATGTGACGTAGTTGCGATAGTTTTTAACTTTGCAACCCTTTCTGTGATACTTCCTGAAGTTAAAAAAGGACCATAAAATGATCATAATAGGGGATGAAAGAACTTTCAGATTTTTAAGAGAACGGAGAAATTTTTAGATGCTTTCAGAGAATTGTAAAAAATTTCGAGCAAGTCGAACCAGTGATGTGGATTTTAATTCGAGCATAACTTTTTCATTTTTCTAGAGTATTAACGCTATATGTTTTGGTATAGAGTGATAAGAGACGGAATTGTAATAGGGTCGAAGATCAGCGAAATTATGTATTAGGTTAACGAGAGGAACTCTTATTGGCATTATGGAATTTTGAAGAAAATTTCGCCTACCAAGCACTGCTAGCCAAATTTAAAAGTTCGCCTTAGCAGGTTCGTTCTCATAAGACGTCTGCACTTGCTTCGAGCCATTGTTAACTAGCAGCCACTCAATGAGAGCGTAGCTTCTATCTTGAAGTTTGGCGAAAAACATGGTCGATAAATCTAGCAACTCTTTAATCATATTTTATTATATACTAATTTACCTTCTTTACTTTCCGGTGTTTTTTTTTTTTTTTTGGATTGGGGAGGAGGGGGGGAGTTGTTTGAATATTCACTATACCGTGGTTTATTATACTAGATGGTCAGATATTTGTCCGATAAAAGCAGAGGGTTCATAAAAGGCATCAAGAGTATAAAAATTTACTATATAATAGTGTTTCCTAGTCATTGCTTCGCTGACCGGTACCAATCTGCCGGACTTTACTGTCGGTGCACGTGTATCTAATTTGAAAAGGAATCATTAGCAAACATAATTGCATTAAAAATTACTTTTAAGTAACAACTTGATTTAATAAACAAAATACAAGCTTATGCAATATTTTTTTTTATTTTTAGCTGACGCCCGTATTTGAACTATTCTTTTTTTCTTTTTTCGCCGGTTGTCAGATGTAAAAAAGTTAGGAAACACTGCTGTTAAAGCATGGGGTCTCAAATCACGATGATCGAGTGAAAACGCAAGCAGCTTCCGGTGTCACGCTGGAAGGACCATGATTAGCGAGATATAAATGCTACGGTGTTGATATTTTAGCTACACCACTTTGCGCTCGAAGAGTTGTGTGACCAAGGGACTGTAATCGTATTAGTTCGAGATAACAATAGATCACATGACATTTCACAACCGTAGCCCGTATATCTCTTGAGTCATGGGATAGAACAAAGTACAATACTAAGTACAAGATCATTTATATAAAATTACTAGCTTGTACCTGTGGTTGACTGGTTAGTATGTAATGGAAATTTCCAAAAAGCCTGAATTTTCGAGAGCATGGTAGTACAAAGAATTGAATTAGTACATCTACATCAGTTTATAGACAGCAAAAATTATAACCTCTTTGCATTATTTCAAGATCACAGGTTAGAGAGTAACAAAGTGACTAGTATAAGTGGAATTAGAGATGTTTCTCTCTATTATAAAAAAAAGTAACGGCCTCTGACGCCAACGCCGTCAAGAGCTTGTTCGGCTATCTCTTCCTAAACCATGGGCATTTGAGCTTCGATTAAGTGGTCCTAACATATTTGGAAAATTCCGGGGAACTTGATAAACTAACTAAACTTTCGAAAGTCGAATTATTTTAGAAGATATTAATAAAAAACTGAAAAAATAAAAATAATGGCTGCTAGGTTTGGAAAATTTTCGCCAGCATAAAATCATTCATTCCTTTGCAACAAAACAATTCAAAGTATGTAGAATCGGGCGATATTGACAAACATGAAGTAGAAGTACACCGATTTTACGCCAAATTAAAATGTACATGAAATAAAAATAACTCAAAGGGTGTTACACAATGTTGACAATTTTCAAATAGTAAGTTCGCTTAGACAACAGGAGTTTAGAATTAGCGATGATTCGTTTTTCCAAAACCGAATAACTGATATAACTCATTTTAAAAGCGCTATCTTGGCATTAGGTACGAAAGGGAAAAATGGTATATTTCCAAGCAGAGTGAATCTTAACCACGAGTTCCAAAATGTTGGAATCCAGTATCTTGAAAATGAAAAATAATTAAAATGCAGATTATTTTAAAGCCGCTTCGATCCAGCAAGAGTATCTGCTATATGTAGAAATATTTGGCGGCGTTTACTATGCAAAATTGCCAGCGCGGCGAGAAGATATAATTCGTGGTGCTAAATACGCCAATCTGCAAAGGATTATGTATATGAAAATATGAATAGCAGTTTTCCCGGTAATCTTACATGAGCAGTAATTATCGTGAGCATGTGTAAATCGCCGAATAACGAAAAGTCGCCATTCGTGGCAAGCTATCCTAGCTATTCCGTAGTTTTTATCAAAGAAAATATATAAAATACTGTTTTCTTAGAACTAATTATTAACTATACATATAACCAACCTAGGCATTAATACAGCTCGGTAAAAAGTCGGCCGACTATCTATTTTATCGGCTTGTAATAGGCTGTTTTTCTCTATCTTCGGTAGAATTTCCGCTGGAACTCACCTCCCAACGTCTGATTCATTCATCGCATTCAAACGTTCGAAGATGACCCATACGACCTCCCATAAGAAGTTCTCGGTCTGTCGTCCATTCCGCACGTCTTACCAAAGTCCATGGAAAACTATTGCAGGACTATTTGCAGAAGGCGCTTCCCGCCAGTTCTATTGTTTCGCCTTTCTCCTTGGCGACTGCGTCATCATTCTGTGACGTAGTCGAGTCCCCTTTACCGTTCGGTCTTGTTTTATTGGCGCGTTGAGCTTGTCAAAATTAATCCTGCTAAGTAGATAATTTTAAATTTACTTTCCTTGTTGTATTCGTTTTCAGTTTATAAATCACGGATTAAACTTAATCTTTAAATACTGTATTAAGTATTTAACGTCCGGAAATCGCCCGGAGACGAGTAGAATCGCTCGGAGAATCCTCGGGAAATCGCCCGAGACTTGAATCGTTCGGGGAATTTTCGGGAAATCGTCGGGAGACACGTAGAATCGCTCGGGAGTGGACAGTCCAGGGACCGTTTCCCAACCTGATATCAACAACTTACATCGGAGGCAACACCTCCTAGATATAGAAAGCCTCACAACTGCCACGTGGCCTTTGTCTGTTGAAATTATGCCTTTTTTATGAATAAACCTTATTAGGGTTCCAATGCCTCATGCGAATTGCGAACGTAGCCAGTGACTGACTGACTGAAGTTTAGGTTTTCACGGAGCGTCGTAGCATAAAAGCTTTATCTGCAGTAATGAGAAGTAGAAATCATGTGGTTCTTTATCTTGAGATGGGGGAACGTAGCCATTCTAGGGCCCTTAGGGCTTAGTTTTTTAAATAATTAAAGTTTTATTCTGGTTGAAAGAGCTTCTCGAGTAAAACGGTCATTCCTAACCTATAACGAAATTTTGTTTGATTCTTTGTAGATATTTTAGCCTTATGACTAAAAGAATTTGCACAATTTTCACCAAATCTAAAAAATCAAATGAACATTTTAAAAAAGTTTCAAAATTTATACAAAATTTTCCCCAAACAATTCGACATTCGTTATTTTAGTCCTTGCTCATGATGTTGGTATTTCGTTGTATTCTGTTAATTCTTTTTTAAGGAACTAGGGGCCAAGGCCCCCAGACTCGATACGCTGGCTTTTCGTATGAGGCATTCGGCCCCTAATCAGGCTTATTCGTAAAAAAGACATAATTTCAACAGACAAAACCCGAAGATTGGATCAGATAGAATGTTACTGAGCTACGCATTGCTTGGTTCTTGCATGTTCATTGGTACATAAAAATTTAAACTTCACACTACAGTAGACCCCCTCCCCCTCATAACACGGAAGATATTTTGTTATAGGAATCCGTGTTGTACGGGTCCTGAGCTATACTACACCTGGAGTGCGGACTCCGCTTATAATCGCTGGAAAAATTATTTGCACTCTTCAGAAACACAATGATTTTCAATGTTGCCATTCAAAAGTTATATTAATTAGGAGCTAAAGCATAATAAAATCAGAACATCTGTTTCAGCTGTATTTTTAATAATGTAAAACCTATTGGACACCCTTCGAATTTGCCACCCATGGCGATTTTTCATTATTTGGCGACTTCCGTACATGTAAAGTTAATAAAAGCTACGGAAGATAGGATAGCTTGCCACCAATGGCGACTTTTTATTATTTGGCAATATACACATGCTCACAACCTATAATTACTGTTCATGTAAGGTTACCGGAAAACCGTTATCCATATTTTCATTTGCATAATCGTTTGCAGATTGGCGTACTTAGCACCACGAATTATACCATCTCGTCGCGCTAGCAAATATCCAAAGTGTACTGTTACTGCTATAATGGCATAGTTAACGCCGCCCAATATTTCTACTGGTAGCAAATAATCCAGCTGGACGAGAACCGGCTTTAAAATAATCTGCATTTTAATTATTTTTCATTTTCAAGATATTAGTTATTCTGTTTTGGAAAAACGAATAACCGCTAATTCTAAACTCCTGTTGTCTAAGCGAACTTACTATTTGAAAATTGTCAACTTTGTGTAACACATTTTGAGTTACTTATTTCATATAGTTTTTATTTTGGCGTAAAATGGGCGTAATTCTAACTCATGTTTGTAAATTTCACGCGATTCTAGGTACTTGGAAACGCTTTGTTGCAAAGGAATGAATGATTTTATGCCAAATCTGGCAACCATTCGGTTTATTTTTTCAGTTTTTTATTAATATCTTCTAAAATAATTCGATTTTCGAAATTTAAATCAGCTTAGCAGGTTCCTCGGAATTTTTGGAATCTGTGGACACCTTAGTCGAAACTCAAATCCCCACGATTTAGGAGGAGATACGCTGACAAGCTTTTGACAGCGGCGGCAACGCGGCCTTTACTTTTTTTAGAATAGAGAGATGCGAGAACAAACACTTGTACATTTTTCACAAAATCCCCAAAACTATGAAATATTTAAAACAGTTTTGGCATCAAGAGTTTAAATTAACTTGCATCTAACATAAAATTTCATTCTATTTCCAATTTCAGTTTTCAGGAATGAAACAAACATGTACTCAGTTTTCACAAAATCTCGAAATCACCAAAAAAAAAAAAAAAAAAAAAAAAAAAAAAAATTAATGTATTTTAATGCCTATAGTTTAAGTAATTGCTTGCGACGCTACTATATTTTATTAAATTCGCTTCAGTGGTTTATACGTAAGCAATAAATAGTTTCCCGTTTTGAATAAATTTTCGCAAATTTTCAAAATGTAATCGAATTTTTTTTTTAATTGTCACCTATAGTTTAAGTTGAGGGACCAGTTATCATGTCACCAAATTTTATTTCATAAGCTTTACTAGTTAATATGTGATGCGAGAAAAATAAAAAGCGTCATAGATAATATAGAACGACAGAATAACAGAATGACGAGCCGTTTTTTTACGCTCATACAGCTTCAAATGGATAGAAATTGCAAGATTTGTGAATTCCAAGTAATGCACAGACCAATTAATGTTAAAAGTGATCACTTACCATGTCATCAAATTTCATTTCTATTCTTTAGTCTTTATTTCGTGTAGCAGGATTAAAAATCTAGTCATTTTTAAACGATTTTCACAAAATCTAAAAATCTAATAAGAATGTATAAAAAAATTTGACACTTACAGTTTAAATTGAGCAGCCACGTATCATGTATCCAAATTTCATATCATTTGCGTTCGTTGTTATTACGCGATGCTGGAACAAATGTGTATCTATTTTAAAAGAATTTTCGCAAAATCTCGAAATAAAATGAACATAAAAAAAAAGATTGGACACCTATAATTCAAGTTGAGAGATCGCTTATCTCATCACGAAATTTCTTTTCATTCGCTTCCGCCGTTATTACGGTATGCGCCTACAAAGATTTACGTAGTTTGAAAAAAATTTTGAAAAATCTCAAAAGTTTAATCTTTTTTTAATTGGATGAATTAGTTTAAGTTGAGTGGCCACCTATCATGGGACCAAATTTCATTTCATTCGAGACAGTCATTTTTACGTGATCCGCGAACAAAAAAGCGTCCCGTACAGAACAACAGAATGACTTCAGGGTTATACCAACAACTCCTACATATAGAAAGCCTAACAACTGAAACTTTGACGTCATTAGTAGGCCTTCAGGTAATGACGTCATCACAGTTTTACTTTCACAAAGTAAAACTATTTAAAATTTCTGGTGGATGCTACAAATATTAGAAAATAGCTTAAATAGAGAATTAAAATTAAAATACCTGTTTCATGCAAAATTATTCATTTCGATCTATTTCCTTATCATATTATCTAATTCGTCACGGTTAAAAACTGCCATTTTTCATAAAATTATATTTTTTATCTCAAATTATTAAAATATTGTTATTAATGAGTAAATTCACCAGAAATTTTGTATAGTTTTATTTTGTGAAAATAAAACTTTTAAGTGTAGGCCAAATGATGACGTCGAAGCTTGGTGACGTAGGAGTTGTTAGGCTTTCTTTATCTAGGAGGTGTTGGTTATACTGAATTCCCAGGTGCTTGAAACGAAAAGGAATTGCAATTTTTTGAAGTAAAACTTCTTTAGTCGCGACTAGGGGGTAACTCAGATTTTTTTTCTGACGGAAGTAACGCTCAGTAAAGGAAGTGATGTATATGTCATATACTCCCACGGCAAGCGCGCCTGAAAAAGAACTACGAAAAATCCTACATTTTCGACCGCTCGCTCCTTCCGCCGACTTCATTGTTGAAAATGGCATTATCATTATTATCATTATTTAGTTTTTCTTGAGATGGCAACATTATCCACAAAATATGTATTTAAATATCTCGTTTTGCCGATGGCAACTAGTTGTAAAATTCTATACTCTCTGAGAAGTTTGTGAAGATTTCCGTTGGGAAATGACTTTTGAATTAAATTGTTTTCAAGAGGTCTAACGTTTATTTTCTTGATTGTGTATCGTTAGATTGTGGCTAGTACTTATTTTCAGACATAGAATTATTACTGCCGTGGTGGTATTTGATGAACATACAAATGCCAAACGCGTTTTAAAATAAAGGACTTGGTGCAGTGATTAATATTTTGCGTCCGCTTACTAGAAAGCTGGGTTAGTATTTTGACTAACTCTTGATACGCTTTAACATTCATCGTGTAAAAATACGGGGAACCTGTTAGGGAAAGAAACGGCGATTTCTCACCGTTTCTTTGAGACATCAATCTTTATATCAATAAGCGTTTTGAAGGTACATCCAACATAATAATTTACATGTATTCCCAACCTCAAAGGAGGTTGTCGATAATCCTTATTTTTAGATGAATAATACAGGGGCGTAGCCTATATCCCCCCCCCCCGAAATTTTTGGATTAGTGATGAAATTCCGTCTATTTATACACATATAAGTTCATATCCCCCAGCGAAAAATTTTCCAGCCGCATATCCCCCCCCCCTCCCGAAAAATTTTCCTGTCTACGCGCCTGGAATAACATACAAGGTTTTGGAAAAGCACAAAGAAATGGAACCTGTCTGCAATCGAACCGGAAAAGTAGTTGGAAACGTCAGTTTAAGAACACTTTTCCTGGATTCTAACCCAACTTCAAGACAGAACAACGGTTTAAGAACAAGGAGATGGAACACCACAATTAAAGGGACAGTGGCTGCAAATGTACCTAAGCAGCAGAGGGAAAATTTTCGTTTAAGAACGCTGTTGGAGGATCATACTTCGATCCCACGAAGGTAAATTTATAGGAGGGGACACTTCGCTTAGAAAGTTGGATGACGCCGTTGTTGCAAACAGATGGCGCTACGCACACTGGGTAACTGCGCATCTCAGGTTGTTTATATTTCCATCGAGGCGAAGTAAATGGAGATCGTTGAATTATCAAAACTTCAAAAAATTAAATACATCAACTTATGAGCGTGATATATAGTAATTACTGGTTTCAGATGTGTTTTAATTACATAATTGTCTTATAATTCTATTTCGTAGTGAATATAGGCAATAGTTTCGAAGTGAAGTGATATTATTATTTGTCAAATGCCAGTTGCATTGGCCGTTAGGCCATTAAACTCCTAAATATTATGTATGTCGTGTCTGTTATTATTTTGCCCAAAAGATGTATTTTAAGAAATGCTAGTACGTAAGAAACGGATCCTGGCTGCAATCAATCCCAAACAATGGACAGAACCTGCAGTTTAAAAACATGGATACAGAATAATAATTCGAAACCTACTAGCAGACGAAATCAACGCTTAAGAAAACTCTGTGATAGAAAAACACAACAAAAATTACACTACCTGCATTCGAACCCCACAAACAGAGGAAAACATCAATTAAAGAACACAGTTAAAGTATAATACTAGACTACGGACATCCTCCCCCTATTAGACCCAACCTCCAGACGGAACAATGGTATACGAAAACAGTTAAAGAATAATACTACAACATGGACACTTCCTGGATTCTAAGTAATTTTCATGAATTACCGATGATTCTTACTGGAGATTTTAATGTTAATTTTCGCTCTCAATAATCTCAGTCGTTAGTTGATATTTTAAAAGAAAAACTTGATCTAACTATGAATACTTCTCGACTTCAATCAACAACGCGTTTCGGTACAACGATAGATGCTGTATTTTCAAGAAAATTAGCAAATTTAGAGAGTAAAATTTATGTTTCACATTATAATTACCACAAACCTATAATTCCATACATAAAAATTATGATTACATCCAAGTACCTATTTCCAATGAATAATATGAATATAACATTCATATAATCTTTGTAAAGTACATGAATAATAAATATAATTAAATTATAATATGATATTTATTTTAAGTTTAATCATTTCAGTGATATGTGTCATAAACGTCAAAGAAGTTTTACTTCAATCGCGCGTAAAGATTACACGCATACACTTTTTTTAATTCCAAGTAATGTTCAGACAAAATTCTAATTTCATTTATTTAGATAACAAGATTTGTTTGAAGTGAAGCTCGCTGACATCATTGCGCAGTCTACAACGACGTAAAAACAATTCTTGGACGCGGATATTACAGATATCACAGGTATGTTTTTAATTGTGTTTAAGGAAAACTTACACAAGGTACATATGACTGGGGAGGAGGTGTGTGTGTGTGGGGGGGGGGGTGAGTTGGTTTACCGTGGCATAATTCTCAAGAGTCTCTAACGCGTATTCACGTTACATACACAGAAAGCTGCCGAAAACTCTAGATCGATAGATTCATAGCGGCCCGGTAGGGCAGCACACTCTACCCTTATATTTCACTCATTCACCATGTTGAGTGTCTTATTCACTTGGCCATGGTGGTGCCCGGTATGATTTTAATGTCTGCGGGAACAACATCCATCCGCTCTATAATGCCATCCGGTTTATAGGTGTAGCAAAAACGAGTGATTAAGGTAATCCTAAAGAAAAAAGTGTTAGAGAGTGAGATCTAGTAAACACGGAGAATATGCAGAGATTGTGTGCTGCGGAAGTGTGTGCTGCATGCGTCTTCCCCGATTCTTAACCTTTCAGCGTGGTTTACGACACTGTGCTCTACTCTCCGAACGCGAAGCGTATAAGGAAAGAGTAGAACTAGCGCGAGAAAAAAAAATATTTGACAGAAAATATCCTCACTCAATTTATTTAATCTTTGCTCACTCAAAATGTGTAATTTAATATAGTACTAGCTGCATACCCGTTCTCCGCACGGTAGGAAATGAACATTTTCCTTGCACATATAATAATTCGAACTAAAACCAGTACTGCGGAATCTCAAAAAGCGAAAAATTACTTGAATCGTGACTAAAAGTTGACGTCATGAGTGCAAATCTGAGATGAAAGCAATATGATGACACAAAAACTATGTCAGTGTAAGTGGCGATCAAAAAATGAAGAACTTTACTGTATGCAATGCTGACGAAACTTTTCATTTTCCAAAAGCCGTATTTGTACATCATGTAATTCAGGTTTAATTTATAGCATTAATATACACCACATAAGTAACATTACATGATCTTGACAACTATTTTATTTTATCTTACATTTCGTAAAGAGTGGACAATGCATTAGCGCAATTATGTTACACATGACTTTGTTGAATTTTACCTAAATTAAAAAAACCTACATGAAGCAATGGATGCACCATTTATATTCAAAAACCAAAAATGCACCCTGTTCCCGTGAAAATCATGCGGCTTTTGTAAATGAAAACGTTCGTGACGTAACTTCGGCGAAAAAGTTTATTACCTTTACTGAACTCTTAATGCAATATCATACTTGTTACATAAAACTGACGTTGATCTCACGGTTAGTTCGCACTAAATAAATAACTAATTTCATATTTTATTTTTAACAGATTAGTTGAATAGTATCAAATTCAATATCTTACAAAAATCTGAAGTCGTTTCTAGAGTTCTTCCTGTAACTTAGTTACAGGAAGAATTTAAAGTTATATAAAAAATAAATAGAACTTTAAGATAATGTACTTCTAAGAAAATATTCTAAGCACATTGGGATCCTGTTATTCGGAAAGATTCCACAAACACCATAAAAACTGCCAGTGGCGCACACAGGTTTCTCTGTTGGAAGCAGTCCAGCTCCTATAAAAGTTGCAACACCAACCAACCATCTAAGAAAATCGTAACAAAATTTTTCTCGTGACCATGACCACCTTTTATAAAGAGACCCCCCTTACTTCCATATACTTATACTGTAATATGTGTCTGAATTATATTTTTATTTACTTAGCTGCTTGAAGTAATAATTTGATAAAGTCTTTCAACGTATTAAAATGTCAAGAACTCTCTATATGATGATCCTACGATGCGAAGTCGATAATTCTTTTAGGTGGGGTCCGGACCCCCTGTACCCCTTCCTTGTGTGCGCCACTGGAAACAGCAATTACTTACACATTGTATTTTGTATTACTTGCAAGTGCCTTTGTTGTGCACATGATTGCAATATCCTTCTCATACGCGATACATATCCTAAAATCTCTGGCGATTTATGTTTGATTTTCATTTCATATTCTTGACTTCTCATATTCTCTTAATTTTTAACGCTTTGCGCATGCGCATAATCGAATACATTTCCCAATCTGACACCAGAAAACTCTGACTAACACAGTGAGGTTACTCAAATACGCGCTGGAATGTTCTCTTGTTTTTGTCCGGAGTAGCACACACGTTAGCGCTTATGTGCTGCTCCGGATAATCTGCCAGCAAAATAGCAAACAATGACGTGAAAGTGAGGTCCACACGAGAACAAAATAAAATGAAAAATATGTAGAATTGCATTAAACCTTCGATTATTTTTAAAGCGCAAGTATGTTAATGTTCTATGTGTTTTATACTCGATGCATTTTCACTTTTTCGAGCCTTAAGAGCTGCAGAAATGAATGGTTTCACTTAATTGTTAAATTTAACAACTTAAGTGGCAACAATGGATTCCGTTGCTGTGGAAACTATAACAATGTTAAATAGATCATGAAATGAGTTATTAATGTTTACATTGCTAGAACTGCCACATTGGCGTAATTAATGCCGCCAGTCAATCTCAAAGAGCTAAAATGAATCACAAATTAATTTTTACAATAAAGGCAATAATTTGTAGGCAACCTAGGCTACCTTCTCGCCAAACACGGCTTAAAAACACTTTCATTCATCTCCAAAAACATTCATGTTTATAAAGAATTTCTATTTCATTACACTGTGTTTGGCGAGATTTTTTTTTTAAAAAAAAGGTACTTACATATTATCCCGGCGGTCATTCCCGCCAAACTATTTTTCGTCAAATGTGCTGGCAAACTGTGGCCAATCGTATTTGAAACTATCAATAATTTCATATGGTCGGTATTTATCTTGGCTAAAAATCACGCATACGCTCATAACATCGGTTCATCTCAATCGTGGAATGGAATTAGCAATACGTAAACGCAAAAACACACGCTATTAAACACAGAGTTACATTATATTTGAATATTTATAGCCAACTTTTTTAAGAAAGGTACTAAAGTAGGAGTCAACATGCATTTTTAATTTCTAAAACTAAAACTATATTGGACAGTATATTAATTAGGCCATTCTAGCAGTTTCCAGTAAAAGAAACTTCCATACTGCTGCTTTAACAAATAAGAATCAATTACTTACTATTACACGCACAGTAAGTACTTCGATCGCCAAAGTGCTTACATACATATTTTGGCGAAATTTTTTTTAAGGAATCATTCGAAGCATTGATTTAAGCGCAACCAAAATGGGAAATAGTTATCTCTCACTTATATGTCTCGATCGGCAAAGTAAAACCGACATCTACTTGAAAAACAGCTGTACTTTAAATGATTAACTATGTGCTAATGTGTTTATTCATCGTTAACTACGATGTACAAAATGCGAGATTTTCAATGACCTTAAATTTGGCAGAGTTTCCTAAACTTAAATCAATTCACTTAATTTGTTGAAAATTCTGAAGATCGATCGCTTAAAACCGCCTTAATAACTGCATTATTTCTGCACGGAAATTTCAAATTTAACAACTAAATGTATCCTAATAAAACCCACACTTACTTTAAAATATACTATTTCCTTACGCTCTATGTAAATTGCGCCAAGCTTATAACTGTGAAAATCGCTGAAAACTTTTTTCTCAAAATAGGCATATCAGCCATTTTTTTTTCCGCCAAACTAAAAAATTCTACATATTAGTCTCGGAACTCTCCCAATCCCTTATTCTTTTACTCATAAAAAACATTGAATTCCTGCTCTGATTTCACATGTACACGATATTTTAGTTAAAAAATAACTTTGCAAATAATCTAATCTGCAAAAAATCATTATTCTTTTATTTTTACTCCAGGAGTCTAAATTATTTAATACATCTCTAAACATGGCAACCTCGATGCTTATTTCTCACTTTTTTGAATACAGGGGTTACAATTGCGGAATTGCGAAGATCAAAAATTAGCGTTTTTGACGGGTTTTTTATCAATATCTCCTAAACTAATTTGAATTTCGAAATTTAAATTAGCGGAAGACCTTCCTCGGAATTTTCCGAATACGTGGATACCTTGTTCGAAACTGAACTCCCCGTCGTTTCGGAGGAGATGATGTTAAAGACAGACAGACAGACGCGCACAGATTTTAATAGTATAGATGCTTACAGGAGTAATATTCTTGCAACATAGGTTTAACTTTTCTACCAGTTTAGATCTATTTCCTAAAGTGAAAAAAAGGACAAATATTGCTCAAAATCAGGGATCAAGGGACTTTCCGACTTTTAAAGTAGCGAAGATTTTTATGTTTTTTACATAATTCTGAAAACTTTCGAGGCAATCGAAACATTAATGTGTGTTTTATTACATATTTGTGCATAACTTTTTTTCTGGAGTATTAACGGTAAAAGATTCATTTTAGAGCGGTACGAGAAGGAATATTAATAGGGCCAATGATCAGCATAACTATATATTAGGATAACCTGAAGAACTCGCCCGGAAAGTTTCTCCTGTCCAAAACTTTTATATTTTTTAAATTTGCGGGTATGTTCACAAACCTTTTGCCACTACTTATACATTAACACCTACACTACATTACATTTTACACCCAAGCCGGGAATCTTAAGCCCTTGCACCACCTAGGCAGCCCAAATCAGTACTATAGGCCTAGTTTCGAAATATACAAGTCCGATCACATGACCCTTTGTTTACTGTCAGCCGCTCCCTGACAGAGGACTTCTTTCTTGAATGTTATATTCAGCAGCTATGCGAAAGTCACATAGCAATTTATATTATTTATTATATGCATATTTACATGATATATATTCCGGTGTTTCTGGATCGTTTAGAAAAAAAAAATGTTTGAATATTCGCTATGTCGCGGTTAGTTATACTGGGTGGGCCAATATTCGACCGGCAAATTCAGAGTCTTCATGAAATTCATCAAGAGTATACAAAATTACCGGATTCCGAGTCACTTATCAGCGGACCGGTGCCAGTCGGCCTCACTTAACTGTTGGTCCACGTACATGTAATTTAAAAGGAATAATTTGCAAACATTAATTTCATTAAAATTTCCTTTTGTGTAAATCTTGATTTAATAAATATAATACATGCGCATGTAAAATATATTATTTTTAGCTGGCAGCGGTCTGTAAAATATTTTTTTTTTTGCATTTGACGGTCAGATGATGTAACAAGTTGGGAATCACTGCCATTACATTGGGTCGGACAACACGTTGAGAGTCTGAAAAACGCAGGCAGGTTTCAACGTCACCCTCGAAAGGCCAAGCCTGACGAGATATACAGTAGAATGGAGCGAAAAAAATCGTAATTTATATCATCGGAACATAATAGAGAGGGAAATTTGCCATTGGTAATAACAAATAAATTTCCAAAATCTACTTATATAGTACGCTAACGAATGAATGAAATTGTACTAGTGCTCAGAATATCTAAAAATGTTAAAGAAATTGCTATCGCTCAAACTTAAAAAATAAGGATAACGAGAGGAACTCACCCGGAAAGTTTCTCCGGTCCAAAACTTTTATATTTTTGAAATGGGCGGGTATGTTCACAAAGCTTTTGCCACTACTTATACATTAAAACCTACACTACGTTACATTTCACACCCAAGCCCAAAATCTTAAGCCCTTGCACCACCAAGGCAGCCCAAATCAGTACTACAGGCCTAGTTTCGAAATATGCAATGGCAAGTCCGATCACATGACTTTTTGTTTACTGTCAGCCGCTCCCTAAAAGAGGACTTCTTTCTTGAACGTTAAATTTGAACTGTCCCAGTCACGTAACAATTTATATTATTTATTATATACATATTTACATGATATATTTTCCGGTGTTTCTGGATCGTGTAGGAAAAAAAAATGTTTGAATATTCCCTATGTCGCGGTTATTTATACTGGGTGGGCCAATATTCGACCGGCAAATCCAGAGTGTTCATGAAATTCATCAAGAGTATACAAATTTACCATAGAACAGGGGTTCCGAGTCACTTTTCAGCGGTCCGGGGAAAGTCGGCCTCACTTAACTCTCGGTCCACGTACATGTAATTTAAAAGGAATCATTTGCAAACATCATTTTCATTAAAAATTCCTTTTGTGTAAATCTTGATTTAATAAATAAAATACATGTCTATGTAAAACTTATTATTTTTAGCTGGCAGCGGTCTGTAAAATATATTTTTTTTTTTTTTGCATTTGACGGTCAGATGATGTAACAAGTTGGGAATCACTGCCATTACATGGGGTCGGACACCACGTTGAGAGTCTGAAAAACGCAGGCAGGTTTCAACGTCACGCTCGAAAGGCCAAGCTGACAAGCTATACAGCAGGATGGAGGGGAAAAAAATCGTAATTTATATCATCGGAACATAATAGAGAGGGAAATTTGCCATTGGTAATAACAAATAAATTTCCAAAATCTACTTATATAGTATGCTAACGAATGAACAAAATTGTGCTAGTGCTGAGAATCGTTTGATCTAAAAATGTTACTGAAATTGCTATCACTCTAACTTAAAAAATAAAGTTTTAAATTGCTTAAATTCCTCCCATAATACCACAAAACAAATAATTTAAGATTCTTAAATGCTGATTTAAAACATTCCTTTGTGAAAGACAAGTGCTAAATTTAGTTGTAAATTAATTGCAATTTTCGACGTATAAGGCTGAAATCTCTGAAAAAACTTTTTATTGGGGACGGGATCTTTGTAATATTTGTGAAAGTGATTTACAAACTCAATTTCTGTAATAGCATCGTACATCACAGAAGAACCACCGTGATCTTCTGCATAAATTATTATGCAAATACCACAACAGGTTTATCCAGGTTATGAAATTCTACCATCAACGATCTATTAAAGGAGTTTTGAAATATATTAAAACTTAGTAAAATGGAAATCATATTTGAATTAATTAATCTTCTTTTAGAGCCAACATTTCATGTGATCAAAGTTATTTTGTCTGGAGAGGATATTGCAGTGGAGAATGTCATTATTGAAGAACTTTATATGGAATCTAAGATGAAAATTAAAAAGGATGAGGATTATTGGTACTATACTATTCATATTAATAAGTATGTTCTTGTTAATTTCCTAATGATTGGTTTTTTGGACTGTTTAGCAATCACTACTTTATATTTTAACTATTGGATTATAATATTCTTATCGAACCAGTACTTACTCTCTTATCTTATACATTTGCTCTAAGACATTGATGTGTGTCATTAAAGGTTTTCGAACTTAATATTCCTTAATCACGTAATCACGAGAGTTCTCGGAATCACGAGAACTTATACGTTTTTCCGATTAAAGCCAGTAACTCCTAGATAAAGAATCTGCAGTCACTCCACTCGACTTTCCGAACAGTTGCGATTAAGATCATTGCTAAGCATTTAAATAAGTTTTAATCGATGAATAAGTCAAATATATATAGCAAATTGAAGCTCGATCGAATGCGCCGTTCAAACGCTAGCGCACTTTCAAGAATTTCTTTTCATATGCCATAATGTATAAGAAATCTTTGTCATAGTCCTGTAGAAAAACTATAACTCCTATACATATCAAAATGAATACCGGTCTTACGATGATGGTTTATAACACACATACCTAATTTGAGCTCAATCAAATGTACCGTTTAAACGCTAGCGCACATTCAAGAATTTCTCCCCATAGGCCATAATGTAAAAGGAATTTTTGTCGCAGATCTGTAGGAAAACGATAAGTCCTATACACACCAAAATCAATACCGGTCTTTCGACGATGGTTTATAACATATATACCCAATTTGCGCTCTATGGAATGCCCCGTTAACGAGCTATCCTTTTCACTCCCATACACACATACATCTCGTAAAAATAGCATAAATGTATTCGGAAGATCTCAAAACATGTAAAAACACCAAATGCACGGGTATGTTCACAAAACTTTTTGTTACTACTCATCCCCGAACTACTGGCTTTTTTTTTATGTTGTTGTAGTTTTCGTGACCAGGGATAGAACCCTAATAGCACAACAGTCCCCTGTGACTGAAATGCGACCACACAATACTGTCACAATAGAGTTACAAACAGTCGCCGCGACTCCGCAGAAAAGTCACGCCAGAGTCCCTATGTCCTCTCGCTGTGTAGTCGCACTGTCACCGTTCAGAGAAGTCACGATGAGACAGTTTTGCGACAGCGAAAAAATTCGGGGGAAAAGAGTTACCGAAAACATACACCAGATGGCAGCACCAAACTCTCAGGCAAGAAGTAGTTGAGGTCAAGAATCGAACCAGGGATCTAATGGTTATTAGCCCCGCATCTTACCGCAACGCTGTGATTACCGTGCTCGGGAACCTTTAAAAGTAAACTGACGGCTGCAAAAGCTAGTTCTAACGGCTTCTTTTGGAAATTTAAAATTTTTCTGTGAGTATTTTATAAATAAGTTTTATATATAAATATATATATTTATTTTTAAATAATATAAAAAAATATCATTATTTTCAGGAGATAATGTGCTGTTTTATTTAGGTATTCATCCGAAAAAACTAATGATTTATTGAAATATTTTATTCGGTTATGAAATAAATTTGTAATGTGAGACATGTGAGGTTTGATATATATTAAGGTATGAGGGATAAGATTTATATTTTTGCTATATTTTGCCTGAAAGGGATTTCATATAAAAATAAATAAAATTAATTGGAAAAACATGCATTAGATAAAATAAATAAAGTGTTTTTGACTTAGACCCATAGTTTTATCTCAAATTTTTCGTAGTGGAACTTTCAAACATACCAGAGACGTATTTAAAGGGGGAGGGGATCTGAAAACTTAAAGCAATTATTAAATACAGCAATTTTGTGACATTTGTATTTACTCTAGTTACAATAAGGTTGAAAATACCGGATAGTCCCTCCCCCCATCCGAAAATTAAACCTTACATACGCTATCGAAAAGTGGTGGGAAAAACTACTTTTTTTTTGTAGCGCGCTACAACTACCGCTACTTTTCGAAAAATGTAGTTAACTACAACTACAACTACTTTTTGACAAATGTAGTTAGCTACACTACTTTTGAAATGTAGTCGCTACTTCGCTACTTTTTCGCTACTTTTAGGAGACAAATTTTGCTAACAGATTCAATTTGCATTACATTCATATTTAAGGATATTTATATCCTAATTAGAGAAAACTATCGATATCTAAAGCCTTGGTTTTCTACTCGCGTCCAGCGTGATTAATGACCTCAGCGGGTGTCTCTCGCGTCCAAAGAAAGAAAGGTGGTTTCCTTGTAGCGTTGAGCGCCGCAGATTTGGTGGACGCACGGAAGACCCCGGGCACCTTTTCGCCTTTAATTAGAAAAAAAACTATTGCTCTAATAAACAACTACCAGGCGAGTATTTGAGCAGGGGGAGGCGGTCCCCCTCCGAAAATGTAAAGCAATTATTAAAAATTAGCTATTTTGAAACATTTCTTTTAACTTTAGAACAATAAAGTTTAAAATACCGAATCGTCCCCCTCCCCCCGAAATGGAAGCCTAGCCTATATATACGCTACTGGCAACTACTGCTAATTATTGAAGTATTGCTGAAACTAATTAAGTTTTAATACCTCTATGATAAAAATAAATTGGGAAAGTGAGCTCTGAAAGCATGAGAAAAATCATGAGAACTAAAAAAGTTTTTAAAAATATAATAAAATGGATGTCTGAACGGGAAAAAAGGCCCGTTTTGAGACCCCTTTCATGTTGTACAAACATTCTAGTTTCTTGAGCACAAATCAAAATTAATGAGTATAAAGGCCTTTTTTTCATGACTTACCAAATTAGTGATTTATGACGAATGACCCGTGTGAACCATGTAACATTGTATAATTGTTTTAATTGAAAACATCACATATGATATGCATAT
Organism: Cheiracanthium punctorium; assembly: GCA_038373885.1. Taxonomy (NCBI): domain Eukaryota; kingdom Metazoa; phylum Arthropoda; class Arachnida; order Araneae; family Cheiracanthiidae; genus Cheiracanthium; species Cheiracanthium punctorium. The sequence goes on from JAWZYV010004542.1 coordinate 429,174, forward strand.
TATAAAATAATGAAAACAATTACTAATTAAATTCATGATATATCTATTTAAAACATTGCATTAAAAAAATCCTCTATATATGTTAAAGAAATTTTAAAAGTTATTATCATCAACACAACTTTTTCTTTGTGTTAAGTATAAAAGAATTTTATAGAATTATATTGTTATTTTAAGGCTAAGAGAGAGATAAGTCTAAGGATTTTACAAACTATTAATTATTAATAGAAATTCTCATATTTTCGTATTAAATTCTGAAAATTATTACACAAAAAACCTAATAATTTAAATATAATAGACACTTTAAAATTTTAATGAAAGAAAGCAGAATTTCAACATATTCATGGAAGACTGCCATGCCTCTAGTATAAAATAAAAACCACATAAATTTATTCAAAAACATGTTTATTAAATTTTAACAAGAGCTGGATCTCAAAATTGTTATCCGCCAAACATGATCGTCGAGGAGAAAATACGTCCGATGCAATCGGAAACAATCTTTGTACAGATGCACTGGACGGCACGCCAGTGTTAGTTTTTTTGAAGGTTTCTTTCATATACGTGTACGCCGAAAGCGAAGATACGGGTTTGATTGGCTCTGACAAGAACCTTGTAAGTTCTTCCTCGTAACTATTTCGAGTGCATGCGAAAGAGAAATTAAAAAAACCAGAAAAGTCATCATCCATGGGCCTCATCATCCAGTCATGATCCTCGATACTGATATCTGAAGTTGTCGGAAACATATTCTGGAGGTATTCCTCCATCCATTTTTTTGGCTTCGGTCTTCCTCTCCTCCTCAATCCAGAATAGTTTGAATCTGGGATGGAAACAAGCTGAGAGAACAGTTTCTCTGTCCCACAGCAAATGACTAAATCTCGTTTCCACCTGACAACTGAAGATTTTGCGCCCCCTCCTATTTTTTAAAAATGCTACTAGGTAGCTTTCATATACCATTTAGCGCCCCTTGGCCGATGCTGCGCCCGGGTACAGTTGACCTTCCTTGCTCCCCCGTAGCCAGGGACGGCCCGACACGGTAAGCAAGGCATCGAGCGCCATATTCGAACTAAAAAACTAAGGAAAACTTAATCTGGAGCATAACACGGGGCTTCTTTACGTTTGCAGGGAGGCTCCACGTACCCTAGATCAGCTCTTGCACCTAGCTACGCCACACATTTAGCTATAAAAGCTTTCAGGGGTTAAAATGAGGCTTTCAACTTCAATAATATACGGACTGTCAAATATGCATGGTGCTCTGAAACTCATTGGCAAAAAGTTAAAGAGTGGTAAAGGTAAATAAGACGGTTATGAATCACGTAACAATGTAGGGTTTGATAAGTCGTCCTCGAGTACCTGTTAATAATTTATTTTTTCACAGAAAGTTCACTAAAATTCACTATTAACATGATTGATTACTACTGTACATTGACTAAAAGATTTATTATTAAACAATTATTAACAGGTAAATGAAACCATTTCCGACATCTACAGTGCTATATTATTCTGAACAGCCTCGGTAGAGATGGCGCCCGGTGCGGTCGCACCGTTCGCTCTACCTTAGGACCGGATCTGAAAACTGTCACTACAAACGAAGAACACTGTAACCGAGGTCAGCAATATTTTTAGCCCCTGAAATAATATCTTGGATGCATATGCTTATACCTTTTGTCCCTTTTCAACAAACTCAAAAAAGATAAGGTTATCAACTCGTAAAAAAAAAAAAAAAAAAAAAAAAAAAAAAAAAAAAAAGTGTACAATTTCTAGATATTTACTTTCTTTTTTTTCAGTTTCAGGTTCCACGAAAAATGTACTAATCAGTTTTTACACTTCTTTGAGACAAAAAACATTCCTAGTTGTAGAACATAATCACGTGATTAATTAATGTTTGAAAAGCTACAATACTGCAGAACTGTCATTACTCTTGTGGAAGTTGAACACACCACCAGGACACAAGGATAATAAAGAGTGCCCAAACTCAAAAAAGTGCACTATAACGTCGAAAAATGACCAAACCTTAATATAAATAAACTTAGTAAAACTAAGCATAAATAAAATTGTTGTTCAATGCATCGATCATAAGGAGGAGGCAAAGAGAAAATTAAAAATGTCGGTGATTCTTCCAGAAGCGGTCTCGATGCTTTCAAGAAAATTCCTGTGAGAAAACCGTAAGTTTTTCTCACGCTTCGTAGTTTTCCGTAGATGGTGAGTGAGAGGATGGGGGGGGGAGGGACTAATTGCGAGGACTGACTATATATCATGTCAGATTTGAAAGGATATCGCCTAAAAGGAAGTTCACGGAATACTGGACACTGAATGATTGGCAATCATCCTGGCAAGTGGACACTATACTGTATTTATGGGTGCAATAAAAAAAAAAGATCAAAGAAAATTAATGATGTTACAAAAGCATACAATTTACAGATATGTAAAATTCCTTTTCGAAAGCAAAAAATACTCATTTTTATGTTGATTTATGTTGCAAACACGCAATAGCAGTCAAAAATATGCAGACCCTGATCAGACATAGAAGGGGCCCCGGGGCAAAAAAAAAAAAGGTTGTTTTGGGCCCCTATACTATTACAGACATTTTAACTTATTTGTGATTGTTTTCTATTTTCCCAGCATAAAAATGAAACATTTCAAAATAATTCTAAAATTAAATTAAAAATTACCCATGTATTTATACTCATTTAGAACAAGACTATGCATTTAAAATTGATTTTAATATTTTTTTAATCCATTTGTATTATTAGCGTACGTGTGCGCTGAGTTCCACCTGCCAGAAAATTTTCTTTTCTTCATCATAATATTTTAAAAAATGCTAACTAATGGATATTTTGTGGTAAGTACATATGGCCACAAATTTTCAATAACGCCTTTAATTTCTATTTTATTGATCTAGTCTTAGAAACCATTATCATTGTGTTAGAAAGAAGAACAGAAAATAAGTCTCGAAGCCTTTTTATTGTTACACAATTATGATGTAGATAAAGGAAATTTAGCTTAATAAAAATTATTATTGCAGCATATATAAATTTAATATACAATAAATGGAGAGATTTGCGAGGCCTTTATTTTTCAGGGCTCACGGGCCCACACGCCCGTGTGATAATGAGACTCTCGAGGCCCCATCAAAATAACCTCTGTTCAACTTCGGACCTCTCTTTCCTTCCTTTTTTGTCCTCTTTATGGCAGATTGGTGATTCTACAAATAATACTGAGAACGATAAAAAGAAAAAAGATGCACAATGTCAGGCTTCCGCTTCAGGCAAAGCAAACCCCCTCCCCCCCCCTCGTGTGCGTGTGTCCCCTGCATGAGGGGGGGGGGCGGGGGAGAGATTGGGTGTCTTTCAAGCATCAGTTTCAGTTATGCTTGGAGTCAGAAGAGAGAGAAATTGCACCACGGGATCAATCGCCGGAAATGATGACACGGCAAAAGTAGCTTCCAAAATTCGCTACAAACTACTGTTTTTTTGTAGCGCGCTACACGCTACACTACTTTTTTAAAAAAGTAGCGCGCTACACTACAAACTACAAAAAAAAGTAGCGGCTACTGTAGTTTCGCTACAAGTAGCGCGCTACTCCCCAGCCCTGATCGAAACATATGACACATGGGGATATGAAAGAAATTGTTAATTTTACTCACAGATACTTAGTTTTCACTTGTGATTAGAACTCTTAACTCTAATATTTTTAAGAATAATATTTTTTTATAAATAATATTGTCTTGTTTAAACGAAATAATTTAAAAGTTAATAAATTAAACTAAATTCCATTACTACATAACTGCGAGGTTTTATTGAATTACTATTTTCGGATTTATTTATTAAATGTTTCAGGAAAGAAATTGTCACAAAATATTAGAAAAAATGAGTATGTATCCAAAGTCGCAAAAGTGGCCAGTGTGACGTCATTTTGAAGTCCAAAAAAATCAGTAGTCGCAAAATAGTCACACAGTGACTTCACAGTGGAGTCACTGAGCGACCAATCGCATACTAGTCACATGGGGACTTCACAGTGGAGTTACTGAGCAACTGATCACATAATAGTCACGTGGTGACTTCACAGTGGAGTCACTTAGCGACCGATCACATACTAGTCACATGGTGACTTCACGGCGACGTCACCTGGTGACTGGTCACAAATAAACTTCACAGTGACCACACAGTAGAGTCACATCACTCACAAGTCACAATGTGAGTAGTATGTGACAGTCCTGTGACAATTGTGACCCTCTGTGACGTCACAGCGACTCTTTTGTGACCATCTGTGCTATTAGGGAAGATTTAACTATATACGGAACATGGGTGCGATTTCCCTGAAGCGCTTGGACTTCTGCGTTGGTCCGTAATTTTGAACCTATTCCAGAGGACGGACCAATACCCCTGAAATCGGCAACCCCCAGAGGTATCGTTTAACAACATGGAGGACATTGGACCCACGACGGATTTTACGTGCACCAGCTCCCATTAGCGTACATGGTGCGGCAGCAGTCGAGCCGAGAGGGAGTTTAACCTCCTAAGCACGAGCCAATCCGGATGCTGCTGCTTCACTTGTCGTTTTCTTATGGGAACGGAGTTTAGCGGCCAGACCACTGCGTGAACGCCATTTATTATGGCAGCACATAATGGACTTGGACAATCTGCGTTGCCCCCTATAAACGGACGGACAATTTAACACCCAAGCCCAAACCAGGAATCTTAAGCTTTTGCACCACTTAGGTAGTATAACCACTTAGGTAGTGTAATCCACGGTCAGATGATGTAAAAAGTTGGGAATCACTGCCATTACATAGGGTCGGACACCACGTTGAGAGTCTGAAAAACGCAGGCAGGTTTCAACGTGACGCTCGAAAGTCCAAGCCTGACGAGATATACAGCAGGACGGAACGAAAAAAATTGTAATTTATATCATCGGAACATAATAGCGAGGGAAATTGGACATTGGTAATAACCAATAAATTTCCAAAATCTACTTATATAGTACGCTAATGTAATCGGTACTAAAATGGACGATCTTTCCACGCTGCGAAGGGCTACAGCAAGATGTAAACATTAGCGCAATAACAATAAGGCATGGGCGAAAATCCAAATTAACGGTTCACTGCCGTCAAATGGAGCAAGCATATATGTCATGCAGTAGTTAGATAAATAATAACAATAATGGATTTTAAAAAAATGCAAGATCTTTCGGACTTTTTCATCGAAGAGAGAAATATCGAATTTAGAATACTTGGCGCATTCATCGCCCATCTAAAAAATGTCTCCATGCATTGGGCGAAAGCACATTTTAGCGTTTGCTGTTTGATCAACGGCTTTTACGATGATACCCAAAATATGTAGCAACCCTAATCTAAATAAATTCAATGACAGATACTGTTAAAATAAGAAACATCCTTGACATTGAAATGTTTCCAGTAATTTAGTCAACACTGTACTCAGTATAAAGGACAGAAAGGTATGGGGCGGCTAGTATTAAAGTAATTGGTTAATAATTTTTGCCGCCGCAAGGATTTAAAGTTCGAAACAATCGTAAAAAACATTTACAAAAAAAAAATATATATATATAAGTTTACCTAACACTGTAACGTATTTTCAAATACAACATAGCAACTCAAGGAGTATATTAGTAATGCCCCAGTTACATTTCATTATGGTGAAATCATCTTTTTCTGCTTCAATAGAGCCAATATTTCTAAAAATGGAAAAAATTTCATGTTTACGATGCTCTTTTCTAAATTTTCACAACTTTAAGTTCAATGTCTGTAATTAAATAATTTTATATTAAGTATGAATATTAGGATGGTGCGAAAAACAATTTTTTTTTTTTTTTTTTGAGATTCGAAACGTCCCATGTGCAATAGTTGCGATTTTGATAGTAAAATTAAACCCTGAAATTTGGATGAAATTGTTTAATATCTTAGGCCTCCTCAAAATCCTCGAATTTTGGAAATTATGGGAAAAAAGGCTTTAAAAATCAACTGCTCTTTTCATTAAAAAAAATAATAAAAATATTAAATGTCAATAGGTTATTTATTTGCAATTTTGAGTATATAAACATTTGTAAAAAGCTAGCCGATGTAAAATTAATTCTTAGGCCTCCCCAAATTCCTCGAAGTTGAGCGTTTTTCACTGAAAATGGTACGCAAAGATATGTAAATAGAGAAGATACTAGTCTTACCTTCTCATGTAAGGAGTATGTTATTTCACTCGGAAATCAGACTTTTTTTCAAAACATGGCATTAGATTCCTATGGAATATTTTTTTGCTCGGATGAATCCATCTCCTGCATGGAGGCCACACACATGAAGAGCAGATTCTGTCACAATCCTAATCATCCTTTAAACTGCTTGGGAATGGCAGGGTCTTTTTAGAATATTATCGCAAGAACTTAGATGTTTATCCGACTGAAGTAATTCCTGTAACACACTATTTGTCCATTTCTTTGTGATGGGAGGCTCAGTCACAACACATTCTTGCCAATGGATAAGGTCAATGAAGTCATTGCTTTCGAAAATCACCTTTGGAAACTGAAACCTTCTAATGCTCGTTGTTTGTTCCGAAGATTTTCTGGCCTTTATGATACGCTGAATGGCAAGCTGATGGACAGATATTCTGTCGTCGAATAACATTGCAGCGAGTACATTTTCTGCATGAACAAAATACGCGTTGTTTTGAAAAACTTTTTTTGACCCCTTTAAATTATCTGGGAGATACTGAAACTGAGATATAAAATATTGCAAATTCCTTGGGCCATCCTGAAAGGCACTGTTACACTTGATTCTGAACCATGTTGGCGCGTATACTTTCATTACGAATGTGGCTAATACAATAAGTTGTGGTGTTGGATAAGATATTCCAAAATACAAACGCAAAATGCAATTTGCGAACGATAGCCCGCGAGAATGGGAAAGTTTTCCAGGGTCTCTATTTGCTAAATCTTGTGGGCAATAACCAGAGGAAACAGCCTTACAAATTTCCCACAAATAACGTTGATCCGTGCTAAGATCTCCAAAGTCAATATCGGACTCAAACGAAAATTCAATTTCATGGAACTTAATGATAGGATGGTTAGTGCACGTCTTCAGGGACTTACCAATCAATCCACTGAATGCGCTTGGTCTTGATGTTTTCCCGTCGACTGCTTCTGTAAAGTGCCATAAAGGCAGCTTGTTAAAATGAAATTGACATATTTGGCCAATGCACGGGAGAATTGAGCTTTTCTTCAAGACGTCTAATTACACCTGCATTTACACCAGTATCAGACACTTTCCCATCCCTTCTAATAAAGGCTAATTCTGATAAATCAAAAGCTTTCTCATTTAATAAGCTGAAGATAGCATCGAAAATGTCCTTCGAACTCTTGCTCTTCGGTGCAAAATGTCCCAAATAAACAGAACCGGGTTCTTCAACTGGTGTAATAAGCTCCTCCCATATTTTTCTCTTGTGCCACTAGCTATCATCCATTTTCGTAATTGAAGAGTTTCATTCCTTCTTCCGTCAAAAAAGAAAGCTATGATCTTGTGACCAGACAGTGGCGGATTAACGCAAGTTTATCGGTGGTGGCAGTTAGTTAGAAGATTGACATATACATCCATTTTATGGTAGTAAAATAGTATCTTTTACATTAATTTCTTTTTTATCGGAAAAGGGGGGGGGGCGGTCTCCCCCTTCCGCCCTTATAATAATTTAAAGAAGAATTCAAGCTGAAAATCAGGACGATGTTTACAAAAAGTAGTGAGAGGGTGAGATTTGTTAATATCAAGCTAATGTTGGTAATAAAGTGGATGTAGACGAGTTTGTTTATCCAATGTATAGGGCTATTTTTGGAGTAAAAATGGCAGACTTTAAGGGATTTGGGGAGGCCTAAAAATCAATTTTACATCTGTTAGCTTTTTACAAATGTTTATATACTCAAAAGTGCAAATAAATAATCTGGTGACATTTCATAATTATTTTTTTCTTTAATGAACAGAGCAGTTGATTTTAAAGCATTTTTTCCTATAATTTCCAAAATTCGTGGATCTTGAGGAGGCCTAAGATAGTAAACAATTTCATCCAAATTTCAGGATTTAATTTTACTATCAAAAGCGCAACTATTGCACACGGTGACGTTTCGAATTTTAAAAAAAATTGTTTTTCGCACCACCCTGATGAATATCCATTAGTTTTAAAATTACTTGTATTAGACTGGAGATTAAATGGTAATAACCCATTCTTCGTGTTCACTTTTTACTATTTCAAGAGACAGAATTTAAGACACCACAAATTCAAAAATGATGAAGAAAATTAACAGAAGATTTTTCTATTGGCTAAAGCGAGAGTATCGCCAATCAAACTAAATAACACAAACTTTATACGAAGTGGAAATATTTAATCTTAATGAGTTTAATATAAAAGTTGGTTCTGTGGAAGCTGCTTTGGTAACTTGCTTGACGCATCTTTCCATAGATTGCTGGTGACATGGAAACTTAAAAGAGTCGAAATTTTAATAGAGCATTCCATACGCACCAATATTGCGGATCGTCAGTAGAAAGAGAAACAGTTATCGGAGGCTCCGTAGGTTCATATACTTGCCAATTGATTAAGTGGATGTAATTTTCAATATCAAAGCTTATATTTGGAATGACAAACTGTCGAACAGGATTATTTAAGTTCATACAATCCTTGCTTTGGAAAATCCCTATATGGATAGAGTCTGGACGTCTCCGGATGGTTTACATTGGAGAACTTTCGAATAAGGGTACTTTCCCGATTTGCAAAGTAGGTGTTTCGTGAAATTACAAGATCTACTATTTTCGGTAAATGTTCATCCAAGTAATTCTCGACTAAAGTCGACAGATTTCTAGAATCATGGAAACGTCATAGATTCATTTTGATTGTAAAAACACAGATGCAGTACACATTCACGATTCAGCTAGATTCAGTTAAAATGAGAGGTTCAGGAGAAAGTTAATATGTTCGAATATAGAGTCCATTAATTCGACCAGCTATAGTGGTCTAACCTTCGTTGGAAAAGTGATCCTGTCATGAAAAAATGCCCTGACGAGTGATGTCCCATCCTTGTTGGGACATCACTCGTCAGGGCATTTTTTCATGATTACAATATTTTCCTTATTCGGAAAGTATTGCAAAGTATTGAAAGTATCGTTACATGTTCGGAAAAAAAGCATTTCCTAAGGCGGGAATAATAAATTTTCATGGAATTTGACGACACCATGTTAGAGAATTTAACACTGCGTCACTTTCAATGAATCTACATAATTAACAGCATTAAGGTTCAAGTACCATAATTTTTTTCTCTTTATACCATAACTTCAGAATGTATTGGTCCCTCGGGTACGAAAAGTCCCATGGATGTTTCGCGCTTAAATTCTGTAGCCTGCAAGTAATACATTTATTTTCTTCGTTTATTTCATGTAAACTGTTTACCTAAACATTTATTTTGTTAGTAGAAAATTAAAAAAAGCAAAAAATACACGATCTTGTTTATGAATTTAAAAAAATCTTACGAAAGATAGAAGACTGTATTCAAGTATTTTTTTCATGTAATGGCATTTTACTCACATAAAAGTAAGTTTAAAAAGACCAAATTAAAAAAAGGACAAAAAGAATTCTTAAAACCAGTGATCAGTGGATTTTCCAATTTTTAAAATCACAAATACTTTTCTTTTCAATTGTTCTACATAACTCAGAAAAGTTTTCAGTAAGTCTCAGAAACGATGTGGATTTGATTTTCAGCATAGCTTTTTCATTTTCCATGAGTATTAAGGATTTGAGTTTTGTATTAGAGTGGTACGAGCCGCGAGCCGGTATTGCTTTAGGGTCAGTGGTCAGCTAAACTATGTATTAGGTTTGCGAGAGGAACTCTTATGGGTATTTTGGAGTTTTCCCAAAAGTTCCTCCTATTCAGGACTGAAGGTGAGATTTCAAGATTTGCCTTAGAAAGCCTGCTTTCAGATGACACTCTACATCTGTACGTGCTTCGAACCTTTGTTTACTGTCAGCCTCTCATTGAGGGCGGACGTCTTTCTTGAATTGTAAATTCATCTGCACTAGAGATGGCCAATGATTCGATGAGTCGAATCAGTGATTCGAATCTTGATACTGAGTGGCTCAGTCTTTACACTCACTCTCTACTGATTCGAATGTCAAGCCCTCAACTGTGGGGTAATACATTCCAAGTTCGAAGGGAAGGAAAACTTTTTTTCCCTTTGCCGGTCCCAGAGATTTTCCCTTACTCATTCAACTCTTTTCGACTCTTTACGACTCTGAGTCGATAGATGATTTGAAACAGCAAATGAGTGGGTGTGGCTGAGTTGGTCACTGAGTTGGTGCAGCAACGAATCTTTACTGATTCAGTGTTTCGCTCTGTTTCGGTGATTGTATACGATCGTTGAGATTTGTTAGTTTTTCGAATCTTCTATCGACTCAGAGTCGAAAGGAGTCGAAAAGAGTTGAAAGGATGTTTCATTTAATTGGAGGGTTTTTTTTCGAATCTTCTATCGACTCAGAGTCGAAAGGAGTCGAAAAGAGTTGAAAGGATGTTTCATTTAATTGAAGTTTTTTTTTCGAATCTTTGGTGTTTCATTTCTTGGTTGGTGGTCGGATTTAAAGTTTCATCTGTCTGTGGGTGTGGAGTGGGTCGAACATCGTTTGCTTTTGGCGGGGGGCATAGGCGTTACTTCCTAAGGGCAAGAGGGGTCAATCCCCCCCCCGAAAAAAAATTAAGAAAATTCAAGTATCAGAGCTATTTATAATAACGATATTTTCTACAATCGGAAACATTTTGTCATCCCATCCAAATATTACATGCCAATTTACGCCAATGATCGTGGAAGAGCGGGGGGGGGTGTCTCAAAGTTGTTTAAACCTTTTTCCCTCGGGGGTACTCCCTCCTTCCAACTTGTGTGGCTGGTTTAATATTTGTTTAAAATTTTTCTGAAACATCCCTTTTCTACTTTTAACTTCAATATATGTCCCCCTGCCCCCACCCTCAAAAAAAAAAAAAAAAAAAAAAAAAGGGAACGTTTAGTTTACATGGTGGCGGGTTTTCATGTGAAGGGAAATAGAATGAAATAAAGTTAGGATTGTGCTTGTCACTTTTAATGAAGGATACCGGGGCGGTATTAAGCGCTCTCACAAAAGGACTTTGTAGTAAGCAAAATAACAGTTCGCTTTATTGCTGCAGATTTCGTTTAAGATATTTTTTTTTACCTTGTTTGTCGTTTAAGGGGAATTATTTTATTTTCTTTCGTAATTCAGAGAAATACAAAATAGGGTCTAAAGCAGTGGCGTAGTTAGTGTTATTGACAGTGGCGTAGCCAGGATTTTATTTCGGGGTGGGCTGGGTATCAAATTTAAAGATAAAGTTCAATTGTAAGCTAAGTAAAGGGTCCCATTTTTTGGGGGGGGGCAGCAGCCCCTCAGTAGGACTGGGCCAAAAATCGATAAATATCGACATATCGGTTTTATTTCAACATCAAATATCCGATATTCCCATTTTCATTTCATTGAAATCTCGAATTCGATAAAGGTCAAAAATACAGGCCGGCCAGGGGCGTAGCCAGAAATTTTTCATGGGGGGGGGGTTATGACTACTGCAACTCATATATATGTATACGTGTGTATGATAATGTAGTGAAGAATATACATTTTGTATGGCAAAAAATTCCTCATGGGGCGTTATGACCCCCCTAACCCCCCCCCCATTGGCTACGCCTCTGAGGCCGGCGATAAGAAAATCCTGAGATCAATACCAGCTTGTGATGCTTTTGCTACTGCTTTCTCTCCGTTGATGACGATGCCGGATCGCGGAAAAAACAGCTCCATGGTTTATTAGTCTAATTACCATAATTAATTAACGTATATCCCGGAAACTATCCACCGGAGCGCGTTTTTATTAATTCTCGACCCCCCATAGGCTCAACACCCCATCGATACTTAAAATTTCGAATGCTTTGACACCAAACTTAACCTTTTAATCTTACAGGCCCAGGGGGTCATACGAAGCTCCCCTATATTTCCAATTTGGGCATTTTCAACACTAGCCTCCTTCGGCGGCATCTCCAAAGCCTGGAAACCATCCCAGAGCCAATTTATACATGTTTGCAGTCCTTTTAAGCCTCAATCATGGTTAATTAGTCTAATTACCATAATTAATTAACGTATATCTCGGAAACTATCCATCGGAGCGCGTTTTTATTGATTCTCGACCCCCCCCTTAGGAACCGCCATCGTTGCATAAAATTTCGAATGCTTTGACACCAAACTTAACCTTTTAATCTTACAGGCCCAGGGGGTCATACGAAGCTCCCCTGTATTTTCATTTCGGGCAGTTTAAACACTAGTTTTACTCGAGCAAGGAGAGTGAGAGAGAGAGAGATGCTAACTGCCCGAGAACTCAGCGGAGAAGAAACCCGATGAATGGGTGAAGGGTGTTTAAATAGTACGGCTTTCGGCGCAGAGAGAGGAAAAATTTCTTTAGTTGTTTTATTGATTCAAGATTCGATTCACTGATTTGAATCATCGAAGTAGTTTGTGAGTCGAGATTCGAATCAATAAAATGAGCGGAACCGCTTATCTCCAATCTGCACAACGGTCCTATGCATCCGTATTGTACTTTATTATATATTAATTTACATTTTATATTTTCCGGTGTTTCTGGATCATGCAATAAATGGCTTGAATTTTTACTAAATCGCTGTTTGTTATACTGAGTGAACAAAATATTCGACCGAAAAATTCAGAGGATAAATAAATGGCATCAAGAGTATATAAATTTACCATAGAACAGTGATCCTAGGTGACTTCCCCGCGGACCGGTGCCAGCCCGCCGCACTTTACTGTCTGTCCACGTACATGTAATTTAAAAAGGAATCATTAGCAAACATCATTTGCATAAAAAATTTCTTTTGTGTAACGCTTGATTTAATAAATAAAATTCAAGCTTATGTAATATATATTATTTTTAACTGATGTCAATCTGTAAAAAAAAAAAATTATATTTTCGCAGGTCCGCAGATGTAAAAAGTTGGGAATCACTGCCTTATCCAGTTGAAAATATGGGGTCGCAAATCACGCTGAGAGGGTGAAAAACCCAGGCAGACACGCTGGAAACATCAAGGCTGAGGAGATGTACAGTAGTTTGGAGCGAAAACATCGAAATTTATATAATAGAAACACAGTATAGCGGGAAAGTTGACATTCGTAATAATGAATAAATTTGCAAAATATTAAAGTAATGGGTTAATATTTTCTGCCGAGTTTCTGTTCGTTCGAAGATATCGTAAAAATCGAGGTTTTTGTTAAAAGTATATACATTATCCAAGCATTCAGTTTCTAATACAACATAGCAACGCGAGTAGTATGTTAGTAATGCCCCAGTTAAATTTCATTATGGTGAAATCATATTTTTTTCGGCTGCAAAAGATCCAAAATTTCGAAAAAATGGGGAAAAATTCAATTATCCGGTTTTTTTTTTTATATGTTTTCACAACGTTTATAGTACAATGTCTAGAATTAAATAAATGTATATTAAATATTAAAATAAATATACATTACTTTTAAAATTACTTGTTTTAGACTGGAAATTAAAATAGTATTTATCCATTCTTCACGTTCACATGTTTTACGACTGCAAGAGACATTATTTAATGCACCAGAAATCACAAAAATGATAAAATAAATGAACGGACGTTTTTTTCTCTATCTTGGAATGTTGATTGAAACAGATGTATTTTGAATCGCAGCGAGTGGAATAGACTTGAAATTGAAATGAAGTATGAATTTATAATCTTGATGAGTCTTATGGTGTAGCTTGTTTACCAATAAAGTCATTTTTCCTCGGGAGGCTAAAGTGTATCTTATGTAACCCTGTCTCTGTTCTAGTCCACAATCTTTAGAAGCTGTTTTGGTAACTTGTATAACCCATCTTTCCAAAGACTGCATGTGACATGGAAACTTGTGTAACAGCCGAAATCTTTAGTAGAGCTTTCCGTACTCACTAATGTTGCGGGATCGTCAGTAGAAAGAGAAACCGTTATCGGAGGCTCCGTATGTCCACATTCTTGCCAATCGATTAAATTGATATAATTTTCAGAATCAAAGTTTATGTCTTGATTGACCAACTGCTTAACAGGATTATTCGTGTTCACACAATATCTTGCTTTGGAAATTCCCTTTATTGATAGGGTCCGGACATACTGTTTTTCCTCGGTCAACTTTCTAACAAGGATATTTTAAGGATTGCCTGTCAAATAGGCGTTTCATGAATTTATCAGATCTTTATTATGAAATTATATAAAAATCTGCAATTCTTTTATATTTCAAACTTGCACTAAAATGCTATATATTAAAAGCGTATCATATTCCATGCGCTGTCCCTATTCTTCTTCCTTATTCCACTCAGATGGAAAACGTATCGTTATTCATGAGTGAGCCATATTTTTTTTCTTCTTCCATAATGCACTTCTTTGGCAGTTAAATCTACAGTACCAGGTTATCGATCCATGCTCAGAATCTAAAGGCTCCTTAAGTGTAAAATAATGAATACGTAAATGCCTTGGCACGTATCAATAATCTTCATGGTTGCCAAAGATTTTCATCGCTGTCGGATCACCCATACATTATCAGGTAAGCTTGGGTCGGCATTCAATGTTACAATGGTATATACTTTGTTTTGAAGAGGGATGCTAAATATTCGAGGGTCGGTGCCATCCGAGTTGAGCAAAAAGTAGTTTAACGTAAGGTGCCTCCTTTCCTTCTGTAGCAGATCAACGAGGGTATCAGCGAAGATCTTGGGCGATGCATTCACTAACAGCGTCTTCATTACTTCAGAAATATATCTGTCCATATTGAGGACGTTCAAATTCAGCATCAAGAATTTGAGTTGCTTGAACTGTCAGATGAATGAGTTTATAAAAAAAAATTCATAGGTCCTACACTTTTCGCAACGTAGCAGTACACACCGAAATCGTTAATAGTTTTACTCGTCATATACTGTGAACAAAGCCATTGTAAAGTATGCTTTCAAATTTCGAATTCTTTGAAATGTGGGTGAAATCGAAGAAACAACCACACCAATTCATTAGGAAATTCGGAATGTCCTACATCAATCTTACAGTCCCCAAAATGGTTTCGGTTAATTTTTGCTTTTACTCTTCAGAAAAATGCAAAGCTCCAGGGTGAATGCAATCCATGTTAAAAAGTTTTAAACTATGATAATAAGTACCCATATTTGTGGCAGCTTTGTAGATACTTAGACTGTTTACCCGAAGTATTTGTCGACGTCTAGCTGTTCCATGTCGCTCTTCTTCCAAATACTAACCACCTGTTTCATCTGCTTGTGTTTGAACTGCACGTTCAGACATTTGGGCTAAGTGCTGCTGTCGGTGATCATATGTTTCCACAGCTCGTTTTTGAGCTACACTTTCATGCATTTACGTCTTTATAATACATCTATGATGATAATTTTTTACGATTTAAATTGTAAATTTCTCTATAGTGCATCAATTCAAACATAAAATCCTTTTTTTTTCTAATTCAAAGAAAATACATCATGCATAAACAAATTCTACAAACGTAAATTCAATCTTATAGATACATAAATATAGATGCCATGCCATAAAAGTATAATCTTACATAAATATGCTTTAAAAATAATTTTATTTTATAAACTCACCCTTAAGAAAATAAAAAGTGTAACGCAATTTAAATTATTAGTACAAAAGGACACTTCGAAATCATGAAATCAAAAACAGAATAGATCAAAAATATTCTTTTATAATAACCCTAACAACCACTTAAACGTTCACAATAATAGAACAAACGGATGGAGTGAAGAAAATGGACTTCTAACCTCGAATAAATCAAAAATACATCGCTCCTATATAGTTACGCTGATCCCTGACTCTGTCACAATTCCAGTTCATCCACTCAAAATAAAACTTTTACCATCCAAACAGATTAAAAATGTATTGTCTAATAACTTAAAATTTACACACGGTTCGTTGGTGCGATCAGCCTGAAAATTATCATAATTATGTAAAAAAAAAGAAAAAAAAAGAAAGAAAAAATCTGATAATCCACCCGTTCCCTGATTTTTAAGCGTTTTTTTTTTCTTTTTTTAAGCTCTATTTCATTTAAGAGAATAAAAAAAGCTAATCATTTGAGTGTCAGAAATATCTATTGCAAGTGACATTCACGTTACATCGTCAAGTCACGGTTGTCAGGCTTTGGAGGAAAAATTACGATTCCAATTCGCTTAAGATAGCTTTTCTAAATTACTACTCAGTTTAACTTTTTTTCAAAAATAAAACGGTTTTCTACGCATTAAGCATGGATATAGGAGAGGATGTTGATACAAAACGAAATGTTTCGAATACGAAATGTCTCTGCAGATTATACAATTCGAATTTCGATGTATAATAAAAATTGAATATGAAGTTATTTGATTTTAAGTGGGTAAATATTAAATATTCTGAGTGTAGACATTCTATCGCCCGCTGTAATTGTCTCCACAAAGGGCTTTAGTTTAGTGATAGTACACAACACAAAACAACACAGTCTAATACACGTCTAAATAAGAATTGAAAATTTATTAGAAAAAATCTTAGTAACCAGATTTCAGCCTCCCAATTTACTGCTTCCACATATGGTCAACTCCCAGTCTGCGGCCGGATGGGGCCCGCCATGGCTTTTGGACCAGCCCTCTGAACAAGTCAAAACCCTGCATAAAACCTATATAAAACATTCAAACTTCCATATAAATCCGAATTATACGGCCCGCGATTTCGCTAACATCCTGAAGTCAGGCCCAGGAGGCCACTATCGTAAAGTTCTGCCCGCAACTTTTAAAAGGTTGTCCATACGATGATAAAATAAATGAGTTGAAATCATCAACTGCAGTGAATGAAAACTAAACTGATGGCTGATCATCTGCAAAATTAATTTGAATATCGGCTGCGAGCCCAATTTAGGAATCGATCGTATCATTTTTTCATCGGAGTTCCGAACATCGTTTCATTATAAACGGTTGACCCATTAAAAAAAAAAAAATCGTCAGGGTAACTACATTTAAATATTTATCGTCAACTTGGCGGAATAAGGCAGTTAAAATAGAATTCAACCTAGTGCGGTTATTTTAAAAAAAATGGAATTTTCATGTTACGTCACAGGATCTTTTTTCTTACTGTGAATGACTGAAAAGGGTGTCATTTCATTTAAATTATTCGGCTAAGCTGAAACTTTTATGCACTTTTGAAAATCGCATCCTATGGATCAATAAAATACATGAAAAATATTTATTGTTTTAGTATATACGCGAAAATACATTTAGCTTTACGTTAGTTACAAAAGGATAATTGTAATAAATTCAGGCAATTTTTCACATAAGATTTACGAGTAGTTTTGTATTAATAACTATGAATTAAGAATAATTAAATTATTTACGTATATTACATCAAGGTGCTTGCGGGGATGGCAACGAAGACTCTTTTCGGTTTTTCTTTCGCTGGTTGCCAGGACGATATTTTGAAATAAAAATAACTTTTTAATTCTAAACAAATTTATGTAGCTGAATGGTGTAATATATCTAGTTACTGAAATATTTATTTGTCTGTGTACTGAACATCAAGTTCCATTTATTTTGTTTCTTTGCGAAATTAATTTTTACTATTATATATCGATGGCGTGTATTTTTTAATCCGCCCGAAACTTATTTGAGCGTCCCTTTTAGGAAGATTGCATCAATTGTGTTTTTCAAACGCTCAATAGATGGCGCTACCGTCCAAAAATTTTTAAATTTTAAATTTTGAGCGTTTTAGAGTATTTTCAATCAATTGACCTCGCTCAATCGTTTCAGGGGCCCAAAATACCCCCAGGTGCGAAATTTAAAAAGAATCCTTAGAGCAGTTTTCGAGATCGTTCGGACATACACACACACACACAAACATTCCTCGTTTAATATAAGAGCGGTTTAAAATCGCCTACGAAAGCTGCTTTTCAATTTTCGCCAACCATATTCCAACATATAAATACTTTTTCGAATTCGCATCATGATTCAAGAGTATGTTGTGTTTGCCTTTCTTGATCCATAAAAGAGTTTTTAGATTTTAAATTCATATTAAAACTGCGTGCTAAAACTGTTTTATAATGATCGTCAGTCATACATTCTAACTATACTTCTCCTTTGTGATGAACCTTTGCCAGTTTCACCCCAAATATGGAAGATATCGCCAAGCTAGATTCAGTTTTGTAGGCTTATTTTTTGGCGCCAAACTTCGCAATAAATAATCAAAGGTTACAAGCCTTGAAGATTTTCAACAATATATTGTCCCTTAAAAATCTGTCAAGAAAAATATCTCGACAGAAAAACCTGGATTGACGAAATACTACTCTAGTGCTGAAAAACTTTTAATCTAAAAAATAAAGAAACTGCCTTCACGCTAACTTAAAAAATAAAGTTTTAAATTACTTAAATTCTTCCCATAATACCACGAAACAAATAATTTAAGATACCAATATACTGAATTTAAATATTCTTTTGTGGAAAACAAATGCTAAATTTAGTTGAAAAGTTCTTGCAATTTTCTAATTTTAGGATAGTCTAATTTGCATACCGAATTTGAACTGAATCGAATGCTCCGTTTAGGAGCTATCGTGTTTACTCACATACATACAAACACACACACATACGCACATTTATACATTACCGTAAAAATAGCATAAACAAAATCAGAAGACATCAAAACGTGTTGACACATCAAAATCTGAAAGAATGTTTTTCATGGTTACAATGCTTTCCTTGCATGGTACATGTTGTGACAGTTAAAGCAACCCCTCCTACATATAGCAAGCCTAACAACTGAAACTTTGACTCCATCACTAGGCCTTCAAGTAATGACGTCATCACAGTTTTACTTTCACAAAGTAAAACTATTTAAAATTTCTGGTGATTGCTACAAAATTAGAAAATATCTTAAATAAAAAATTAAAATTAAAATACCTTTCTCATACAAAATTGTTCATTCAGATCTATTGCCTTATCATGTTATCTAATAAGTCATGGTTAAAAACTGCCATTTGTCATAAAATTATACTTTTTACCTCAAATTATTATTAAAATATTGTTATTTATGAGTAAATTCACCAGAAATTGTTATACTTTTATTTCATGAAAATAGAACATTTAAATGTAGGGCTAACGATGACGTCAAAGCTTGGTGACTTAAAAGTAGTGAGGCCTTTCTTTATCCAGAAGGTGTTGGTTAAAGTCGTTTTCTAGGACGGTAATTATAAATTTTTATGGAGTTTGACGACGCCACGTTGAAGAATTTAAGGCAGCGTCACTTTTAACGAATCTACGTAATTAAGAGCATTAAGATTCAAGTAACATAAATTTTCCTCTCGTTATACCATAACATCGGAATTTATTGGTCCCTTGAGAACGAAAAGATCCAAGAATCTTCTGTAGCCTGCAAGTAATAAATTTATTTTCTTGGTTTATTTCTTGTTCATTGAGTTCTTAAACAATTATCATGTCAGCAGAAAATTAAAAATTGAAAAAATTATTCTTAAGAAAGTCGTGGAAAATTATATTCAAGTTCTTTTTTCTCTTTTTTTTCATGTAGTAACTTTTCACACCCATAAAAATACATTTACCGTCCTTTTTACATTCCTAACATGTAGCACGTAAGGAAAGGGTAATACAGGCGCTATAATATATTTGATAAAAAATATCTGCACTCAATTCATTTAAATCTTTTCCCACTTGAAATAAATAACTTAATATTCTAATTTAATTATATTATAAATACCGGTTTTTAATATTATATATACCGGAGTGATATTCCTGCAACATAAGTTGTCGAATTCGTTTTAAATTCAAGGTTCCATGTAAACAAAAATTTAGATTTTTCTGATAAGGTATTTCTCAAAGGGAAGCGAACTGAAATCGCTAAATTGCGAATATGTTTAGAATGTAACGTAGTTGCGATGGTGTTAAACTCTGTTTACCCTTTCTGTGATATTTCCTGAAGTTAAAAAAGGACCAAAAAATTCTAATAATGAGGGATTAGAGAACTTTCAGATTTTTAAAAGAACGGCGAATTTTTTATATCTTTTCGGAGAATTGTAAAAAATTTCGAGCAAGTCAAACCAGTGATGTGGATTTTGTTTCGAGCATAACTGTTTCATTTTTCTGGAGTATTAACGCTATAAGTTTTGGTACAGAGTGGTACGAGATGGAATTGCAATAGGGTCAGTGATCAGCGAAATTATATGCTAGGACAACAAGAGGAACACTTCTGGGCATTATGGAATTTTTAGGAAAAATTCTCCTACCAAGCAAGCAAGCCAAATTTGAAAATTCGCCGTCAGTTTTCAGATGACATCTGTACTTGCTTCAAGCCTTTCTTAACGGGTAGCCACTCAATGAGAGCTGGACTTCTTTCTTGAACTTTCAGGGGAAATGATACTTTCGCGAGCAAATCATGATCATATTTTATTATATACTAAATTACCTTTTTTACTTTCCGGTGCTTTTTGATTGGGGGAAAAATGTTGTTTGAATATTCACTATACCGTGGTAGTTATACTGGATAGTCCAATATTTGATCTATAAATGCAGAGAATTCATAAAATGCATCAAGAGTATAAAAATTTACCATATAATAGTGTTTCCAGTCATTGTATCGCTGACCGATGCCAATCTGCCGGACTTTACTGTCGGTCCACGTGTACCTAATTTAAAAAGGAGTAATTAGCAAACATCATTTCATTAAAAATTGCTTCTGTGTAGCATTTAATTTAATAAATAAAATACGTGCTTATGTAATATTTTTTATTTTTAGCTGACGCCGGTGTTTGAAATATTTTTTTTTTCTATTTTCGCCGGTTTTTAGACGTAAAAAGGTTCAGAATCACTGGCGTTAAAGCATGGGGTCCTCAAACCTTGTTGAGAGAGTGAAAAACGCAAGCAGATTTCGATGTCACGCGGAAAGGAGCATGACTGACGAGATTTGAAATGTACAGTGTTGATATTTTAGCTACACCCCTTTGCACTCGAAGAGTCGTGTGACCAAGAGAGTGTAATCATATTAGTCCGAGATAACAATAGGTCACATCTTCAGGTCATATGAGATTTCACAACCGTAGACCGTATATCTCTCCAGTCACGTGAAAGAACAAAGTACAATACTAAGTACAAGAATATTTATATAAATTACTAGCTTAAGAACTCGTGATTGACGGGTTAGTATGTAATGCCTATTTCCAAAAAGACTGAATTTTCCGAAAGCATGGTAGTACAAAGAATTGAATTAGTATATCGGCATTAGTATATAGACAGCAAAATTTATAACCTCTGAGTACATATTTTAACTTTATGACAAAAAATTTGCACAATTTTTCTCTAAATCTAAAAAAGCAAATAAACGTTTAAAAAAGTTTTAAAACTTATTCAAATTTTTCGAAAAAATTCCAAAATTTTTTATTTTAGTCGTTGCTGATCATGTTATCAAACTTCTCTAAATCAAATAAACAAATCTCAAAATCAAATTAACATTTTTAAAAAAAGATTTGACGCCTATAGTTTAAGTTGAGTGACCGCTTATCATATCCCCGAATTTCACTTCATTCGCTTTCGTCGTTATTACGTAATGCGACGAGTAAGATTTACGTAGTTTGGAACAATTTTCGAATAATATCAAAATCTAATTAACTTTTTTTGAACATTGGATGCATATAGTTTAAGTCGAGTGACCAACTATAATGCCACCAAATTTCATTTCATTCGCGACAGTCATTTTTGCGTGATGCGCGAACGAAAAAAGCGTCACTGTCAGAACGACAGAATGACTTCAGGTTTATACTGAATTCCCAGGTGCTTGAAACGGATAGAAATTGCAAATTTTTCTTTATTCCAAGTCATGTGCAGACAAAAATCTAATTTCATTTATTTAGATTACAAGATGGATTCGAAGTGATGCCTGCTGGCGTTATTGCACATTTTACAACGACTTAAAAACAATTCTTGGGCCGGATATTGCAGATATCACAGGTATAATTTTAATTGTGTTTAAGGCAAACCTACACAAGGGATATTTGACTGGAGAAGGGGGTTGGTTTCAGGGCGGCATAATTCTCAAGAGGTTTTAACGCGCATTCACGTTAGATCCGGCGAAAGCCGCCCAAAACTCTGATCCTCGTCCATCTGATGCTTGGCAGATGCTATGACAGATTATGAGAAGCTTGTTAATTACTTCCTAAAGAATGCAGATGATTCGTTTAAGGCTGAGAACGTTTGATCGAAAGAGTCCCGGTAGGCCAGAATACTGTGCCTTCACATTTTCAACTATTCACGATGTTGAATGTCTCATTCACTTAACCATGATGGTGCCCGGTATGTTCTTAATGTCTCCAGCAACAACATGTATCTACCCTATAAGATCATCCAGTGTATAGGTGTAGCATAAATGAGTGATTTAAAGTAACCCGAAGGAAAAAAGTGCCAGGGAGTGAGATCTAGTAAACACGGAGAACATGGAGCGATGGTGTGCTGCGGAAGTGCATGCTACGAGCGTTTCCCCATTCTTAACCTTTGAGAGAGGTTTACGACACTATGCTCCACTTTACGAACATGTAGCGTGTAAAGAAAGGGTAGAACGAGCACAATGAAAAAAAAAATGACAGAAAATATCTACACTCAATTTATTTAACTTAGCCCTCTTAAAATAAGTGTAATTTAATATTCTACGTTTATAATTTAATATTCTATGTTTAATATTATAGTACCGGAGTAAATAATGTTGCTTTATTGTTATAAGTTCAACTTTTCTACCTTTTAGACTTTTTTCCTAAAGTGAAAAAAAGGACAAAAATTTGCTCAAAATAAGGGATCAAGGGCCTTTCCGACTTTTAAAGTAGCGAAGATATTTTTAGTGTTTTTTACGTAATTCTGAAATTTTCGAGCCAAATGCAACATTAATGTGGATTTTATTACATTTTTAGAGAATAATTTTTTTTCTAGAGTATTAACGGTAAAAGTTTCATTTTTTAGTGGTACGAGAAGGAATATTAATAAGGTCAATGATCAGCATAACTATATATTAGCATAACGAGAGGAACTCGCCAGAGCACTATAGAATTTTCCAGAAAGTTTCTCCTGTCCAATACTTTTATTTCTTTTCAACGGGCTTGTATGTTTACAAAACTTTTTGCCACTACTTATCTCCGAACTACTGGAAATTTTATTATACTGTTGTAGTTGTCGTGACCAGGGATAGAAGATTAAACTATCCCCGGAAGAAAGGTCTCATGGCCCCTGAAGCGTTTGGACATCTGCGTTGCTCCCTAATTTTGAACCTATTCCAGAGGAAGGGTCAATCCGCCTGAAATCGGCACCCCCTCAGAGGTGTTGTTTAACAACACGAAGAACATTGCACACACGACGGATTTTACGTGCACCAGGGCCTTTCCGACCCATTACCAGCTCCCATTAGCGTGCACGGTACGGCAGCAGTCGAGCCGAGAGGGAGTTGACCTTCCTAAGCAGTGGCCAAGCCGGATGCTGCTTTACGTGCCGTGTTCTTAAGGGAAAGGAGTTTACCGCCCAGACCACTGCGAGAACGCCACTTATTATGGCAGCAAATAATGGACGGCCTGCGTTAGCCCCTAAGAAGGGACGGACATTTTAACAACCAAGCCCAAACCGGGAATCTTAAACCCTTACACCAACTAGGCAGCCCCAACCCGTACTACAGGCCTAGTTTTAAAACATGCCTTAAAAGCCCATCGCATAACCCTTTGCTTACTGTCAGCCGCTCCCTGAAAGAGGACTTCTTCCTTGAACGTAATAGAGAATATTTCATATATGCCGAATATTTCATATTATTTATTATATACATATTTACATTATATATTTTCCGGTGTTTCTGGATCCTGTAGACAAAAAAATGTTTTTTTAATATACGCTTTGTCGCGGTTAGTTATACTGGGTGGACCAATATTCGACCGGCAAATTCAGAGTGTTCATGAAATTCATCTAGAGTATACAAATTTACCATAGAACAGGGATTCCGAGTCACTTTTCAGCGGATCGGTTCCAGTCGGCCGCACTTAACTGTCGGTCCACGTCAGGGGCGTAGCCACGGGGGGGGGGTTAGGGGGTCATAACCGCCCCCCATGGGGAAATTTTTGCCATACAAATATTATATTCTTCACTCCCTTATAACACACATGTATGCATATATGTGAGTTGCAGTAGTCGTAACACCCCCCCCCATGAAAACTTTCTGGCTACCCCCCTGGTCCACGTACATGTAATTTAAAAGGAATCATTTGCAAACATCATTTTCATTAAAAAATCCTTTGTGTAACCCTTGATTTAATAAAAAAATTACATGTGTATCTAAAATTTTTTATTTTCAACTGACAACCGTCTGTAAAATATTTTTTTTTGTATTCGACGGTCAGATGATGTAAAAAGTTGGGAATCACTGCCATTAAAACATGGGGTCGCAAATCACGCTGAGAGGTTGAAAAACATTGGATTCACTTTAAATGAAGATGTATAACTGCTGTGTGCAGAGAGATTTCCGGTATCACGTAAGCGCAAAGATTTAAAGCATTCTTGAAAACTGTATTTTTTTTATGAAATTGGGGGTATTTGACTATCTTCGAATGAATTTTCAATTTGAGATGTTAATATTGAAGGTATATTACCAGATAAAAAATCTCTGAAGAGCCTGTTACTGTCGAGACAATAAATAGGCAAAAATGACCCTACATGATTTCTACGTCATTCCACTGGGGTACTTTGACCCCCCACAACACAAGAAAAAACTTCATGAAATTCTAAGATGGTGGTGGAGACTTTTTTCTTATTTTGCCAGATTTGCTTTTGCAGCGCCTCTTAATTGCAATTTGCTTAAACCAAATCTATACAAAAGGTATCTAACTAGATCAACTAGATTAGGAGGAGGTTCAGGGTGGAATACTTCTCAAGAGATTCTAACGCGCATTTACGTTACATCTGTAGAAAGCCTCCTCGAACTGTAGACCGTTAAATCGAAGGAGGCTTGTTTGAGTCTTAAAGCACAGATCAATCCAAAATTAAAATATTATTTCTTAAGAAAGATATGGAAAATTGTTTTCAAGTATTTTGCGCATGTAATGGCATTTTACAGTAATAAAATTATATTTACAGTTCTTATTTTCGAAACATGTACCATGTAAGGAAAAGTGGAGTATGAGTGCTCGAAATAAATATTCGACAATAAAGGCCTGCACTCAATTCATTTAATCTTTGCCCACTTAAAATAAGAAACATTACTTTCTATTTTTAATATTATAGTTACCGGAGTAATATTGTTGTTCAACATAAGTTGTTCAATTCAGTGTAAATTCAAGGTGTAACGCAAACAAAAATTTGGGTTATTCTGATAAGTTGTTTCTCTAACAGAAACGAATTGAAATAGCTCAACTGCAAATAAGTTTCGAATGTGACGTTGTTGCGATGGCGTTTAAGTTTGCTATCCTTTCCGTGATATTTTCTGAAGTTAAAAAAGGACCAAAAAATGTTAATAATGAGGGATCATAAGACTTTCAGATTTTTTAGAAAACGGCGAATTTTTCATGCTTTCACAGAATTCTAAAGAATTGCGAGCAATTCCAACCAATGATGTGGATTTTATTTCGAGCATAACTTTTTCATTTCTCTGGAGTATAAACGCTTAAGTTTTGGTATAGAGAGGTACGAGACGGAATTGTAATAGTGTCAGTGATCAGCGAAATTATATATTAGGATAACGAGAGGAACACTTCTGGGCATTCATTTTTCGAAAATTTCTCCTATTAAGCATTGTAGGCCACATTTCAATATTCGCCGTAGCAACTCCGCCCTCAGGTGATATCCATACTTGCTTCCACCCTTTGTTTACTGTCAGCCACTCAATGAGAGCCGTAATTCTTTCTTGAAGTGTTAAATTTGATTTAAATTCACGCAGGCAAAACTCCATCATATTTTATTATATACTTATTTACATTTTATACTTTCCTGTGTTTCTGGATTGAGGGGGGGGGGAGAAAGTTGTTTGAGTATTCATTATATCGCGGTTAGTTATACTGCTTGGACCAATATTTGACCAATAAATTCTTAGGGTTTATAAAAGGCATCAAGACTATAAAAATTTAGCATATAAAAGTGTTTCCCAGTCATTGCTTCGCTGCCCGGTGCAAGTCTGCCGGACTGTCGGCCCACGTATATCTAATTTTAAAAGGGAATCATTAGCAAACATTATTTTCATTAAAAATTACTTTTCTGTAATACAGGATTTAATAAATAAAACACATGCTTATGTAATATTCATTATTTTCAGCTGACAACGGTGTTTGAAATATTTTTTCTATTTTGCCGGTCGTCAGATGTTAAAAATTTTCGAATCACTGCCGTTAAAGCATGGATGGGTGAAGGAGTGAAAAACGCAACAGGTTTCGATGTCACGCTAGAAAGACCATGACTGACGAGATATAAAGGCTACGGTGTTGATATTTTAGCTACACCCCTTTGCATTCGAAGAGTCGTGTGACCAAGGGAGTGTAATCATATTAGTCCGAGATAACAATAGGTCACATCTTCAGGTCAGATGAGATTTCGCAACCGTAGCCCGTACATCTCTTGAGTCACGGGAAAGAACAAAGTGCAATGCTAAGTACAAGAATATTTATACAAATTACTAGCTTAAGTACTCGTGATTGACGGAATAGTATGCAATGTAAATTTCTAAAACACCTGAATTTTCGGAAAGCATGGCAGTACAAAGAATTGAATACGATACAAACAATTGAATTAGTATATCGGTATTAGTATATAGTCCGCAAAACTTATAACCTCTTTGCATAGTTTAACAAGTTGGAGATTAGAGATTTTTTTTAAATAATTAATGTTTTATTCTGGTTGGAAGAGCTTATCGACTGAAAAGGCCATTCCTAGCCGGTAAGTAAATTTTATTTCGTTCATTCCAGATATTATAACATTACGACTAAAAACATTTGCACAGTTTTCACCAAATCTAAAAGATCAAATAAAAGTTTTCAAATTTATTCACATTTCACAAAGAAATTCTAACATTTGTTATTTTAGTCGTTGCTAATCATGTTGGTAAACTTCATTGTATTGTCTTAATTCTTTTTTAAGGGATGCGAGAACAACCACCTATACGATTTTCGCAAAATCCCCAAAACTATGAATATTTAAAATAGTTTTGGCATCAAGAGTTGAAATTAACTTGCATCTAACATAAAATTTCATTCTATTTCCAATTCCATTTTTCAGGAATGGAACAAACATGCACTCAGTTTTCACAAAATCAATTTAAAAAAAACTTTTAATGTATTTTGACGGCTATAATTTAAGTGATCACTTATGACGATACTAAATATTATCAAATTCACTTCAATGGTTTATACGTAATCGATAAATAGTTTCAGATTTTGAATAAATTTTCGCAAAATTTCAAAATGTAATCAAAGCTTTGAAAAAATTGGCACCTATAGTTTCAGTTGAGAAACCACCTATCATGTCACCAAATTTCATTTCATAGGCTTTTCGCGTTAATATGTGATGCGCGAAAAATAAAGAGCGTGCAGATAGAACGACAGAATGACAGAAAGACAAACTTTTTTTTACGCTCGTACTTTATTCCCAGGTGCTTCAAACGGATTGAAATTGCAAGATTTGTGAATTTCAAGTAATGCACAGACCAAGTAATGCTAAAGTGACCGCTTATCATGTCACCAAATTTCATTTCATTTTCTTAACTCTTTTTTTCGTGAAGCAGGATTTAAAATTTACTCATTTTGAAATCCTTATCTCAAAATCTAAAAATCTAATATTTTGAAAAAATTGACGCTTACAGTTTGAATTAAGCAACCACCTATCATGTTACCATATTTCATATCATTCGCGTTAGTCATTATTATGTGACGCTGGAACAAATATGTATGTATTTTGAAACATTTTCGCAAAACCTCTAAATAAAATAAACATTTAAAATATATTTGACGCCTATAGTTATATACCGCTTATCACATCACCAAATTTTACTTCATTCGCTTTCGTCGTTATTATGTTATGCGCCGACAAAGATTTACGTAGTTTGAAAGCATTTTCGCAAAATCTCAAAATGCAATCATTTTTTGAAATACAATCCGTATAGTTTAAGTAAAGTGACCACCTATCATGTCACCAAATTTCATTTCATTCGCGACTGTCATTTTTACGTGATACTCGGGAAAAAAAAGCGTCTCGGACAGAACGACAGAATGACTTCAGGGTTATACCGAATTCCCAGGTGATTGAAGCGTATAGAAATTGCAAATTTTTTCATTCCAAGTAATGTGCAGACGAAAGTCTAATTTCATTTATTTAGATTACAAGATTGATTTGAAGTGACGCCTGCTGGCGTCATTGTACAGTTTACAACGACGTAAAAACAATTCTTGGACGCGGATATTACAGATACCACAGGTATGCTTTTAATTGTGTTTAAGGCAGACACAAGGGATATTTGACTGGAGAAGGGAGTCGATTTCAGGGCGGCATAATTTTCAAGAGGTTCCAACGCGTATATACATTACATCCGCCGAAAGCAGCCCAAAACTCCAGACCGTTACATCGAAATCGTCGCGGTAGGCCAGAACACTGTGCCTTCACATTTCACCCATTCACCATGTTGAGTGTTTTATTCACTTGGCCATGGTGGTGCCCGGTATGATTTTAATGTCTGCAGCAACAACATCCATACGCCCTATAATGTCATCCGGTGTATAGGTGTAGCATAAACGAGTGATTAAAGTAACCCTAAAGAAAAAAGTGTCAGGGAGTGAGATCTAGTAAACATGGAGAACATGCAGCGATTGTGTGCTTCGGAAGTGGGCGCTGCAAGCATCTTCTCCGATCCTTAAACTTTCAGCGTGGTTTACGACACTGAGTTCTACTTTCCGAACATGAAGCGTGTAAAGAAACGGTAGAACCAGTGCAAGAAAAAAAAGACATTTCACAGAAAATATCTGCACTCAACTTATTTAATCTTTGCTCACTTAAAATGAGTAATTTAATATACTATGCTTAATATAATACTTACAGGAGTAATATGCATGCAACATAAGTTTAACTTTTCTACCAGTTTGGATATATTTCATAAAGTGAAAAAAAAGGACAAATATTGCTCAAAATTCGGGATCAAGGGACTTTCCGACTTTTAAAGTAGCGAATATTTTTATAATGTTTTTTACATAATTCTGAAAACTTTCGAGCCAATCGAAACATTAATGTGGGTTTTATTACATTTTTTGTGCATAATTTTTTTTTCTGGAGCATTAACGGTAAAAGATTCATTTTAGAGCGGTACGAGAAGGAATATTAATAGGGTCAATGATCAGCATAACTGTATATTAAGATAACGAGAGGAACTCAGCCGGAAAGCTTCTCATATCAAAAACTTTTATATTTTTGAAATGGGCGGGTATTTTCAGAAAACTTTTGCCACTATTTATAACACGAACTTTTATTATGTTCTTCTAGTTGTCATCGTGACCAGGGATGGAAGATTAAACTGTATAAGGAAGATCGGTGCCATTGCCCCTGAAGCGTTAGGACTTCTGCGTTGGTCCCTAATTTTGAGCCTATTCCAGAGGTTGGACTAATCCCACTGAAATCGCCCCCCCCCAGAGGTATCTTTTAACAATATGAAGGACATTGGACCCGCAATGGATCTGCACCGACATGAACGACACTGCACCAGCTCCCATTAGTGTACACGGTACCACGGCAGTCAGCCAAGAGGGAGTTGCTAAGCATTGGCCAAGCCGGATGCTGGCCAATCCTAAGCATTGGCCAGCATGCTGCTTCACTTGCCGTGTTCTTGTGGGAACGGAGTTTAGCGCCCAGACCTTTGCGAGAACACCACTTATTATGGCAGCACATAATGGACGGCCTGCGTTGCCCCCTATAAAGGGACGGATAATTTAACACCCAAGATCAAACCGGGAATCTTAAGCCCTTACACTACCTAGGCAGCCCAAACCAGAACTACTGGCCTAGTTTCGAAACATGCCTTGGCAAGTCCGATCACATGACTCTTTGTTTACCGTCAGCCGCTCCCTGAAAGAGGATTTCTCTCTTGAACTTTAATAAAGCGGGATATGAAATTCAAAATAACAATTTATATTATTTATTACATACGTATTTTCATGATATTTTTTCCGGTGTTTATAGAACTTGTAGGAAAAAAAATTCTTTGAATATTAGCTATGTCACGGTTAGTTATACTGGCTGGACCAATATAATTTTTTTTTCTAATGGCCGGCCTCTGCCGTGAAGGCGTTTCCCACAACAGGCCAGAAATGTTTTGTCTGTTTATTATGAAGGCACCAAGCAGGTGGACCAACGTCGCCCCCTATGAAGGGACGGATATGACAACCACGCCCAGTCGGGGATCGAACCCCGGCCGCCGGGAGATGAACCCAAAACCGGAGTACGTTGCTTTACCCACCATACAACTCTGTCGGCGGCTGGACCAATATTCGACCGGCAAATTCAGACTGTTCATGAAACTCATCAAGAGTATAGAAATTTACCATAGAACAGGGATTCCGAGGCACTTATCAGCGGACTGGTGCCAGTCGGTCCACGTACATGTAATTTAGAAAGAATCATTAGCAAACATCATTTTCATTAAAAATTCCTTTTGTGTAACCCTTTATTTAATAAATAAAATACATGTGTATGTAAAATTTATTACTTTTAGCTGACAGCGGTCTGTAAAATATTTTTTTGTATTCGACGGCCAGACTCAGATGATATAAAATGTTGGGAATCACTGCCATTACAGGGGGTCGCAAACCACGTTGAGTGGTTGTAAAACGCAGGCAGGTTTAAACGTCACGCTCTGGAAAGGCCAAGGCTGACGAGGTACACAGCAGGAATGGAGCGAAAAAAATCGAAATATATATATCTTCGGAACATAATAGTGCGGGAAAGTTGCTATTCGTAATAACCAATAAATTTGCAAAATCTACTTATATAGTACGCTAAAGTATGCGGTACGAAAATCGAGGATATTTCCTCGCTGCGATTGGCAACAGCAAGATGTAAACATTGGTTCAATAACAACAACGCACGAGCGAAAATCCAAATTATCAGTTCACTGCCATCAACTGGAGCAAGCATACGTCACGCAGTAGCTACATTAAAAAATAACAAAAATGGATACAAAAATATGCAAGATCGTTCGGACTTTTTCATCGAATAGAGAAATATCGAATTTAGAATACTTCGCGCATTAATCGCCCATCTAAAAAATGTCTCCATGCACTGGGAGAAAGCACATTTTAGCGTTTGCTGTTTGATCAACGGCTTTTACGATGATACCCAAAATATGTAGCAACCCTAATCTAAATAAATTCAATGACAGATACTGTTAAAACAACGAAATATCATTGACATTTAAATGTGTGCAGTAATTGAGTCAACACTGCACTGAGTATAAAGAACAGAAAGGTATGGGGTGGCGAAGTCGGCCGCCTTTGCGGCTAGTATTAAAGTAATCGGTTAATACTTTCTGCCGTCGCAAGGGTTTAAAGTTCGAAACTATCCTAAAAAACAGAGTTTTTACAAAAAAAATATATAAATTTACCTAACACTGTAATGCATTTTCAAATACAACATAGCAACTCAAGGAGTATATCAGTAATATCCCAGTTACACATTTCATGATCTTTTCATCTTGCTGAAATGATCTTTTTCTGCAGCAATAGAGCCAAAATTTCGAAACAATGGAAAAAATTTCAAGAACTCGGCTTTTTCCCTAAATTTCTGAAACTTTTTATATTGCAATGTCTGGAGTTGAATAATTTTATATTAAATATGAATATCCATTAGTTTTAAAACTACTTGTATTAGACTGGAGATTAAAACGTATTTACCCATTCTTCATGTTCACGTTTTACTATTGCAAAAGATAGAATTTAAAGCACCAGAAATACCAAAAATGATAAACTAAATTAATGGAATTTTCTTATTAGTGGCTGAAACGGGCAAATCCCAATTGGAAATAAATGCCAGAAACTTTAAAGAAAGAGGAAGTCTTTAATCTTAATGCATTTAATATTATAATTTAGTTTTAAATAAATGCGTAACCTCGATAGGTTAAAGTGTACCTTATTTAGCCCTCTCTCCCTTCTGGTCCACAAACTTTGGAAGCTGCTTCGGAAACTTGTTTCACGCATCTTTCCATTGACTGCGTGTGACACAGAAACTTAAAACAGTCGAAATCTTAATAGGGCTTCCCATACTCACCAATGTTGCCATCCCATACTCACCAATGTTGCGGGATCATGAATAGAAAAGAAACCGTTAGCGGAGGCTCCGTAGGTTCACATTCTTGCCAATTGACTAATTCGATGTAATTTTTAATATCAAAGCTTATGTCTGGAATTACAAACTGTCGAACAGGATTATTCGTGTTCACAAAACTTCTTGCTTTGGAAATTCAATTTTTGGATAGGGTCCGGACGTGCTGTTTTTCATCGGCCAACTTTCTAATAAGGATAAATTCATGATTTTCGACATAGGTGTTTCTTGAAATCACAAGATCTACTATATCGGTAGATGTTCATCTAAGTAACGGGAATTCTCGACTACAGTCCACTTCTGACTAGAACCCTGTAAACGTCATAGATTCATTATGAATATGAACAAACCGATGCTGTACACTTTCACGATTCAGCTAGATTCTGCTAAAATGAGAGGTTCAGAAGAAAGTTTTTTTTTTTTTTTTTTTTTCCAAATGGCGGCCCTCAACAATACCTTGGATGCATTGACCACTCCAAAGCCCGGAGTTGTTGATCACTTTAATAGGGGACACCTAGAAGGTGGATCAACGTTTCCCCCTATGAAAGGATGGACACAATGACATCCATTCCCAGTCGGGGATCGATCCTCGACCGCCGGGAGTTGAACCCGAAATTGTAGTACGGTTCTTTATCCACCATACAAACTTGTCGCCGATTCAGAAGAAGGTTCATACGTTCCGATGTAGTCTCATAAATCGACTAGCAGTAGTGATCCATCCTTCGTGGGAGATTGGTCAGGGCATTTTTTCAAGATTACAGTACTTTCCTTATTGTTGGAATATTGTAAAATATTGAAAGTATCGTTACATGTTCGGGAAAAAATCGTTTTTTAAGAAGGTGATTGTAAATTTTCATGGAATTTGATGGCACCATGTTGAAGGACACAGCGCCACTTTTAACGAATCTACATAATTAACAGCATTAAGGTTCAAGTATCATACATTTTTGACTCCTTTTACCATAACTTCAGAATGCATTGGTCCCTCGGGTCCGCAAAGACCCATGCATGTTTTGCGATTAAATTCTGTAGCCTGCAAGTAAGAATTTATTTTCTTGGTTTCTTTCATGTTCACTGTGTTCCTAGACAGTCATTTTGTTAGTAGAAAAATCAAAGAAAAAGCAAAAAATACACGATCTCGTTTATGTCTTAAAAGCACAGATCAATCCAGAAAAAAAAAATATTTCTTACGAAAGCTGGAAATTTGTATTAAAGTATTTTTTGCATGTAATGACATTTTACTCACATCAAAGTACATTTACCGTCCTTTTTACTTACCGAACATGTTTCACGTAACTAAAGGGTAATACGGGTGCTAGAAAAAAGTATTTGACAAAAAATACCTGCACTCAATTTATTTAATCCTTGCAGAATTAAAATAAATAATTTAATATTCTATTTTTAATACTATAGTTACCGGAGCAATATTGTTGCAGCATAAGTTGGTACCCGGAAGATGGGTGCCATTGCCCTGAAGTGTTTGGACTTCTGCGTTGGTCCCTAATTTTAAACCTATTCCAGAGGACGGACCAATCCCCCTGAAATCTGGCAACCCCCAGAGGTATCGTTTAACAACATGGAGGACATTCGACCCACGACGGATTTTACGTGCACCAGCTCCCATTAGCGTACACAGTACGGCAGCAGTTGAGCCGAGAGAGAGTTGACCCTCCTAAGCACTGGCCAAGCCGGGTGCTGCTTCACTTGCCGCGTTCTTGTGGGAACGGAGTTTAGCGGCCAGACCACTGCGTGAACGCCATTCATTATGGCAGCACATAATGGAAGGCCTGCGTTGCCCCCTGTGAAGGGACCGACAATTTAACACCCAAGCCCAAACCGGGAATTTAATCCCTTACACCAGGGCTTCCCAACGTGTGGTCCGCGGACCCCTTAAGGGTCCGCCGGCTCTTTCTAGGGTGTCCGTGGCCATCTTTGAACAGCGGCTGCGGTTCCCAAGTGTTGACCCGCAGGTAGTTTAGTGCCGATGCTCGACTTTCTGAAAACTCCGGAGGGGGGGGGGGTGTCCGCCTTGGATTTTTGCCTGAAAAAGGGGTACGCCAGCTAAAAAGGTTGGGAAACCCTGCCTTACACCATCTATGCATCCCAGACCAGTACTACAGGCCTAATTTCGAAACATGTCTTCGCTAGCCCGCTCACTTAACCCTTTGTTTCGTGTCAGCCGCTCACGCAAAGATGGCTTCTTCCTTGAAGCTACAGTTTTGTAACAGCACATTCGCAATATAAATTATATATTTTATTATATCTGTACTCACGTTTTATATTTTCCGGTGTTTCTGAATCATGTAAAAAAAAAAAAAAGTTGTTTGAATATTCGCTATGTCGCGGTTAGCAATACTGCGTGGACCAATATTCGACCGACAAATTCAGAGAGTTCAAAAAATGCATCAAGAGTATACAAATTTACCATAGAACAGGGATACCCAGTCATTTCTCAGCGGGCCGGTGCCAGTCCGCCAGACTTTAGTGTCGATCCACGTACATGTAATTTAAAAAGGAATCATTTGCAAACACCATTTTAATTAACAATCCTTCATCAAAAATGTAATCAAAACTTTTTTTTTTAAATGGCACCTATAGTTTAAGTTGAGGGACCACCTATCATGTCACCAAATTTCATTTCATACGCTTTTCACGTTAATATGTGATGCGCGAAAAATAAAAAGCGTCATAGATAAGATAGAAGGACAGAATGACAGAAGGACGAACCGTTCTTTTACGCGCGTACTGTATTTCCAGGTGCTTCAAGTGGATAGAAATTGCAAGATTTGTGAATTCCAAGTAATGCAAAGACTAAGTAATGTTAAAAGTGACCACTTACCATATCATCAAATTTCATTTCATTTTCTTTAGTCTTTATTGTTTGAATCAGGATTAAAAATCTACTCATTTTGAAACGATTTTCACAAAATCTAAAATTCTAATAACAATATATAATAGAATAACTCTCAAGAGTCTCTAACGCGTATTCACGTTACATCCGCAGAAAGCTGCCGAAAACTCTAGATCGATAGATTGACAGCGGCCCGGTAGGGCAGTACACTCTACCTTTACATTTTACCCATTCACCATGTTGAGAGTCTTATTCACTTGGCCATGGTGGTGCCCGGTATGATTTTAATGTCTGCAGCAACAGCATCCATACGCCCTATAATGTCATCCGGTGTATAGGTGTAGCATAAACGAGTGATTAAAGTAACCCTAAAGAAAAAAGTGTCAGGGAATGAGATCCAGTAAACACGGGGAACATGCAGCGATTGTGTGCTGCGGAAATTTGTGCTGCATGCGTCTTCCCCGATTCTTAACCTTTCAGCGTGGTTACGACACTGTGCTCTACTCTCCGAACGTGAAGCGTATAAGGAAAGGGTAGAACTAGAAAAAAAAATATTTGACAGAAAATATCTCAATTTATTTAATCTTTGCTCACTCAAAATGTGTAATTTAATATAGTATGCTTAATGCTTACAGGAGTAATATTCTTGCAACATAGGTTTAACTTTTCTACCAGTTTGGATATATTTCTTAAAGTGAAAAAAAAGGACAAATATTGCTCAAAATCAGGGATCAAGGGACTTTCCGACTTTTAAAGTAGCGAAGATTTTTATAATGTTATTTACATAATTCTGAAAACTTTCGAGCCAATCGAAACATTAATGTGGGTTTTATTGCATTTTTTATGCATAATTTTTTTTCTGGAGTATTAACGGTAAAAGATTCATTTTAGAGCGGTACGATAAGGAATATTAATAGGGCCAATGATCAGCATACCTATATATTAGGATAACGAGAGGAACTCACCCGGAAAGTTTCTCCGGTCCAAAACTTTTAAATTTTTGAAATGGGCGGGTATGTTCACAAAGCTTTTGCCACTACTTATACATTAAAACCTACACTACGTTACATTTCACACCCAAGCCCAAAATCTTAAGCGCTTGCACCCCCTAGGCAGCCCAAATCAGTACTATAGGCCTAGTTTCGAAATATGCCTTGGCAAGTCCGATCACATGACTTTTTGTTTACTGTCAGCCGCTCCCTAAAAGAGGACTTCTTTCTTGAACGTTAAATTTGAACTGTCCGAGTCACGTAACAATTTATATTATTTATTATATACATATTTACATGATATATTTTCCGGTGTTTCTGGATCGTGTAGAAAAAAAAAAATGTTTGAATATTCGCTATGTCGCGATTATTTATACTGGGTGGGCCAATATTCGACCGGCAAATCCAGAGTGTTCATGAAATTCATCAAGAGTACACAAATTTACCATAGAACAGGGGTTCTGAGTCACTTTTCAGCGGTCCTGGGAAAGTCGGCCTCACTTAACTGTCGGTCCACATGTAATTTAAAAGGAATCATTTGCAAACATCATTTTCATTAAAAATTCCTTTTGTGTAAATCTTGATTTAATCTTATAAATAAAAATGAAATTCTGTTTGTTTGTTTGTTTGTTTGTTTGTGGATTTTAGTTGTATACAAATCCACAAAAATGGACCTATCGGCCTGAAATTTTGCACAGATATGTAAAATAATATAGAATAAATCATAGTCCACTTTAAAACTTTGAAAATCCACCCGTTCCCGGAATTTAAGAGATTTTTTATGTTCTCCATGCAAAAACCTTTCCGTAATTGTAACCCCTGTAGTGAAAAAAGTGTGAAATAAGAATCGTGGTTGCCATGTGTGGCGATTTTGCCGAATAAAATGTTTAAATTCTCAAAGTAAAAATAAAAGAATAATAATGATTTTTTTTTGTTAGTTTATATGCGTAAGGTTATTTTTTTCTAAATTATAATATCGTGTGCATGGGAAATCTGAGCAGGAATGTAATGCTTTACACGCAAAACAATAAGAATTGAAGATTTCGGAGGCTAATGTGTAAATTTTTTTAGTTTGGCGAAAAAATAAAATGGCTGAAATATGGATTTTGAGTAAGTGAGTTCTAGCGGTTTGCACAGTTTTCGGCTTGGCGTAATTTATTGAGAGCTTAAGGAAATAGATTTTTGAAAGCAAGTGCAAATGTATTATTAGAATACAGCGTTAAATTTTAACGATCCGTGAAGAAATAATGCAGTTATTAAGGGATTTCAAGCGACCTATCTTCAGAATTCTCGCCAATTGAGTAAGTACATTGATTTAAGTTGGGGGAATTCCGCCAAATTTCAGAAAATTGAAATCTTCTCATTTAGTACATCGGAGTAACGATGAATAAAACACGTTATAGTTGATAATTTAAAAAAATTCGGTTGTATTAAGGGATTCCCCTTTTCAAATAAATGTGTGCTTTACTTTTTAGCGGCCGAACCATTTCCATATTGATTGCTGCTAAGTCAATGCTTCGAATGATTTCCTGAAAAAACTCTTGCAAAATGGCGTATGTTGGCCCTTTGGCGAGTCTTAGATTTGAAACTGGATTTTATTTGAGACTGGGATATATAATGATACTGGTTATAGATAAAAATGAATGTTGGTATGTGTGTATGAGGTTGAAAAACTCCAGCACCGTTGCACTATGAAATTTGGTTCACCTAAGTCTTTTATCATTGAGAAGCTTTTTATGCTATCCGTTTTCCTCTAACTTGCCACTAGGTGGCGCAGCAGAACGTCGAATTCTATTCCGTTTAGCCGCTTACTATGCGAATATCGTCCAACCGATTTCGATGAAATTTGGTACACGCGAATATTAGAACACGGAGAATATTTTTCACTATCCATTTTGCTGTAACTTGCCGCTAAATGGCGCTGCAACGCATCAAATTCTATACCATTCGACCGATCAGCATAAAATTTTTTATACTTACACATTTGAGCAGGAAGAATACATTCTAACTGCGTTCCTTTTGATGTTACTCACCACTAGATGACACGGAAATGCATTATTATTTTAACTCGCCACTAGATGACGCTGCAGCAGGCCAAATTCTTGACCATTCAAACGGTCGCTATGAAAATCAGTATACATAGCTATTTGAACAATGAGAATATTTTGGCGTTATCCATTTTGCTATAACTCGCCACTTGACGGCGCTGTAGCAAATCATTACTTTAATTAACCACTAGATGGCCCTGCAGTGTATCACTTCTTGACTGTGCAAATGATCGCTATGAAAATAGGTATACATAGATATTTGAACACGGGGAAGAGTTTGGCGCTATCCATTTTCCTATAACTTGCCACTAGATTCGGCTGCCACTAGATTTCCCTATAACTTGCCACTAGATTTCGTGTCGCGTCAACACATGAACTTCAGGACTGTCCAGCCGATCGTCATGAAAATTCGTATACATCGATATCTGAATGCGAAGAATATTTTCGCCGTATCCGTTTTGCTAAAACTCGCCACTAGATTGCGCTACGCCGCATGGACTTCTGCACCGTACAAACGATTGCCTTGAAATTCGGTATGCATGATTATTGGACACAATATAACGCGATATCCATTTTGCTATATCTGTTTATTACAATGAATAGTAATCACCACAAATCGTAATATCAAAAAGTCCATTCATTCCCGTGCGAAGAACGGGTACTTCAGCTAGTAAATAATATAAATAAAATACATGTCTATGTAAAATTTATTATTTTTAGCTGGCAGCGGTCTGTAAAATATTTTTTTTTTTTTGCATTTGACGGTCAGATGATGTAACAAGTTGGGAATCACTGCCATTACATGGGGTCGGACACCACGTTGAGAGTCTGAAAAACGCAGGCAGGTTTCAACGTCACGCTCGAAAGGCCAAGCCTGGCGAGATATACAGCACGATGGAGCGAAAAAAATCGTAATTTATATCATCGGAACATAATAGAGAGGGAAATTTGCCATTGGTAATCACAAATAATTTCCAAAATCTACTTGTATAGTATGCTAACGAATGAACAAAATTGTACTAGTGCTGAGAATCTTTTGATCTAAAAATGTTACAGAAATTGCTATCACTCTAACTTGAAAAATAAAGTTTTAAATTGCTTAAATTCCTCCCATAATACCACAAAACAAATAATTTAAGATTCTTAAATACTGATTTAAAAAATTCCTTTGTGAAAGACAAATGCTAAATTTAGTTGTAAATTAATTGCAATTTTCGACGTATAAGGCTGAAATCTCTGAAAAAACTTTTTATTGGGGACGGGATCTTTGTAAAATTTGTGAAAGTGATTTACAAACTCAATTTCTGTAATAGCATCGTACATCACAGAAGAACCACCGTGATCTTCTGCATAAATTATTATGCAAATATCACAACAGGTTTATCCAGGTTATGAAATTCTACCATCAACGATCTATTAAAGGAGTTTTGAAATATATTAAAACTTAGTAAATTGGAAATCATATTTGCAGTTCAGTAATCTTGTTTTAGAGCTAACATTTCATAGGATCATATGTATTTTGTCTGGAGAGGATATTGCAGTGAAGAATGTCATTATTGAAGAGCACTATATGGAATCTAAGATGAAAATTTAAAAGGATGAGGATTATTGGTACTATACTAATCTGATTAATAAGTATGTTCTTGTTAATTTTCTAATGATTGGTTTTTTGGACTGTTTAGCAATCACTATTTTATATTTTAAATATTGGATTATAATATTCTTATCAAACCAGTACTTACTGAATTATCTTAGACATTTGTTCTAAGACATTGATGTGTGTCATTAAAGGTTTTCGCACTTAACATTGCTTAATCACGTAATCACAAGAATTCTCGGAATCACGAGAACTTACACTTTTTAAGCCATTTAACTCCTAGATAAAAAATCTGCAGTCACTCCACTCGACTTTCCGAACACTTACGATTAAGATCATTGCCAAGCATTTAAATAAATTTTAATCGATGAATAAATCAAACATATATAGCAAATTGAAGCTCAATCGAATGTGCCGTTGAAATGCTAGCGCACTTTCAAGAATTTCTTTCCATATGACATAATGTATAAGAAATCTCTATCGTAGTCCTGTAGAAAAAGTATAACTCCTATACATATCAAAATCAATACCGGTCTTACGATGGTGGTTTATAACATATATACCTAATTTGAGCTCAATCGAATGTACCGTTTAAACGCAAGCGGACTTTCAAGAATTTGCCCCCATAGGCCATAATGTAAAAGAAATTTTTGTCGCAGCCCTGTGGGAAAACGATAAGTCCTATACACACCAAAATCAATACCGGTCTTTCGACGATGGTTTATAACATATATACCCAATTTGAGCTCAATGGGATGCCCTGTTTAGGAGCTATCCTTTTCACTCACACACACATACAACTCTTAAAAATAGCATAAATGAATTCGGAAAATCTCAAAACGTGTAAAAACACCAAATGCGCGGGTATGTTTACAAAACTTTTTGACACTACTTATCCCTGAACTACAGACTTCTTTTTATGTTGTTGTAGTTGTCGTGACCAGGGATAGAAGATTTAACCATCCCCGGAAGATGGGTGCCCTTTCCCTGAAGCGTTTGGACTTCTGCGTTGGTCCCTAATTTTGAACCTATTCCAGAGGGCGGACCAAAACCCCTGAAATTGGCAACCCCCAGAGGTATCGTTTAACAACATGGAGGACATTGGACCCACGACGGATTTTACGTGCACCAGCTCCCATTAGCGTACATGGTACGGCAGCAGTCGAGCCGAGAGGGAGTTGGACCTCCTAAGCACGAGCCAAGCCGGATGCTGCTTCACTTGTCGTGTTCTTATGGGAACGAAGTTTAGCAGCCAGACTACTGCGTGAACGCCATTTATTATGGCAGCACATAATTGACTTGGATAGTCTGCGTTGCCCCCTATGAACGGACGGACAATTTAATACCCAAGCCCAAACCGGGTATCTTAAGCCCTTGCACCACCTAGACAGCCCAAGCCAGTACAGTAGCCCTAGTTTCGAAACATGCCTTGGCAAGTTCGATCACATGACCCTTTGTTTACTGTCAGCCGCTCCTTGAAAGGCGACGTCTTTCATGAACTCTATCTTGATGGAACTGGGGATTCACATGACAATTTATATTGTTTATTATATACGTATTTACATGATACATTTTCCGGTGCTTCTGTATCGTGTAGAAAAAAAAAATTGTTTGAATGTTTGCTATGTGGCGGTTAGTTATACTGGTGGACCAATATTCGACCGGATAATTCAGACTGTTCATGAAATTCATCAAGAGTATAGAAATTTACCATAGAACAGGGATTCCGAGTCACTTATCAGCGGCCCGGTGCCAGTCGGCCGCACTTAACTGTCGGTCCACGTACATGTAATTTAGAAGGAATCATTTGCAAACATCATTTTCATTAAAAATTCCTTTTGTGTAACCCTTGATTTAGTAAATAAAATACATGAGTATGTAAAATTTATTATTTTTAGCTGACAGCGGTCTGTAAAATATTTTTTTTGTATTCGCCGGTCAGATGATGTAAAAAGTTCACTGCCATTACAGGGGGTCGCAAACCACGTCGAGAGGTGAAAAAACGCAGGCAGGTTTCAACGTCACGCTGGAAAGACCAAGCTGACAAGCTATACAGCAGGATGGAGGGAAAAAAATCGAAATGTATATCATCGGAACATAATAGCGGGGAAAGTTGCCATTGGTAATAACAAATAAATTTGCAAAATCTACTTATGTAGTACGCTAACGTATATAGTACCAAAATCGACGATATTTCCACGCTGCGAATGCAACAGCAAGATGTAAATATTACTTCAATAACAATAACGCATGTGCGAAAGTCCAAATTAACAGTTCACTGCCATCAACTGGAGCAAGCATATGTAACGCAGTAGCTAGATAAAAAAATAACAATAATGTATAAAAAAAATTGCAAGATCTTTCGGACTTTTTCATCGAATAGAGAAATATCGAATTTACACTCTGTAACAAAAAAAAATCGACGCACCAAGAAACAATCATCCGATTGCTTCGTATGCATGAATGTTTTGAAGAGATATGCAAATCATTCAAATTTGGTGTCCAATGAATGAATAGTTTGATTTCTAGCGCATCCAGCAGACGTATATAAGGAGCAGTTCTTCAACGGTTGTTAAAACTTTCGGTTTGATTGCGATTCAGACGAC
Source organism: Cheiracanthium punctorium (assembly GCA_038373885.1). NCBI lineage: Eukaryota > Metazoa > Arthropoda > Arachnida > Araneae > Cheiracanthiidae > Cheiracanthium > Cheiracanthium punctorium. Next base: position 471,671 of record JAWZYV010004542.1, read on the forward strand.
CGTTCAACAACTTAAAAAATGCCTCGCTGCAGGATTCGTGCTCATTACGAGCAACTGTCAGAGTTTGACAGAGGTCTTATCATTGGATTGAAAGAGGCCGGTTGGACTAATCGGAGAATCGCTCGTCATTTGAGTCGAAGCGATGCGACGATTCGAAGATGTAGGCAAGGATGGGTGGAAAATGGCAGAGTGCAGCGTCAGGATGGTAGCGGTCGACCTAGGGCTACAACAGATCGTGAGTGCAGAGTGATGGTCCGATCAGCTGTCACAGCGCCTTCTTCATCTCTATCAACCATCAGACGTTCAACCCAAACACCAGTGTCTATCATGACCATTCACAGACGGTTGAGAGAGCGAAATATACGCTCGCGCCGACCGTTACGCCACCTGCCACTCACGCCTGCACACTGCCGAGCCAGATTACAGTGGTGCAGGGCTCGATCAGGTTGGAATGAAGCCGACTGGGGACGTATAGTCTTTAGCGACGAATCCCGCTTCCAACTGTGTCCTGACGATCATCGAAGACGTGTTTGGAGACCCACAGGGCAGAGGGGGGATCCTGCTTTCACTATTGCATCCCACACCGGCCCTCAACAAGGCATAATGGTCTGGGGTGCCATTTCCTTTGACAGCCGGACCCCTTTGGTCATCCTTAGAGGTACACTCAGTGCACAGCGGTACGTGGACGACATCCTAAGACCTGTTTTGCTACCGTTCCTTTTGCAGTGCCCTGGGCTGGTTTTTCAGCAGGACAATGCCAGACCACGTACGGCTCGTGTTGCTCTAAACTGTCTTCAAGCTTGTCAAACTCTTCCTTGGCCTGCCAGATCGCCAGATCTCTCTCCCATCGAGCATGTCTGGGATATGATGGGAAGGCGATTGCATCTGGCACGGACTGTTGATGACCTCGTTCGACAATTGGAGCGAATTTGGCAGGAAATACCGCAGGAGACCATCCGGGAGCTTTATCGGTCTATGCCACGCCGTGTGGCAGCTTGTATCCAGGCTAGCGGCGGGTCAACACCTTATTGAACTTTAACTCTAAAATACTCTTTGTAACTCTAAAATAAATTATTCAATTGTTCTGAAATTTTAATCATTTACTATTCTGTACATTGTCTTCCTATCCACCAATTTTCGTCTCAATCGGACACCTCCTTCTTGGTGCGTCGATTTATTTGTTATAGAGTGTAGAATACTTGGAGCATGAATCGCCCCTCAAAAAAATGTCGCCATGAATTGGGCTAAAGCACATTTTAGCGTTTGCTGTTTGATGACACCCGAAATATGTAGCAACCCTATTCTAAATAAATTAAATGACAGATACCGTTACAACAAAGAAACATCACTGTTATACAAGTGTGTCCCGCAATATAGTCAAGACTGCGCTGAGTATAAAAAACAGTAAGGTATGGGAATACCTTACTGTTTACCTATAAGGTATGGGAATACCTTACTGCGAAGCTGGCCGCCTTTTCGTCTAGTATAAAAGTAATCGGTATTAATACTTTCTGCAGTCGCAAAGGTTTAAAGTTCGAAACTGTCGTAAAAAAAAAAGAGTTTTTACAAAAAAATATATAAATTTTCGTAACACTGTAATGCATTTTCAAATACAACATAGCAACTTAAGGAGTATATTAGTGATGTCCCAGTTACATGATCTTTTTCTGCTGCAATAGAGCAAAAATTTCGAAAATATGGAAAAATTTCAAGTACACTATTTTTTTTTTAATTTTCACAACGTTTATAGTTTAATGTCTCGAATCAAATAATTTTATATAAAGTATGAATATCCATTAGTTTTAGAATTACTTGTATTAGACTGGAGATTAAAAAGTATATACACATTCTTCATGTTCATTTTTTACTATTTCAAGAGCCATAATTTAAGGCACCAGGAATCCCAAAAATGATAAAATAAAATCACGGAAGATTTTTGTATTGACTGAAACACTTGGACTGCGATTCAGAAAAAATGCGACAAACTTTAAATGAAGTGAAAATATTTAATCTTAATGCATTTAATATTATAAATTAGTTTTAAATAAATGCGTTACCTGGACAAGCTAAAGTGTATCTTGTGTAGCCCTCTCTCCCTTCTGGTCCACAAACTTTAAAAGCTGCTTCGGTAACTTGTTTGACACATCTTTCCATAGATTGCATGTCACATGGAAACTTAAAACAGTCGAAATCTTAATAGAGCTTTCCGTACTCACCAATGTTGCGGGATTGTGAATAGAAAGAGAAACCGTTAGCGGAGGCTCCATAGGTTCACATTCTTGCTAATTGATTAAGTAGATTTATTTTTCAATGTCAAAGCTTATGTCTGGAATGACAAGCTGTCGAGCAGGATTATTCCTCTTCACACAACTTCTTGCTTTGGAAATTCCCTTTAAGGATAGGGTTCGGACGTGCTGTTTTTCATCGGCCAACTTTCTAATAAGGATACTTTCGTGATTTGCGAAATCGGTGTTTCATGAAATCACAAGGTCTACTATTTTCGGTAGATGTTCCTCCAAGTAATTCTCGACTACAGTCCACAGATTTCTAGAACCATGGAAACGTTATAGATTCATTTTGATTGTGAAAAGAGAGATGCAGTACACTTTCACGATTCAGCTAAAATTAGAATTTCAGAAGAAAGTTCATATGCTCGAATGTAGTCTCATAATTCGACTAGTTACAGTGATCCATTTTTCGTGGGATATCACACGTTAGGGCATTTTTTCGTGATTACTATACTTTCCTTATTTGAAAGTAATGTAAAGAATTGAAAGTATTGTTACATATTCCGAAAAAAATCATCTTCTTAGATGGTGATTATAAATTTTCGTGGAAATTGACGTCACCATATTGAAGAATCCACAGCCTCACTTTCAACGAATCTACATAATTAACAGCGTTAAGGTTCAAGTATCATAAATTTTTGTCTCTTTATACCCTAACTTCAGAATGTATTTGTCGCTCGGGTCCGAAAAGTCCCATGCACGTTTCGCGCCTAAATTCTACAGCCTGCAAGTAATAGATTTATTTTCTTGGTTTATTTCATGTTGACTGTGTTCCTAAACAGTTATTTTGTTAGTAGAATAATCAAACAAAAGCAAAAAAATACACGATCTTGTTTATGTCATAAAAGCACAGATCAATCCAAAAAAAAAAAAGAAAAGAAAAGAAATATTTCTTACGAAAGATGGAAAAAAGTATTCAAGTATTTTTTGCATGTAATGACATTTTACTCACATAAAATACATTCATCGTCCATTTTACCTACCGAAGATGTACCACGTAACTAAAGGGTAATACGCGTGCTAGAATAACGCGTGCTAAAAAATAATTGACAAAAAATGTCCGCACTCAATTTATTTAATCGTTGCCTAATTAAAATAAATCATTTACTATCCTATTTTTAATGTTATAGTTACCGGAGCAATATAAGTTGGTAATTTCTTCTAAATTCAAGGTTTCCTGCAGTCAAAATTTTTGGATTAGTCTGATAAGATATTTTATAAACGGAAACGAGTCGAAATCGCTCAATTGGGAATATGCTTTCAAGTGTTACATGAAGTTGCGACAGTGTTTAACTTCTTTAACTCCTTTTGGAGCTATTTCCTAAAGTTAAAAAAAGGGACAAAAGATTGCTTAAAATCAGGGATCAGTGGATTTTCTCATTTTTAAAATCGCAAATATTTTTCTTTTCACTTTTTTACATAACTGAAAAATTTTGAGTAAGTCTCACCGAGTAATTCACTTCGAGTAAGTCACTTTTTTTTTTCATCATACCGTTTTCATTTTCTTGGAGTATTAACGATATGAGTTCTGTGTTAGAGTGGTACCAGCCGGAATCGTAATAGGGTGAGTGGTCAGCTAAATTATGTATTAGGATTGCAAGAGGAACTTTTTCGGGCATTTTGGAATTTTCCCGAAAATTCTTCTTACCCAGGAGTGACTGCACGTGAAATTTCAAAATTTGCCTTAGCAAAAGTGCTTTCAGATGACACTGCACGCACATCTCTACACGCTTCGACACTTTGCCTGCTGTCAGCCGCTCATTGAGGGCGGACTTCTATCCTGAAGCTTTGAATTTTTGTACCTCTTCACAGTGCTCGGTATATTATTATAGTATATTATATACAAATTTACATTTTATATTTTCCGGTGTTTCTTGATCGTGTAAAAGAAAAGGCTTGAATATTTACTGCGTCGTTGTTTGTCATACTGAGTGAACCAATATTCCACCGAAAAATTCAGAGTTTAGATAAATGGCATGGAGAGTATATAAATTTACCATAGAACTGTAATTCCGAGTCACTTCTCCGCGGACCTGTGCCAGTTCTCTGGACTTTATTGTCGATTCACGTACACGTAATTTAAAAAGGAATCATTAGCAAACATTATTTGCTTTAAAAAATACTTTTGTGTAATGCTTGATTTCTCTACTTATTATAAAAGAAGGTGTCTGTGTGTCTGTGTGTGTGTGTGTCTGTCGGCAGCGTTACGGACAAACGGCTACACCTAGAAACACCAAATTTGGTACTCGGGAAGATGTAAATATATAGTTGTGCACCTCGAAGCGATTTTTTCAAAATTCGACCTAGAATTTTTTTTATTTTATGTTTTATGCGATTTTGTGGCATTTTTTCTCGCCTAATTCGTAATAACGGCGGAAATTACGCTCGCAGCAAAACGGCATTTGTATCATCGGATAGAGGAGGAAATTTTCTTTTAAAAACAGTTTGTTCTGAATACGTAACATGATTTACCGATTTTTAGGAATTTTTTTACTAAGCATCTGCTTCGCGATTGTTTTTCGTAAAATAATTTTAAAACTGTCGCATCTTGAATTCTATCCGTCATAACTTTTAGATATTTTGACAAATCGTGAAACATTCTTTTCTCCCTCTTTTAAAATAAAAACGAAAAAATTATGTAAATTAGATGATTTTTTACGAATTTTAATGCAGCCTAATGTTTAGAATTTAATAGCATCAACGCGATCTTACGCCATTCATTACATTGCGATCACGGCACGAGAATTTATGTTCGGTTGTTGCCACAGAAAGGATTAGAAAAAAGGATTTTTTCAACCAATCGAGTTTTTAAATGGGATATCAGAATTTCAATTCGCAAGTGAGGATCTATGACGTCAAATGCTTTAAGATACGTAAAAATTACTCCATAATTTTAACTCATTTATTCCAGCTCTATTTTCAACACAGGGAGACGATATTTTGATTAAAATTTACTGTAGAAATAAACTAAGAAATTCACGATTATTATTATTAGAAGTGGTATTTTAATCCGGTGCTTATTTAAAAATTGAAATGTTTTCACGGCGCTGAAAATGTTCATTTTAAAAGTTACAAAGTTCGTTTCAAAGCGCGATATATTAAATTTTTTCTATTTACTATTTTTATTTTTGGCATTTAATTTAGCGCAGGCGTTGCCTAACATACGCATGCAGGTTGCGAGTATAATTTTATTTTAACGTTGAATTACGTTCCTCCATAAAGGTTACATAACGCAAAGTTTTAATGATACCGTTTGAAAACAATTATGCGAAATATCGAAATTAACTCCCTCAACCTACCGGGGTATCCTTTACGGCAGTCAAACAGTGACGTCATAAATAAAAAAATGCGTGAAATTTGTAAACTCTGCAACTCTAACGCCCTGTCACAATTAAAGTGGGAATAAGTAGCTCCTCGAGATTACACAGTTTGATGTTTTTCAGGAGACAGGACTATGGAGGATATAAAAGATATCGATATATTAGATACATGGATAGTTAAAATGGCACCCCTTGGATATTTTCTCCCCACAGTAAGATGAAATGGTTTGCGGCGCTAAATACGCCCATCTTATAAAACTATGTATAAATTAAATATATATGGAGAGTTTCCTTAATGGCAACCATTATGTGAAATGATTATTATTTATGCTAATGCGTAAATTGCAAAGAATCGCCACAGAATCAAAAGATCCCATTGAGGCCAAATAATCTAAGCTGTTTCTTTAAAGGGAGCCTTGAAGAGGGAGAAGCGAATATAGATAGTATTAATGTACGTAATAGGTAGTATTATTAGATTTGTAAAGATAATATGAATAAATCGCAATGTACCACGTTAATAAATATTTCATGAAATTAAAAGTGTACCTTTTTCAACGGTTGTCTTACAACCAACTAAACGAAAAGTAATTCTAATTTACGTTAATATATCCCGCAGTAATTTCAACAGAGGAGATTACTTGAACTTTTTTAAAAATGAAATTCTGTTTTGTCACATGCAGATATGATTTTAGTAGTAAAATATTCCCTTCTTCCCGTATGAAGAAAGGGTGCGCAGCTATTTTAAAAACATCTCTTGAAAATAGCATAAATGAATTCAGAAGCCCTCAAAGCGTGTCAATACACCAAAATCTCGAAGTCGAATTTTTTCAGGATTACAATACTTTCCTTATATGGTACATGTTCGGAAAGAGATAAATGGTGCTCCATTTCATGTAGTGTCTTAGGTATTTAATGCTACAACTTGAGCCTAAAAAACAGTATGATGTAGAAATAAGACCAGGTGCGTAGCCAGGAAATTTTTTCGGGGAGGGGATATGAGCCTGGAAATTTTTTCGAGGGGTATATGAACTTACATATGCATAAATAGACGGAATTTCATCGCTAATCCAAAAATTTCGGGGGGGGGATATATCCCGATATCCCCCCTCTGGCTACGCCCCTGAATAAGACATTTTGAAAGCCAGGAGTTCTCTGCAAACCATTAAGCTTTCCACTTTTTTGATAGTGAATGACACTGACGTAGTTTTTTGAGTCATTATACTGCAATGATCAGGTTAGTACTCATGACACAAACTTTACATTAAGAGTCAAATAATTGTGCTCTTTTTTTTTTTTAATTCCACATCACGAATAATTTCGAATTACACATGTAAGGAAAATTTTCGTTTCCTACCGTGCGAAGAACGGGCACGCAGCTAGTAATAAATAAAATACATGCTTACGTAATATTTATTATTTTTAACTGACATCATTCTGTAAATTCTTTTTTTAACACTTTCCAACAAGGTTGAAAAGTGTTTATGATTTCGGTTTGTCTGTCTGTCCGTCCGTCCGTCCGTGCTCTAACTCCCGTACATATACATCGATTTCGACGAAATTTATATATGTTATTCTTACCTACTGTGCCATGTACCCTATTGAAAATGATCTATGTAGCATTTATAGTTTTTCTACAGGAGCACTCAAAATATTTCCGATACATTGCGCTCTATGGGAAGTTATTCTTTAAAGCGTATCATCGTAGTTACGCTGATCCCTGACTTCAAGATAAAACTTCTTCCGCCATTATTGCAAAAAGATTACAAAGTTAACACAAAAAACTTAATAACATCTACACCATTTGTTCGATCCGCTTGAAATTTTGCATGAATATGTATAAAAATATAGAAAGTAATATGCGCTACTTTAAAAATCTGAAAATCCACCCGTTCCCTCATTTTTAAGTGATTTCTCGCTATTTTCAGCTCCATTTCATTTCCGAGAGTAAAAATGTTAATCATTTGAGTGACAAAATTAGCTCTTGCATGTGATAATTACTTCATAGTGACGTCACACTTAACAAGCTTTTTCCAGATTTGTATGTTAATTAATTTATTTATTTTAATAAAATGATTTCCTCGCGTATGTTCACTGTGAAATGAAATCGTTGAATGGGAAAAGTTTGCGGACATTCCCACAAGAGCATAAAATTCGATTTTAGTATACATAATAAAAATTGAACATGAAGTTATTTATTTTAGGTGGACGACGATTAAGTTTAAGTGTAGACATGTTTTCGTCAAACTTTTTTAGCACCAGAGTGCTATTAATTTCAACCTTCCTTTTTGTGTAGATCTGATTTCGGTACAATTAGCAAGTCGAGTCACTTTTCAAATATGTTTGCCAATATAACGTGGAGGGGGGGGGGCTTTATATATTGTTGAAAGTCGCACAAGGTTTGCAATTTTTGATAAATGATTGCTAAACTGGGTGCCAAAACGCGACAATTTATTATAAACTAGCTGCTACCCGCGACTTCGTCCGCGTCGGCTTCAGAGTTAGGTCCCAAAAGAAATGAAGCATGTGTGAATAACACATATGTTTGCGACAAAAGAAACTGCATTTAAATATTATTTGCTTTTTACTTATTTTATATGAAGTATAATGCGTGGTAGTATACTTCATTTAAAATAAGAGAGTAAGCAGAGTTACTAAATTTAGATTTTTTTCAGGCATTTGGCGAATATATTTACGACAGTATTTGCTAACTGTTTTTGTTGTTCTTGTGAAAGAAATATTTATGCTATAGCATGAATTTTAGCCTACGTTAATCAGGAATAGTGCAGCTTTTTCTTAGCGAAAAAGTTTTAGAATCGGCTCTATAGTTACAGAGATACCCAGAGAGCGTAATTTATTAGAATTATTTTGAGTGTTCCTGTAAAGGAACTATTTGCACTACATGTATGAATTTTAGCCTATAATACTCAAGAATAGTGTAGCTTACTAACAGTGAAAAAAGTTTTGGAATCGGTTCAGTACTTACAGAGATACACATAGAGTATAATGTAATTCTTATGAGTATCCCTGTAAAAGAACTATTTGTGATATATGCATAAAAGGTAGCCTATAACACTCAGGGTCCCACCAGTTTCTAAGAAGTTCTACTCTCAAAACTGGAAGGCTGAAAGTGCCAGGTTCAACCCCTGGTCGAGCCTGTCGACCTAGCCGCTCGCAGTTTTTCGCGGTTTTCTCCAAAACCTCGCGTAAATACGGGCTAGGATCCCTTAGAAAGTTCCCCACAGAGGAATAACCGATATAGGCCTAGGACCCTAGTGCAGTCAATGGGTCTTAATCCAAAAACAAACAAACAATAATACTCAGGAATAGTGTAACTAAGTTTTAGAATCGGTTTAGTAGCTATAAAATTTCCATACAGCGCAATACATTAGAATTATTTTGAATGTTTTTGTAAAAGAATTATTTATGCTATATGCTTGAAAGGTTGCCTGTATGTTAATCCAGGGCATAAGCTATCTTCATTTACGAATTTTTCCAAATCCGCTCAGCAATTTGTTTGTGATTCGGTCAAAAACATCTAAACACACAAACGTGCACCTTTTTTAATGTCTATGTCATTTTATCTCTCAATACCCTTATTGAAAAATGTGCCCCCAAAATGCGACATAATAAAGCGACATAATTTTACATGTATTTAAATACTATTAGTTCACAACAGCTTTAATAGCGAGATTAAAGCAATCTTTAGTCTCGATATTGTTACACTATTTCGTAAGCTGTAGAATATGCTCCACATTTTTTTTTTACATATACTCAAATGTTATTAGTTCACAACAGCTTTAATCTATTGTTACAATATTTCGTAAGCTGTAGAATATGCACCACATGTACTTTTCTATAAATAGGTTACACTCATAAAAATTTCAACTTAGGGTTACCAGGCGCAATACGCGAAAGATGAGCGATAAAATGCCAAGTTAATTAATATAGTTTTAGTATGGCAATAATAAAACTAAAAAATTAGGGGGGTTCAGGGGGATCTACCCTGACGAAGCTCGAACAGCCGAGTTTTTATATTATTGGTAGGATTTGGAAATTTATGAAGTTTAAGAAACACATTTGGACTTTTCTTTCTAATGCTTTTTAATTTGGCGTAAAATCAACATAATTTCCTTACCATTTCATGTTTTTCAAAAGCATAAATCATTTTGTGCGGGCGATAAAACGGTTTTTAATTAATAATTAGAAAAGTATTTAAAATTTCAACATTCTGAGCCTCAGGCGCACAGTCATGGGCTTCTATGCTCAAATTTTCAAAGCTCTGCTTTCTGCAAATTTGTCTGGAGAACATTCATTTTTATTATAATTGATAGATAGATTTGGCATAAAACTGGCATAATTTCCGTGGAGTTTAATGTTTTTCAGATGCACGCACGCGCTTCTTTATTGAAGCAATAGCATTCTTGTTAGCTCAAAACATGAATCATTTGATTGATACGGGCGGAACTCGCCAAGCATGGCAACGTAAAAACGGTTTTTAATTAAAAATTTAAAAAGTAATGAAAAATCTAAAATTCTAAGTAGCCTATAACCAACTTCAGGGTCCCATCTATATCTAAACCTAAATTCATCATAATTTATTCAGCGGTTTAGGCGTGAAAGCGTCATAAACAAACAAACAAACAAACTCACTTTCGCATTTATAATATTGTTAGTATTAGCTGAAATTTCGGGCTCGGGCTTGGACACCCACTTAAATAATTTCGAAATGCATCCTAACCGATTGCATCCTAATCGATTCAGCGGTTTAGGCGTGAAAGCGTCATAAACAAACAAACAAACAAACTCACTTTCGCATTTATAATATTAGTTAGGATATATTTTGAGTATAGTTAGAAAACGCCTGGCGAATATTGTAAAATAGTTTTAGTAGGCGATTTCAATATAGATTTTAATTACGAAGAAGTGTTTTATAGAAAAGTGAAGACAAATACGGCACACATCATAGATTATGATGCACTTTCCAAATGGTATTTATAAAGGTGAAGTGTAGTTTGACTATGCCTGGCGAAAATTGTTAAACAGTTTTGGTAGGCGATTTTAATATAGATTTCTATTCCGAAGAAGTGTTTTATAGAACAAAGAAGAACACGATAAACACGATACACTCATGGATTATGATGCTCATTCCAAACAGTATTTAAAATGTCTACGAGGTATAGTTGGAATAGACCTATAGTTCGAATATGTCTGGTGAAGATTTTAAAACAGTATCAGTAGGCGATTTTAAGATGGATTTGGATTCTAAAGATGTGCTTTATGGTTCAAGAAAGAGTTGATTCTATTTTAACGCCCCTACTTTCGCCAACCTAAAAATTCCCCGCACTTTGGTGAGCTTTGAAGTCATGGGTCTCTAGGAGTTATGCACAACTTTCAACGCTCCCTAAACACCTACATGAAAATTAAGTGAACAAATTAGTGATAAACGCACTAGTTAAGGAATTTGAAGACACTTAATTATTAAAACTACATTAATTGGCAACCCAAAATAATAAAAAAATGCAACCGAATGCTGTATTTACAGGTTGTTCCAAATCGCCATTTTAATTCTAAATTACAATTGCCACATAAATACAAAAAATTGTCATAGTTGCTGTATCTGTTTAATGATCACCACCTTGGCGAGAGTTGGGGCGTTAAAGTAGAAATCAACCCAAGAAAGACAAGCATGGCACACTCATGGATAATGATGCACATTCGAAACAATAATTAAAACGGTGAAGTATAGTTGTAATATACTTGGCGAAGATTGTAAAATAGTTTTAGTAGGCAATTTTAAGATAAATTTCAATTCCAAAGATGTATTTTATAAAACAAGGAAGAAAAATACTGCTCACTCATGAATATAATGATACACTTTCCAACTTTATGGAATAAGGAAGAAAATAGGGACGATGCAAAAATTATGATACGCTTTTAATATATAGTACTTTGGTGCGTATTTAAAATCTGAAAGGGTTTGAGATTTTCTTCTTTATTTTTTTTCCAGAGCCCGTTGCAATTGCCTTCACAACGGGCTTCGACTTCTAGTTTTAGAGATATTCTGCTAATTGAAATGAAACAAAATTGATATATGTTGTTAAGGATTGCAAGATGAAGCTTTCCATGGAAAAGAATGTCTGTATAGTTAAAGAGTTCTTCTAGAAGAGCATTGAAATTAATTCCATTACAATATGGTCAATGGCAGTTTAGAGAAAAGTTGAAAGTTTAGAGAAAAGTCGCCAATGTTGGCGACTTATGCGATAAATTGCCAAATATGATACGAAAAAAAAAAATGCTTTGAAAAATCAACCGAGATTGGCGATATTTTCATTATTTGGCGGTAAATCGAAAAACATCTAATGTGATAATATTAAGCTATGACGATTTCTTTGGTAATTTTGAAAATTCGATACTCGCGCTGTAATCAACTGATTTAGTGCATTGTGTATCGTTAAGGAATGGCTAAGGGCTATCTGCGTAGGATTGGGAGTGGGGGTTGCGTTAGTGGAATTTCGCCCACAGATGAAAATCCGTTAATGCGTAAGAACCCAAAACGGGTTAACGGATTTACATGAAACAAAATTGGAATCTCTTTTGCAGGGTCTCATAAAATTGCATTTATAGTGATAATACAAATTATTTTATCTCCGAAATCTCGTCAGATTTAAGAAAAATACATCACCAAATTTGGCGCAAAAATATTTATGTGTTGGAAAGTGTTTTATAATCAATGTGTTTGGCATGATTTATCTTTCTTGTTTTTTTCTATTTTCGCCTCTCCGCAGGTGTAAAAAGTTGGGAATCACTGCCTTATCCAGTAGAAAACATGGGGTCGCAAACCACGCTTAGAGGGTGAAAAACGCAGGCAGGTTTACATCTCGTTCGAAACATAAAGGCTGCCGACATATACAGTAGTATGGAGCAAAAAATACAAATTTATATAATTTAAACATAGCGCGGGAAAGTTGACATTGGTCATAGTAAATAAATTTGAAAAATATTAAAGTAATCGGTTAATATTTTCTGGCGAGTGTCTGTTAGTTCGAAGATATCGTAAAAGACAGGGCTTTTATTAAAAGTATTTCATTATTCAAACATAGTAATGTATTTTCTAACATAACATAGGAACGCGAGTTGTATGTTAGTAAAGACCCTTTAATTTCATTATGGTGAAGTCATATCTTTTTCTGCTGCAAGAAATCCAAAATTTCGAAAAAATGGGGAAAATTCAATTATCCGGATTTTTTTTTTTTTTGGTTCTTTTTTGTTTTTTTGTTTTTTGTTTCTAAATTTTCACAACGTTTATAGTACAATCTCTAGAATTGAAGAAATGTATATTAAATTTTTAAAATTACTTGTCTTAGACTGGAAATTATAAAGGTATTTACCCATTCTCCATGTTCACATGTTTTACTACTGCAACAGACATAATTTAACGCAACAGAAATCACAAAAATGATAAAATAAATTTAAGGATTTTTTTCTTTAAAAAAAAATAAATATTGATTGAGACAGATAGATTTTGAATCACGACATGCGAAACGGACTTGAAATCAAGTATGAATATTTAATTTTGATGAGTTTTATAGTGCAGCTTGCTTACAATTAAAGCCGTTATTCCTCGTGAGGCTAAAGCGTGTCTTATGTAACCCTCCTTCCGTTCTGGTCTATAAACTTTAGAATCTGCTTCTGTAACTTGTTTAGCGCATCTTTTCATAGATTGCGCGTGACATGGAAATTTATGAGAGCCGAAATCTTTAGAGCTTTCGATACTCACCAATGACGCGGGATCGTCAATAGAAAGAGAAACCGTTACAGGAAACTCCGTAAGTTCAGATTCTTGAGGAGCGTTTAAGTCGATGTAATTTTCAGAATCAACTTTTATGTCGGGAATGATAAACTGTCGAACAGGATTATTCTTGTTCGTACAACTTCTTGCTTTGGAAATTCCATTTATGGCTAGAATCCGGACGTCCTGTTTTTAATCGGCCAACTTTCCAACAAGGATATTTTTATGATTTCTGAAATATACGTTTCGTGAAATTAAAAGATTTTATTATGTTCGGTAGATGGTTTGGCAATTTTGTTGCACAAGGTGTTAATAAGATCAGTTTTAACCTATATGCCTCAGAAACATAGACTCAACGACGACGGAGGAAAAAGCACTGGCAATCTTCGAAAGAAAGGTTCTAAGAACTATTTTTGGTGCCGTTTTAGAAAATAATACTTTGAGGAAAAGATATAACTTTGAAATCTGTAAAACCTATAAAGATGACGACATTATTAAATACATAAAACTGAATAGAATGAGATGGGCAGGTCACCTTCTGAGAATGAGTGCTGAGAGAACTGCTCTTAAGGTCTTCAATGCCACTCCTTTTTGTAAAAGACCTAGAGGAAGACCAAGAAAAGATGGAGGGACAGCCTGGATGAGGATTTTGTCAAACTGAAAATAAGAAACTGGAGGTCCATTGCAGGGAAGAGGGTGGAATGGGAAAGATTTCTGAGGAAGGCTAGGGCCCACAAGGGGCTGTCGTGCCAATGTTGATGATGATGAGATGGTTTGGCAAGTAACGAGAATTCTTAACTACATTCCATAGATTTCTAGAACCATGGAAATGTCATGGATACATTCTAATTGTGAAACATTTGATGCAGTACATTTTCACGGTGGATCAGCTAGAATGAGAAGTTTAGAAGAAGGTTCATCTGTTCCAATATAGAGTGAGAGTCTCATTATTCGACTAGCAGTAGTGATCCAACCTTCGTGGGACATTGACTAGCGCATTTTTTCTTATTCGGAAAGTATTGTAAAGTATTTAAAGTATTGTTCCATGTTCACAATAAAAAATGGTTTTCTAAGACGGTAATTAAAAAATCCATGGAGTTTGTCCACGCCACGTTGAAGAATTCAACCAAGCGTCGCTTTCAACGAAGCTACATATTTTAGAGCATACAGATTCAAGCAACATGAATTTTTTTCTCTTAATACTGTGACTTCAGAATGGATTGGACCCTCGGGTCCTCTATGATGCACGCATGCTTCACGCTTAAATTCTGTTGCCTGCAAATAATAAATTCCTTTTCTTTTCTTATTTCGTGTCCATTGTGTTATTAAAAGTTATTATGTAAGTGGAAAAATCAAATAAATGTAAAAATGTACTCACACAATCTTGTTTACAACTATGTCTTAAAAGAACGGATAAATCTAAAATTAAGAAATTATTTCTTAAGATAGATATGCAAAAAAGCATTCAAGTATTTTTTGCATGTAACGACATTTTACACAAATAAAAGTACATTCACCGTCCTATTTACTTTTCGAACATGTACCGTCTGAGGAAAGGATAGTACGGGCTCTAGAAAAAACTTTATTACATAATATGTCTGCACTCAATTCATTTAATCTTATCCCACTTAAAATAAGTAATTTAATATTCAATTTTTAATATGAAAGCATTGGTGCCAAGCATTACGGAATATAATTAACCACTTTTCCTAAACAGTAATCTTTTAAATAAATTTCTGAAATAGTTACCAAGCCTCACCTTTAGTTCAAAAGTTTTGCTGTACTTTAAACAGAGAACTACTGTTCACCAATAGTGGTTAATCATTTTCCTTAATACTTGGCCCCTACGTTATAGTTAAGTTACCTTAGTAATCCTATTGCAGCATAAGTTGTTAAATTGGTTCACCCCATATTTCGCCGCCAGATCTTTCCCACGCTCTACCCCCCTCCTGATAAATTCCCAGTGAAGGGAAAACTACAGCTTGGACTGCCACTTCAGGCAACGACTCCTAGATATACAATGCCTGAGAACAGAAAATTTTACGCCATCACTAGGTCCACTAAAGTGACGTCATCACACATTTTTTTTTCAGAAAGTAAAATTATTCAAAGTTTGTGGTGACTTTACTCTCGCATAAAACATTTTAATGATTTAAGATAGAAAATTTGATTTTACGACAAATAGGAAATTTTAACTATCACTAATTATATAATATGATATAGAAATAGATCATCATAAATTATTTTTTATCAGAAATGTATTTCAATTTTTATCTTCAACTTAAGATATCTTCTAAAATTTGTATCATTCACCAGAAATATTAAATAGTTTTACTTTGTGAAAGTAACGCTGTGATAATGTCATCTTAGAAGACCTGGCAATGACGTAAAAGCTTCTGTTCTCAGGCCTTCTGTATCTAGGTGCTGTTGCTTCAGGTCGCCGACTTCTTATCTTAAAAAATTAACTAACCTTTTTCCCTGTTCAAACTTCCCTTGTATGGTTGTCTAGGGATTTGTTTAGTAGTAGCTGAATTAAGCCCACTTGAAATTGATTTTCCGTGTAAACCATGCGGATTTTTTAAAATTTCAGCATTCGTTTTCGCGTTTAAATTTTTGAAGCATATTTTTGAAACTGGATATATTATACACTGCTCAAAACAATTAAAGGATATTGCGGTTCTACGTGGATCTTGTGGCTGGGAAACTTTTTAGCTGATTGATACATGGTCGACAGACGTAGAAGGTTATATGAGATAAATTACGCATGTTTGGCAGAAAAAAATGCATTTTATTGCGCATTTGTGTAGAAACGGAAAAAAACACAATTTGTGCATATGAGAAAAAAGAATAAGAAAAGGTGTTTTCTTCAAAGGAAATCATTTTCAGTAGGGGGTATGGTTTCCACGGACAGCCAGCGACGTTGAACACCTTTGAGGCATGGAGTCAATGAGGCTATTAATCACGAGTTGGGGTATTCTGTCCCACTCTTCCAGAAGAGCTCTTTCCAGTTCTTGGAGAGTTTGTGGGGGTGGTTGGCGGCCAGCAACTCGTCTTCCTAGAGCGTCCCAAACGTGCTCTATTGGATTCATGTCTGGAGAACACGCTGGCCATTCCATTCGTACGATTCCTTCCTCGAAAAGGAAATCCTCCACCAGGTTAGCACGATGTGGCCTGCAGTTATCGTCCATTAAAATGAAGTCATCTCCGATTTCTGCAGCGTAAGGGACTACAATAGGTCTGAGGATCTCATCCCTATATCGGCGACCAGTCAGAGGTCCATCTCGAATGATGTAGAGGTCTGCGCGCCCGTCAATGGAGATGCCACCATACACCAACACTCCCCACCGCCAAAGCTGACACTTTCGTGCACGAACGCAGGATTATTCCTACTGCCACGGTCCCTCCAGATGAAAATACGCCTATTATCAGGATGAACTGAAAAACGGGACTCGTCAGAAAAAAGAACATTGCTCCATTCATTTCTCCTCCAGTTCACATGCTCTGTTGCCCACTCCCTGCGGTCGCGACGATGCCTTGATGTTAGTCTAACACATACCATCGGTCAGCAAGCATACAGACCTACACCATGGAGCCGGTTTCGGACAGTCTGAGTTGAAACCGTGGTGCCAGTAGCCGAGCGAAGGTGTTGTTGGAGAAGAGTAGCGTTCATATTCCGGTGTCTCCGAGCCGTTAACACTAAATAACGATCTTCATTGGGCGTTGTTGCCCGTCTACGACCTTGCCCTGGTCTTCGGCCTGCACTTCCAGTCGCCAAAAACCGGTTCCAGATCCTGGAAATCACACTTTGTGACACTCCAATGGCTTGCGCTACTTCGGCTTGAGTTTGGCCCCCTTCTAACCTACCGACAACTCTCCATGCTTCTGAATCGGTTAAATGACTTCGCTGAGACATCGTACTCATCGAAACAAAGCAGTCACTGAATGCCGATCATCCTTGTCTTCATTGTCTTTTATTCAGTTGAAAGTCCAATTTCATTCGCTGCCGCTGAAGCGACGTTTTTGACGTCGAACTCAAAATTAGCATACTCCACAGTTTGAAAATCAGAAAAATTTGCATTTGTGATTTTCTTCCATTTTCGGCAAAAAAAAAAAAATTCGCTTATATCTTTATTTTATATAAAACTTACTCGTACAATATCCTTTAATTGTTTTGTGCAGTGGATTTATACGCACTTAACTATTTCTCATTGGAATATTTTCTTCCTAGCTTTTAAAACATTTATTTTACAGCTGTTTAAAATATTTTCGGGTTTTTTGAAATTGCACTGAACATAATCGAATACTAATTTCATTAAACTTTTGTAATCAAATAATAATCATTAACTAATAATTGAAAAATATTAGTTAGCATTAATGAAACAATCAAAAATCTTTGAGTATTAGATAAATTTTCAAGTACATTATTGCAACATTTTTTCTCAATTTTTATTTTTATTTTATAGGGGTGATTTTTAACTTACGCTTCAAAAAACATTCGAATAGCTGAAAACAGTGAATTGCAAAACAACAATATTACACAAAATACTATATTTATCAAACATTAAAGACATTTTACAGGTTTTTTTCTTTATTTAAAGATGTGCATTTGAGCTAAAGTAAAATGCAGATATGCTCAAATGGAATAACAATTATTGCATCATTCAAGTATTTATATCTATATATAGATAGATAGATATATTACGAAAGATGAATGAACCATAAAAATATTTTTTTTCGGTGAAAAAATAATTTGCATTTATTTTACAAGAAAGTATACATTTTCTTCCATTTCTAAAAATTACGAACTGCTAATGAACATTACAGCGCCATCAGAGCAAAGGCAAATTATCATTAATAAAAATTTTAGAGTTTATAAAATTTGTAAAATGCAGCATACATTAAAAAATATATATTTTCGAAATAAAAGTGGATTTTAAAAAGTTAACAAACTAGAATAAGGTGGACAAATAAATTGGGTTAAAGATAGGAGACTTAAAAGGTTTTCCAATAAAATTTAGTGATGTACAATTAGTTATTGGGCCTCACCATGTCACAGTGGTTATGTCACTGAAAATGGTAGACGGCCGAAGTCTGAAGGTCCCGGGTTCAAGTCCTATCGTGCGGCGGTCGATTCCACGGTCTGGAGCTTTTGTCCAGATTTAATGTGAATAAGCGTTAGAATCCCTTAAAAAGTCTATAGCCAAGGCTCCCTCTGTAGGCATATATTCCTCCATATATAGGCATATAATACTGTATACTTTTTTGTGCCTCTCCCTAAATTATGACTGTGTTCTCCGAAAAGTACGTGTTTCAAAATTTCTGAATATCCATTTTAGGTCAGTGTTTTTGCCGAAAATAAAATTCGTTTTTCAAAAATAGGACTCGGAAATTTCACTGATTTTTCAAATCGTCTTTGAAAGTAATTATTATTTGGTACATGGAGACAGCCTTTACGCCTATAAATTAGGCTTTTTAGTTTTCATAGTTCAGAAAAAATCAACCTCTTGCTACCACTGTGTATTGAGCTATAAAGTTATAAATTCATTAGAATCAGACTACGTTATAAAGATATAATAAAATTCCTCATCCTACTTAATGTCTGTGTTAATTGTAGCTGCTAATATTTACTACTCTCCTTATTATTAAATAATTAACAACAAAAATTAAAAATAACGAAAATATTTTTTTAAATTTATTTTTAAGTTCATCTTCTGAGAATGCCGTCATGTGTTGTCGGCAATTAATTAAATACTATCTGCGTGCCCGTTCTCCGCACGGTAGGGAACGAAACTTTTTCTTACGTGTATAGTTCGAATTGATTCCAGTGATTTGGAATCTAAAAATAAGCAAAATGATTTGACTCTTGGCGTAAAGTTACTCATTAGGTATTCGTAAAGTTAGTATAAGTACTGGCCTGTGACCATTGTTAATATTATGACGGAAAAAACTATGTCGGTGTCATTCACGATCAGAAAAGAAAAGCGTGACCGTTTGCAGAGTGAAAATTCCTAATTTTCAAAATGTCTCATTTCTGCATCATACTCTTTTTTAGATTTAAGCTATGCCATTAGTACCTTAGATACTACATGATGTGGAGAACCGTTTTATTTTATAATTAACTAGTTGTGTACCCGCTCTTCGCAAGGCAAGAGGAGAACATTTTCCTAAAATGCGATCATAACTACTTGTGACAAAGCAGAATCTCCAAGAAAAAAGGAAGTTCTGTTAGAGTCTTTCCTGTTGGAACTACCGCGGGATATATTAAGACGACGTAGAATTACTTAATGTTTTGTTAGCTGTGATGTAATACGGCTGTTGAAAAATGAATAGAAGACTTAATTTCACGAAATATTAATTAATGCGGTATATTCTACTTTGATCAATATTGCCTTATCATATCTACTTACTATTACTTATACTATCTTTTACTGATACCAATACAATATCTTTTCGTTCTGCAACCGTTAATGCTTAATTTAAAGAAACGGTTTAGATACTTGCCACGAATGTAGTCTTTTACTCTTTTGTGATTCTTTGCAATTTACGCATTAGCATAAACGATAATTATTTCACTTTATTGTTGGCACTCAATCAGTTCTCCATAAATTTTTACGCATTATTCTTGTCAGATTGGCGTATTTAGCACCAGGGCCCTATTATCGCACGGGCAAATCAGGACTTTGCCTAGGGCCCAGGCTCGAAATGGCCCCCAATTTCAAATGTTGCTCTTTTGTTATAACAAAATTTTATGAAAAATAAAACAAATTTCATAGATGGGGGGGGGGGGCTGTTGGTCATAATCAGGTCCTGTTTAACACCGCTATATATTTCTTGTTATTCGAAAACGTGACCCGTTTAAAATCTCAATTTAAAATAATGCTGGATAATTCACGTTAAAAACAGCATTCAATTATTTTTCTGGGAACGTAAAATAAAATATAGAATTATTTCATGCGTGGCGTATGTTTTGCTTGTGAGTCCGTTATTCTGATTGAGTATCGAAAGGGGTTTTAAACTCGTGACATCAAAATTTCACGTGCGAAAACCCCGTTATTTTAAAGTAATTTTATTTATTTTTTTTCAACTAGCAATTTTAATCATCGTTACTGTCTCCAAGACAACCAAACCGCAAGATATAATACCGAAATTTTTCAGCATCTGCTATTGAAATGGAAATCCTTCCTTACTTAAAAATTTGTAAAAAATCTCCTAATTTATATTTTCCTCTGGTTTTCCTTTTAAAAGAGGGCAAAATGTATGCTCCGTCATTTGACAAAATATAAAAAAGTTATGACGGATAGAATTCAAGGTGCAGCAATTTTAAAAATTATTTAAAATTATTAAAAATAAATTATTAAAAATATTTTACGAAAGTCAGCGTCAAATTTAATTTTATTTGAAAAATTCCCCAAAATCTGCAAACTATGTTACATACTCAAAACAAACTGTTTTCAAAAGAAAATGTTTTCCTCTATCTGATGATGCAAACATCGTTTTACTGCGAGTGCAATTACCGGCGTTATTACCTATTATGCGAAAAAAATCGCTAAAAATCGGACAAAACATAAAACATTTTCTAATTGGAATTTCGAAAAAAATCTCTCCGAGGCGTGTTAGGATCTGTCCTAGTGAAGCCGTATGCAAAATTCTATAGGTCTGCGACCAACCGTCTCGGCGCAATGCGATCGAGAGACGCGCGCAAGAAGATCGGTGGTCACAAGCCTACCTACCTACCTACATACATAGCTACATACTATGTTTACTCTCGGATTTTATTATATAAGATTATAGAGACAGAAACTTAAAAGATAATTATAAAAATTTTGAAAATTTTGTCGACAAAGTTTTTTTTTTTTTTTTTTTTGGGGGGGGGGGGTGGTGGAATTATCCTGAAGATGATTTAATACATGACTGAAAACAGTTATTATCGATGTTTTGATCATGTTTTTTCCGATTTCTTTAGCTCTTAAATCCCCGTTTTGTAAAAAAAAATTTTTTTAAATCCGCCTGTGTACGACGATCAAATAAAGTTTCTTTTTCCCCCGTTGATATACGCAAGAGACTGTTGTCCAGTGACTTTCCCTTCTCGGGGAATATATCACAGAGGGTGGGGTAAAGTGTGTGGGAAAAACCATCGGAACAAATCCCTTAGAAACGAAAGAGGGAAGTTTCAACAGGGAAAACAGGAGGGGTGGAAATCTTATAGAGGAGAGAGTCGGCGAGATGTGGGGGACACCGTTAAATTCGTTCTAAATTCAAGGTGTCATCTAAACCAAAAATTGGATTATTATGATAGAGTATACCTCAATTGGAGCGAATTGAAATTGCTTAGTTGCGAATATATTTCGAATGTTACTGTAGTTGCTACACTGTTTAACTTTTCTAAGTTTTTGCAGCTATTTCATAAAAAGTTAAAAAAGAACAAAAAGTTGTTCAAAGTCAAGGATCAGGGATAATTCCGAAAAATTCCAAGTCGCACCAATAACAGGATTTTATTTTGAGCACAATTTTTTCATTTTCCTGAAGGGTAAAAGTTTTGTTTTAGAGTGGTGAGAGCCGGAATTGAAATAGAGTCAGTAATCAGCGGCAGCGTTACCATATATTTGGATAATGAGAGGAGCTTTTCTGAGCATTATAGAATTTTCTGAAAAGTTTCTACTGTCCACAAATTTATTTACTTTTTCAAGAGGCGAGCAATGGCCACAAGCCTTCTTCCCACTACTTAGGCCATAGGCGATTACAATGGACATTGGCCGTTACTTAGGAACTATTATCCATTTTATTATGGGAGCACTCAATGGACGGCCAGCGTTACCCCCTATGAACGGACGTACAATTTAACACCCAGGCCCGAACCGTGAATCGAACTCGGGCCCAGGAGGCGTTGGCCCAATCAACACTTCCTAGATATACGATGCCTCAGAACAGAAACTTTTACGTCATCACTAGGTGCACTAGAGTGACGTCATCACACATTTATTTTCACAAGTTGAAACTATTCAAAGTTTGTGGTGAATTTTCTCCCGCATAAACCGTTTTAATGATTTAAGATAAATAATTTAATTTAACGACAAATAGGAAATTTTAACTATCACTAATTATACAAAAATGATATAGAAATACATCATTATAAATTATTTTTATCAGAAATGTATTTTAATTTTTATCTTCAACTTAAGATATTTTCCAAACTTTGTATCATTTACCAGAAATTTTAAATAGTTTTACTTTACTAAATTAAAAACTGTGATACTTTCGTCTTAGAGACGGCGTAAGGGCTCCCGCCGCCCACGGGCCTTCCACATCTAGGAGGTGCTGGCCCAATACATGATAGAATGCTTCTTAAGCCACTACGCAGCCCTGTCGAGTTCTACGAAGGGGTCATACGAAGCTCCGCTATATTTTCATTTCGAGCAGTCTGGAAACCATCCCAGAGCCAATTTCTACATGTTTGCAGTCCTTTTAAGCCTCAATCACGGTTAATTAGTCTAATTATCATAATTAATTAACGTATATCTCGGAAACTATCCACCGGAGCGCGTTTTCATTGATTGTCGACCCACCCTCCCCCCCTAGGCTCAACACCCCATCGATACATAAAATTTCGGATACTTTGACACCAAACTTAATCTTGTAATCTTACAGGCCCAGGGGGGTCATACGAAGCTCCCCTGTATTTTCATTTCGGGCAGTTTAAACACTAGTTTTACTCCAGCAAGAAGAGAGAGATGCTAGCTGCCCGAGAACTCAGCGAAGAAACCGGATGAATGGGTGAAGGGTGTTTAAATAGTACGGCTTTCGGCGCAGAGAGAGGGAAAATTTCTTTAGTTGTTTCATTGATTCAAGATTCGAATCACTGATTCGAATCATCGATGTAGTGAGTGAGTTGAGATTCGAATCAGTAAAATGAGTCGAACCGCCCATCTCTATCCGACACTTTGTTAGCTTGTTTCGCATCAGCCGCTCTCTGAAAGAGGGCATCTTTCTTGAAGTTTAGTATTTATTTTCAAAATCATGGTTGAGATTATTCAATTTATTATATATAAATCGGCCTTTAAAAATTTCCGGTGTTTGTCAATTGTGTGAAAAAAAAGAATATATTT
Organism: Cheiracanthium punctorium; assembly: GCA_038373885.1. NCBI lineage: Eukaryota > Metazoa > Arthropoda > Arachnida > Araneae > Cheiracanthiidae > Cheiracanthium > Cheiracanthium punctorium. Next base: position 495,171 of record JAWZYV010004542.1, read on the forward strand.
ACATCACGGTTATTTATACTGAGTGGGCCAATATTCGACCGACAAGTTCAGAGGGTTGATAAAATGACCATATGATAGTAATCCCCAGTCATTACTCCGCGGACCGGTGCCAATTCGCCGGGTCCACGTATATCTAATTTAAAAAGGAATCATTAGCAAGCATAATTTTCATTACAAATTACTGTTGTGTATAATATATATGCCTATGTAATATTTATTATTTTGAACTGACGCCAGTGTTTGAAATGTTTTTCCTAATTTTGCCTGTCCGTGAATGTAAAATGGTTTGGAATCACTGCCATTCAAGAATGCATGGGGTCGCAAACCACGTTGGGAGGGTGAAAAACGCAAGCCGGTTTCGATGTCACGCTGGAAAGACCGTGGCTGACCAGACATTAGGGTGGTGCGAAAAACATTTTTTTTTTTTTAATTTGAAACGTCACCATGTGCAATAGTTGCGATTTTGATAGTAAAATTAAACCCTGAAATTTGGATGAAATTGTTTAATATCTTTCTTAGGCCTCCTCAAGATCCACAGATTTTAGAAATTATAGGAAAAAATGCTTTAAAATCAACTGCTCTTTTCATTAATATATATATGAAATGCCACCAGGTTATTTATTTGCACTTTTGAGTATATAAACATTTGTATAAAGCCAGTTAATGTAAAATTATTTCTTAGGCTTCCCCAAATTCCTTGAAGTTGAACGTTCTTCACTGAAAATGGTACGCAAAGATATGTAAATATAGAAGATACCTTCTCATGTAAGGAGTAGGTTATTTAACTCGGAAATCAGACTTTTTTTTTCCTACCGAATGTTTTTGCTCGGATGAATCCATCTCTTGCATGGACGCCACATACATGAAGAGCAGATTCTGTCACAATCATCCTCTCAACTGCTTGGGAATGGCAGGATATTTTTGTAAATTTATCGCAAGAACTTGCATGTTTATCCGACTTCAGTAATTGTACATTTCTTTGTGATGGGAGGCTCAGTCACAATCAGGGGCGTAGCCAGAAATTTTTCATGGGGGGGGGGGGGGGTTACGACTACTACAACTCATATATATGTATACGTGGGTGTGACAATGTAGTGAAGAATATACATTTTGTATTGCAAAAAATTCCTCCCCATCATCCTCCTCCATCCTCCGGCAAAAAATTCCTCCCCATCATCCTCCTCCATCCTCCGGCCAAAATCCCATCTCCCCTCCGGCCCTCCTCCATCCTCCGGGGGCTAGGGGGTTATGACCCCCCTAACCCCCCACCCTTGCCTTCGCCCCTGGTCACAACACATTCTTGACAATGGATAAGGTCAATATAGTTATTGCTTTCGAAATTGTACTTAGGAACCTGAAACCTTCTAATGCTCGTTGTTTGTTCCGCAGATTTTTTGGCCTTTATGATACACTGAATGGCAAGCTGGCGGACAGATATTCTGTCGTCAAATAACATTGCGGCGAGTACATTTTCTGCATGAGCAAAATACGCGTTGTTTTGAACAACGTTTTTTATTATACCCTTTAAATTATCCGGGAGATACTGAAATCGAGATATAAAATATTGCAAATTCTTTGGACCATCCTAAAAGGCACTGTTACACTTGATTCTGAACCATGTCGGCGTGTATATTTTCATTACGAATGAGGCAAGTACAATAAATCGTGGTGTTGGACGCAAAATGCGATTTGCGAACGTTAGCCAGCGAGAATGGGAAAGTTTTCCAGGGTGTCTATTTGCTAGATCTTGAGGGCAATAACCTGAGGAAATAGCCTTCAAATTTCCCACAAATAACGCTGATCCGTGCTAAGATCTCCTAAGTCAATATCGGAATCATACGAAAATTCAATTTCTTGGAACTTAATGATAGGATGATTAGTGCACATCTTCAGGGACTTACTAATCAATCCACTGAATGCGCTTAGTCCTGATGTTTTCCCGTTGACTGCTTCTGTAAGGTGGCATAAAGGCAGGTCGTTAAAATGAAATTGGCATATTGTCCAACGCACGGGAGAATTGAGCTTTTCTTCAAGGAGTCTAATTACACCTGCATTTACACCGGTATTAGTCACTTCCCCATCACTTCCAATAAAGGCTAATTCTGATAAATCAAAAGCTTTCTATAAGCTGAAGATACCATGGGGAAAATCCTTTGAACTCTTGCTCTTCGGTGCAAATACAGAACCGGGTTCTTCAAGTAGTGCACTATGCTCCTCGGATATTTTTCTCTTGTGCCACTTGCTATCATCCATTTTCGTAATTGTAAGATTTTCATCTCTTCTTCCGACAAAAAAGAAAGCTATGATCTTGTGACCAGACGTATTTACCTCATCTTGAATTGCTTGACGTATCTTTAATCCTTTCTCGCCGAATTTTATACAGATCAATAACAGGTGTAGTGTTATCTTTCGTCTGTTCTTCTATATGTTCACTCGCATTATGAAGCAAAGCTGATGCAAGATCAGCTGCAGCTCGATCACTGACGCTTCGCTTGTCACACTTTCTGGAAAACACATAATAATTTTATTTGATACTTAGGTTTCGAAATCAGCAGAGAGCGCTGTGGAATGAGATCAGGTGTAGAAATGCTAAAACCATAATTTTGACATTTTTTAAATAACTGAATAACAATATTTCTCTTCGGATAACGCAAAAATATAGCTTTCGATCCATTGTTCATTTTTCAGCGACATTTTAAAGCAAATGGTATTTTTAATGCTGCAGACGATAAATAAGCCTTATTACGATTTGATGCTAATCACATTTTTATTTTCAAATTGATATTTAACTTCATGAAGATAATCAAAATCGCGTTACAAAAGTATGAACACCCTCTGTACCTTAAGCAAAGGGGTTGTATATTTTCGTATTTTAGGGGATTTTTCAACTTTCGGTTCTATTCATATAAAGTTCGCGAAACAATCGATAGCTTCATTTTCGCGAAATTTACGGCTCACGAAAATAAGTGCTTTTACAGTATACAGGATGACCGGCAAATTCAGAGGGTTGACAGAAGGCATGAAGACAATGAAACCTTATTATAGAACAGTTTTCCCCAACAACTGGTCGGTGGACTATTGTCGGATTTAACAGTCTTTTCAAGCAACATTTAAGAAAATAATCAGCAATAAACGCCATTTTAATTAAAAAATTGCTCTTGAATAAGACTTGATTTAATAAATAAAACCCAACTTAATGCTATATACATTATTTTTAGCTGACGTCGGTCCGTGGAATGTTTTTCTGATTTTGGCCGGTCACCAGATGCAAAAAGGTTGGGAATCACTGTCATAGAACATGTTGCAAACCACATTGCGAGAGTGCAAACACAGGCAGGCTTCAACGTCACGCTGCAAATCTATGGCTAATGAGATATATGAGCTGACATTTTAGCTACAACCCTTTGCACCCGACGAATCATATGACCAAGGAAGTGTAAGCATCTTAGTCCGAAATAACAATAGGTCAGACCCCTACGTCACATGACTCTTCGAGTGCAAAAGGGTGGGACAAAAATGTCATAACCGCAGTCTGTATATCTCGTCTGTTATAGGAAAGACAAAAGTACAATACTAACTACAAAAATATTTATGCAATAAATCATTGCAAAATTTGTTTGAAGTGACGCCCGCTGACGTCATTGCACACTCTTGAAGCAACACCTCCTAGATAAAGAAAGCCTAACAACTCTTACGTCACCGAGCTTTTACGTTGTCCCTAAGCATTCATTAAAAAGTTTTATTTTCACAAAAAACTATAAAACGTTTCTGGTGAATTTACTCACGAATAATAATATTTTAATAATATTTTAATAATTTAAAAATATAATTTTATGACAAATGGCAGTTTTTAACCAAACTAATTAGATAATATGATAAGGAAATAGATCGGAATGAATAATTTCGTTTGAGAAAGGTATCTTCATTTTAATTTCTTATTTAAGATATTTTCTAATATTTGTAGCTTTCACCAGAAATTTTAAATAGTTTTACTTTGTGGAAGTAAAATTGTGATGACGTCAAGGTTGCAGTTGACTGGCTTTCTATATGTAGGAGGTGTTGCTTGAACCAGATATAGAAAGCCTTATAACTTAAGCTTTGACGTCGTCACAGTTTTAGTTTCACAAAGTATATTTATTTTAAGTTTGTGGTGAATCATCTCACTCATAAAACTTTTTAATGATTTAAGATTAAGAAATTGATTTTAAGATAAATGACAATTTTTGAACATCACTAATTGTATAATATGATACAGAAGCAGATCATAATAATTTTTTGTATCAGAAAGGTACTTACATTTTTATCTTTAATTTAAGACATTTTCAAATAAAATAAAATAAATAGAAACTTTGTGAAAAAACACACATAAAATCATACACACAACACGATACTATCGTTTCGTAGGAGGTAGGAGTTTATCGCTTTAGTAAGCGTTTGTATTAAACAAACTGCTTTCATTTTTAATGGTTTCTTCTATAAACAAACCGAAGGTCTTGCTATGGATAATACTCTCTCACCTCTCTTATGTGATATTTTTTTTTCTAATGGCCGGCGTCTGCCTTGAGGGCTTTGGCCACAACAGGCCGGAATTGTTGGTCACTTTATTACGGGGGCACCTAGTAGGTGGACCAAAGTCGCCCCCTATGAAGGGACGGACACAATGACAACCACTCCCAGTCGGGGATTGTACCCCGAATGCCGGGAGGTGAACCCGAAACCGGAGTACGGTGCTTTACCCGCCATACAACTCAGTCGGCTATGTGATATTTATATACATTATTTTGAAGAGAAGCTCCTCAAGGTCTTTAATTTTCCATGCGGGGTCAGATTTGTTGACGATACTTTCGTTCTAGTGGATTCCAATTGTGATATTTCTAATTTATTTTTGATTGTTAATTCTGTTGATCCTTGTATGGAGTTTACTCTAGATGAGGAGTCAACAATTCGTTACCTATTTTTAGATGTTCTTGTTTCTAGGAATCCTCACGTTTTCTTTACTTCTGTTTTCCGCAACCCTTTTCTATATCTTTACCTCCTCAGGCCCTATCTAATCATCCTTACCAGCAAAAACTTTCTGCTTTTTACACTTATGTGTTTCGTGCTATCAAAATTTATTCTGACTGTTCATCTCTTAATAATGAGATTATTTACTTAAAACCCTTAGCTGTCTCTCGTGGTTTTAGCTCCTCTATTATTGATAAGCTCTTTCTAAATTTAATAAGCCTAATACTTCTACTACTATTTTTAATTTTCATAATGAATTAATTGTACTACCTTTCTTTTCACCTTTCTGCTACAAAATTTCTAAACTTCTCAAAAATTTCGGTTTCGAAATCATTTTTAAACCTGTAAATAAACTTAAATTTTCTTTCCTTAAAGATCCTATTCCTACTGAGAACGGTTGGGGTGTTTATTATACTCCTTGTGGATCTTGTGATTTGGGCTATATTGGTCAGACCAGAAGAGCTCTCAAATTTAGTCTCAAAGAGCATGAGAAGTGCATGGTTCCACTAGACATAGTCCTTAAGTGTGCCCTCAGAAAGAAGTCACAAGGAGTCGGATTGGGAGAGTACTGAGGTTTGCGATTGCAGCGCCATTTGTAAACGGCTATTGCAAACACATTTCATAAGTTCTTTAAGCTATTGAGACTTGATATGCACACAAAATATTAAAATTAAAGGAATGAAATGTCTTTAAAGAGTGTCAGAGAAATTTACTTTTTCTTTTCGCTTTTTCTCAAACTGGAGGCTCATTGCGTCAACTAAACATATTAATGGATCGAGTTGAACATTCACACACTTATTATTGAGTCATTTAAGGTAAATTTCAGTGCTAGGGACAAAAAAAAATTCTAAAAATTATATTTTTTAGAAATTTTTCAAAAATTTGGGGTTTTTTTCTTTTTCTTTTTCAAAATTTAGGTCCAATGTAGCAACTGAATATCATAACCAATCGAGCTGAAATTCGGAACACATTTTATTGAGTCAATTTAGCTAAAAAAAATAGAACTAAGGGCAAACATTTTTCGGGAAAAGTTTTTTTTTTTTTTTCGATACACCTTGCTGTATATCTCGTCAGCCATGATGTCAACACAATTGATAATTTCAAGAAATCATTTCATTGGTCATAAACGATAAGCAAGTAATAGAAAACAAGAAAGATAGATTGATATATGTTACTAAGGATTACAAAGAAGTGTTCTTCATTGAAAATAGCATACGTAGTATTCGTAGTTCTCCTACATGATAAAAAGAATTCCAATACGTTACAGTCTACGGCAGCATAGAGATAATACATTTCAAGCACAATTCAATATGTACAGTACATAAACTTTTATAACAGCTTAATGTTCATTTAAGGCATGAAATTTAAATCATAATATTTAAAGTTCTTTTACAGGGTGTCGCAAAGTTGTATTAATAGAGATGTACATCTTTTTCTAGCTATACCAAAACCTCGCTAAATTAGGCTCAAAGAAGTCAGTTTTGTAGGAAACTGTTTTATTATCGATGCGTTTGACAATTTATGTACTGATCGATTTTTATTGTTTGTATACTGTTTCTAGAAGCCCCGTGGTGTAATGGTTAGCGCACTGCGTTGCCATCCCACAGGTCCGGGATTAGAATCCTGAGCTGGGCAAGGTCGACTAAGCCTTTCATTCCATCAGTGGGTCTATCAAATGAGAATCAAGCTTGCTTAGGGTCAAACATTGGGGGCTTCGCGTCAGGCTGACCACCTGGCCGAGGCATATGCATCCGCACCCCAGAGCCCATTGTAGCGAAGGCCTGGTTAGGCAGCGCAGGCCTTGGCTCCGCAGAGGGGCTGTTGCACCAATGTTTGACTTTTTATACTGTTTCTAACAAATGATTTCTAAAAGTCATTCATTAATAATTAATTAATAATTAACTAATTTCATTAATAATTAATTAATTAATTAAGATGAATTCCCGCAGTAATGTACTACATCTATATCCCAAGTAGGTCGCTCTTTCAAAAAATTTCCATACTGCTGATTAACCCTTTAACGCGCAGAGGGAACCCCGCTGCGGGAACACCAAACTCTGACGTTTTGACTGTTGCCAGTCACGAAGAATAGATTTGATTTCTATAAAAATTGTTGTGGGTGACATAGCTCCACGAGAATCCTTTACTTTTCAGCCCATCATTTCCCGTACAAAAAATTGTCACGATTATTTTTAACAGCACTGACATCTGCTGAAAAATGGAAGAATGCGAGAACATCTGGATAGACTGCCCAATGCTGAAAAAAGGGGATCACAGCCAGCTGTGTCCCCCTTTAGCTCGACTAAAGGGGACTTATCGCTCGACTTAACTACCAGCAAGGCACAGCCAGCTGCGTCAAAAAAGGGTCTCTAGATCTGTGGCGCGCGTTGAACGTTTCGATCGTCCGCCATCTTGCTGGTAGTTAAGTCGAGCGATGGCAACGGCTGCCCTTTTTTCAGCATTGGGAAAGGGTTGCGCCTCAAAGGGTTAATATTTTTACAGTTTCTTTTTTAAAAAGAAATTTCGGGAAAAAATATGTCAAAACACTAATTTAAAATCATGGCGAACGTAAATTGGTCTTCAGGAAAGTATATACTTCAGGCGCTTACAAAATTAACTCTTTTCATGTTTGATTTCTTCCAAAATTCTACTTGATCGCTTTAATTTCTAATTTTAAATCATTGGATGTTCCCTAGAGAACGCAATCTCAAATTCCTCTCCGAGAAAATGCACCATGTAACCATGATTTATGAGCCAGTTTAAATTGATGACAAATTTAAGGGAATCCCAAGTCCCACTGTAATAAATTTTACTAAAAAGATGTCATTTTCTAAATTACTGCTTGATTTTTGAGATTGTTAAAACTTTCAGATAATTTCTAGTAATGCTTAATTTGACCTAAAACCACTATTAAAATGTATGACAAATTCTAAATAACATGTGCGCGAATCAGAGGGTCCGAAACTTTTCTATTTCGTGGACTATTTATCGATTGGTTTTGGTTTTCGTGCACCCCCCCCCGTTTCTAAGTATCCTTCCAGAATTATTTGTACTTGAGCACTCCAAAACAAAGTAAAAACAGAGTGAAACCTATGAAAGTAACTACAAAGCACTCCGAAACGTTCGGGAAAAGCCAAGTTCTTTCTTCTTCTGAACCACGGTCCATTTAAATATTTAAATTGAACAATTCAGGATTCAAAGGTAAGAGAGATAACATTGGTAGCAGGTAGTAGTAGATTTGTTACAGTAATATGTATTAAAGCACAGTCTATCGTTTTAATAAGCATTTCGTGCATATCAAATTAAAAGTGTTTAATACTGTCATCGTTTTTCAACGGGCTGTTTACAACTAATAAACGATAAGCAATCCTGCGTTAATATAACCCGCGGCAGTTCCAACAGAAGAGAAGACCAGAACTTTTTTTTTTTTAAATCGAGGGTTAGTACTTAGATGGAATGCAAAATTAGCTATAAATAAAATATGTAAAAAACATGCATTTCATTTATGTGTCTCCGCAATGACCGTATATCAAAGGTTTCCAATTATTCTATAGACACACAATCTACATAATGCTAATTTTGTCCGCTTTGACATCTTTTGTACATGTTTTTCAAAATAATATACGGTAAAAATATTTTTAGGTTTTATATAAATTCTAAAAATATTATATTAATTCAAAAAATGTATGATAATTTTGTAAACTCTATAATTTAATAGGTAATAAAAGAAAATTTACTATAAAAAAATTAAAAATGTGTATCGCAATCAATTCTTTTACAAAATATTTATTCTAAAATTTACAACTAACAAAATATAGTAAGAATGCAGCCTCCCACCATAGCTTGATCCCTCCCAAATGAAAGCTATAGCTACCACCGTATTCTCCACACCTAGCAAATTTAATCTTATTCTTTTTATTTCAGAGAAGTGCCTCGAAAATTAAATAAAATATTTAATAGCATTGCGTTTTAACATCTTTATTTTCCTGCATTAACAATCTCATTAATTTTTTTTTTACTTTTAAACACTCTTTATGAGCACTTAAGCGAATATAAACTCTATTAATGTTCCTCATAGAAACAGACAAAATGTCAGCAAACTTAACAAGTTCTAATTTTAGTGGTCCCAAAACTGTAATACTAACGTAATGAATTCCTTAACCGGCATGTGAACTGCGCATCTTGTTATTGTTCTTATTATTACATCTCTTTATTTAATTACAGTTACTATCCCGTACAATCTAGATTCCCCGTGTAATGCATCACCAAGGACGCCTGCCGCTTCTGTGTGCTTGCTGCTTTTAGCGAATCTTGGCGTTGGCGTATTAACGTTGGCGTATTTTCGACCTGTTTTCCTTGGCGAGAAAAAATAAGGTCATTACCGCGAATTGTCAACGCCAGATGTCCACTCACTCACTCGGCTTTATGTGTGGTTATGGAAATGGGTGGGAATATGGAGGGTATGTACACGTGTGAGTTCAGAAGTTATTATTTATTTTCAAACGGAAATTGTCTGTCGGGCGTTATCGGAAATAAAATATTTCGGGATAGGTGTGGGAAAGAAAAATCATTCTGAAAATATTTATTTCGTTTACACATAAATAGTCTTTCGTTTTGCATTACTAGGGGCCAAGACCCCTCAGACTCGCTACACTCGCTTTTCGTATGAGGCATTCGGCTCCTAATGAAGTTTATTCGTAAAAAAAAGGCATAATTTCAACAGACAAAATCCAAAGATTGAATCAGATAGAATGTTACCGAGCTACACATTGCTTGGTTCTTGCATGTTCCTTGGGACACAAAAATTTAAACTTCACACTATTTTTAATTATGTAAATTTACATAATTAAGCCTACGGAGCACCTTGGGTATTTTGCCACGCATGGCGATTTTTCATAATGTGGCGACGTACGTATATGTAAAGTTAATAATTAGTTCTAAGAAAACAGTACTTCATATGTTTCCTTTGATGAAAAATACAGAACAACTAGAATAGCTTGCCACCAATGGCGACTTTTCATTATTCGGCGATTTACACATACTCATAAACTATAATTACTGCTCAGTGCTCATGTAAGGTTACAGGGAAAATCGTTATCCATACATTCACATACATAATCCTTTCCAGATCGGCGTATTTAGCACCACGAAATATATCATCTCGCTGTGCAAGCAAATATCCAAGCTGTACTATAACTTGTATAATGGCATAGTTAACGCCACCAAATATTTCTACCGGTAGCAAATACCCTAGCTAAACCTAACCGGTTTTACCATAATCTGCATTTTAAATATTTTTCATTTTCAAGATATTGGGTACTAACATTTGGAACACGCGGCTTATATTCACCCTGCTTGGAGAGATATCCTTTTGCCAGATTGTACCAGATGCCAAATTCTGTTTTGGAAAAACAAATAATCGGCAATTCTAAACGCCTGTTATTTAAGAGAACTTAATTGAAAATCGTCAACTTTGTGTAACACACTTTGACATTTACTTTTCCACATACTTTTTAATTTGGCGTAAAATTGGTGTAATCCTATTTCATATTTATCAGTTTCACGCGATTCTGTACACTTAGGATTGCAAATTTGTGTGTAGCAAAAACATGAAGGATTTTTTGCTGGGGAATATTGCCAAATCAGGCAACCATTCAGCTTATTTTTTCAGTTTTTTATTAATATCGTCTAAAATAATTGAAATTTCGAAATTTAACTCAGCTTATAAGGTTTTCCGGAATTTTCCGAATACGTGGGCACCTTCGTCGAAACTCATATCCCCATAGTCTCGGATAAGATAGCCGAACAAGCTCTTGACAGAGGCAGCTTCCGTTACTTATTTTTAGAATAGAGAGATTATTATTTTTTAACCTTTTACAGACCAACTTGAAATCTAGACATATTTTAAGATTTTTGTTTTAACAAATTTTGTCTTCTAATTTGTTGGTTAAATTATGTTATTAATTTAAATTTGGAGAAAAAAATATTTTATGCAATTTTACTGTGCTACCAATTGGGAACATGGGTTATTTCTTTCTGACTATACTTTCACTTTGATTTCACATTGTTCACAAACGCAATATACTGATTATTGCTTTAAATAATAAGTGAAACATTAAGAACTAATCAAAGATTTATTTCTAAATTTAATGGAGAATCTCTAAAATTAAGAGTTTGAAAGGAGTGGGGACGGGGGGGTATCAAGATAGCTCTGTCAAAATTTGGATATTTTCCTGTTTTTTGTGCAGTTTCCCACTCATGATAGAAATGCAACGTCCACTTCAAAAAAGCAAGTCATTTTTTAACTTTATTTAACTTACGTTATTTTTTAAGTAATTTTTTCAAATCAATATTGATAAAATTTCATTTTTGAATACATTTTTAATTTGAAGTTCCCAGTAGTGAATGTGGCGGCTCGAGAACACCTCCGCGCTCACAACACCCGGCAATTGAAGGCCGGTCGAATTTGTACATTTTGGCCGAGCTGGATTGCGCCTCATTTTACCACGCGAATTCCGTGGGTTCAAACCCAGCTGTCGCCACGCACCCTTCCTACATTGATGACCCGGACAACGAACACGAATTCAGCTTCTCAACAATAGCGATAGATGGTGCCAGCAGCGGCCTCTTCCATCACTCTTTCGGCTCTTTCAAAGTCCGCAACGAGCGGCAGCGACCTAAACAAAGTCCACAACGAGTGGCAGCAACCTCACAAAGTCCACAACGAGAGACAGCGACCTCACAAATGTCCACAACGAGTGGTAGCGACCTCACAAAATGTCCACAACGAGTGGCAGCGACCTCACAAAGTCCACAACAGTTGGACCTGAATGTGGCTTCGACCTCACAAAGTCACAAAAAGTGGCATCGTTCCATAACGCTTGGAACATTGTTCGTCAGCCTCCGACTGACTCTCTGGGGGGGGGAGTAGTGTGGCGGCATAAGACCACCTCCGCGCACACAACACCCGGCAATTGAAGGCCGGTCGAATGGGTACCTTTTGGCCGAGCTGGATTGCGCCTCATTCTACTACGCGAAATCCGTGTGATCAAACCCGGCTCCCGCCACACGCTCTTCCTACATTGGCCTGTGAAAGTTTGACGTAGGATTGCGTTCCTCCGTCTTATGCAACGAAAAAAATAATAATCCGAAACACTTTCGTGTATTAAATACGCACTACAGTGCTATATACTAAAAGCATATCATAATTCATGCGTCGCCCCTATTTTATTTCCTTTTCCCATTAAGTTGGAAAATATATCAGTATTCATGAGTGGCCAAACTGTAACGTTTACCAGTTCCTCGCGACATATGGAAGACATCGCCAAGCTAGGTTCAGATTTGGGGACTTTTTATTTTGGCGCAAAACTTGGCGCGTTTTTCAACAATTTATTCTCACCCTCTCGTGCTACCTGGCAACCCAATTGAAAATTTGCAAGCGAAAACGCGTCGATGCAAATCGGTGCGTACAAAAGCAAGTCCACAAAAATGTGTCCACAAACATACGTCGCGACAGAAAAACCGGGAGTAAACGAAATACCCTCCTAGTGCTAACCAATTGTTTTCATGGTTGGTGCAAGTTATGGGGTTACTTCGAAACATGGGAAACAAGATGCTTACAGTTTAGTGACAAGACTCTAAAGCAGTTTAAAGAATACACTTTAAGAGATCAAGTATTGAATATTTTAGAATCCTTATATAAAAATGGATGACCATATAACAAAAACACTGTTCGTGAAAATGTCAGATTCTATTTTTAAAATAAGGCAAAATCTTCTTGAAGAAGGTGGGATATTTCTCCTAAATGGTAAAATTGTAGTTCCCATCTGTTTAAGACGAGATGAGGTAAAATACACGAGAGCCTGTTTGGTATGAAAAAAATTAAGTCAAGGGCTAGACAGAATTTTTAAATGGCCAGGTATATCTAATGATATCGAAAATTCAATTGCTAAATGCTCAATTAGCGAAATGTTTAAGCAAAAAACTTGTAAGCCCCTTATTTCGCATGAAGTTCCTTCCTTGCCCTTTGAAAAAGTAGGTTTTGACAGTTGTGAATTCGAGAGCAGGAGATACTTAGTTCTAATGGATTATCTTATAAAATGGTTAGAAATAATTCTAATTGTTGGTAAATGAGATAGTAAATTAGCTAAAAGTTTTAAAATGTTACTTAGGGCTCATGGAACTCCTAGGTATATAGGAGCGGATAACATGCCTTTCAATTCTAGCGAGTTTCATAGATTTCCTTCTGACTGGGATTTTGAAATAACTAATAGCAGTCCTAGCTATCCTAAATCAAAACGACAGACTGAAATCGGTGTTAAAATTGGTAAAATTGCATTAAAAATGTTGTGATTCAAATCAGGATAGTTACGTTGCTCTTATGGAATATAAAAAAACAGTAATTAAGAGTTTGAGAATTTTCCCGGTTCAGGCACCAATGAGTAAAAGAAATCTTACTAAATTACCCATAAATAGAGATTTGTTAAAACTTGAGCTGTAGTCGGGTATCAGCGATAAAAACAATCAAAAAGCAACGAAGTAAAAAACATTATCGAAGCAGTTGAGTAATTTCTCTAGTGGACAAAATGTCTTCATTCAAAATGGTAATGGTACATGGAAAAGAGATAAAATGCAAAGACAAAATAAGGCGTTTAGTTACTGGATGAAAAAGGAAAACAATCGCATTTATAGGCGCAGTAGCGTTAATTTAAGAACAACTCAAAATGAACCACAAGTGAGTGGGTTTATAAGTGATTATTATTTCAGAGATGATTTAAATCAAAGTGTTAGTGCTGAGAATTATGAGATCAACAATTCTAGCGTAAACTCTAATAATTGTGTGACAAGCAGGGTGCGTTAAGGTAAGCTAGTCCCACCCACCCCCCTCCTCTCAAAGGGAGGGGAAGTCTAGAAAAGCTTGAAATGCTCTACTTTGAAAGAATACAAACATAAAGTAGTTTTCAAAATAAAACTTTTTTTTCATGCTGATTTAAAATGAATAAAATGTTACTCATAAAATACACAAAATAATAGGAAAATAAAGACCAGAAATTTTAAATACAAATTTTATATTTAAAATTTCATTTTTCCCTTCTCCGCTCCAAACACTAGAATAATCAAAAGATGTCAAGAGATCCGATAGTCATGGCGGAATGCAATTAAATTGGAAAAATAAAATTGCTTGCCTGCATGTTAAAATTCTCAGAGTGACGCATAACTTAACATCGTTTCTTGGTCATGAACTATGTATGCAATTTTATCGTATATGGGGAGATTATGATTCTCTTGTAAATGACGTACAGCACGGACGAGGCAATTGACTTAAAATTTGTTCAAGGAATAAAAAAAAATGTCCACTAGGGGAGTTTTTAGTGGAAGAATAGTATATTTAACTTTGAAGTTTACAAACTGGAAATGTACTAAGATCTTCTGCATTCATTCTTTAAGATTTTATTATTTGCAGAATGGTTGGAACCATTTTCTGCGGGTTAAGTTCGCCATTTTTCTCTCCAATGCGCTATTTAGCGTTCTTCCTTGTTCATATTGTTGTAAAAAATTCCTTGTTCATATCTCGTGCATATCTCTACTTATTATAAAAGAAGGTGTCTGTCTGTGTGTGTGTGTGTCTGTCGGCAGCGTTACGGACAAACGGCTACACCTAGAAACACCAAATTTGGTACTCGGGAAGATGTAAATATGTAGTTGTGCACCTCGAAGCGATTTTTTCAAAATTCGACCTAGAATTTTTTTTATTTTATGTTTTATGCGATTTTTGGCATTTTTTCTCACCTAATTCGTAATAACGGCGGAAATTACGCTCGCAGCAAAACGGCATTTGTATCATCGGATAGAGGAGGAAATTTTCTTTTAAAAACAGTTTGTTCTGAATACGTAACATGATTTACCGATTTTTAGGAATTTTTTTACTAAGCATCTGCTTCGCGATTGTTTTTCGTAAAATAACTTTAAAACTGTCGCATCTTGAATTCTATCCGTCATAACTTTTAGATATTTTGACAAATCGTGAAACATTCTTTTCTCCCTCTTTTAAAATAAAAACGAAAAAATTATGTAAATTAGATGATTTTTTACGAATTTTAATGCAGCCTAATGTTTAGAATTTAATAGCATCAACGCGATCTTACGCCATTCATTACATTGCGATCACGGCACGAGAATTTATGTTCGGTTGTTGCCACAGAAAGGATTAGAAAAAAGGATTTTTTCAACCAATCGAGTTTTTAAATGGGATATCAGAATTTCAATTCGCAAGTGAGGATCTATGACGTCAAATGCTTTAAGATACGTAAAAATTACTCCATAATTTTAACTCATTTATTCCAGCTCTATTTTCAACACAGGGAGACGATATTTTGATTAAAATTTACTGTAGAAATAAACTAAGAAATTCACGATTATTATTATTAGAAGTGGTATTTTAATCCGGTAGTTATTTAAAAATTGAAATGTTTTCACGGCGCTGAAAATGTTCATTTTAAAAGTTACAAAGTTCGTTTCAAAGCGCGATATATTAATTTTTTTCTATTTACTATTTTTATTTTTGGCATTTAATTTAGCGCAGACGTTGCCTAACATACGCATGCAGGTTGCGAGTATAATTTTATTTTAACGTTGAATTACGTTCCTCCATAAAGGTTACATAACGCAAAGTTTTAATGATACCGTTTGAAAACAATTATGCGAAATATCGAAATTAACTCCCTCAACCTACCGGGGTATCCTTTACGGCAGTCAAACAGTGACGTCATAAATAAAAAAATGCGTGAAATTTGTAAACTCTGCAACTCTAACGCCCTGTCACAATTAAAGTGGGAATAAGTAGCTCCTCGAGATTACACAGTTTGATGTTTTTCAGGAGACAGGACTATGGAGGATATAAAAGATATCGCTATATTAGATACATGGATAGTTAAAATGGCACCCCTTGGATATTTTCTCCCCACAGTAAGATGAAATGGTTTGCGGCGCTAAATACGCCCATCTTATAAAACTATGTATAAATTAAATATATATGGAGAGTTTCCTTAATGGCAACCATTATGTGAAATGATTATTATTTATGCTAATGCGTAAATTGCAAAGAATCGCCACAGAATCAAAAGATCCCATTGAGGCCAAATAATCTAAGCTGTTTCTTTAAAGGGAGCCTTGAAGAGGGAGAAGCGAATATAGATAGTATTAATGTACGTAATAGGTAGTATTATTAGATTTGAAAAGATAATATGAATAAATCGCAATGTACCACGTTAATAAATATTTCATGAAATTAAAAGTGTCCTTTTTCAACGGTTGTCTTACAACCAACTAAACAAAAAGTAATTCTAATTTACGTTAATATATCCCGCAGTAATTTCAACAGAGGAGATTACTTGAACTTTTTTAAAAATGAAATTCTGTTTTGTCACATGCAGATATGATTTTAGTAGTAAAATATTCCCTTCTTCCCGTATGAAGAGCGGGTGCGCAGCTATTTTAAAAACATCTCTTGAAAATAGCATAAATGAATTCAGAAGACCTCAAAACGTGTCAATACACCAAAATCTCGAAGTCGAATTTTTTCACGATTACAATACTTTCCTTATATGGTACATGTTCGGAAAGAGATAAATGGTGCTCCATTTCATGTAGTGTCTTAGGTATTTAATGCTACAACTTGAGCCTAAAAAACAATATGATGTAGAAATAAGACCAGGTACGTAGCCAGGAAATTTTTTCGGGGAGGGGATATGAGCCTGGAAATTTTTTCGAGGGGTATATGATCTTATATATGCATAAATAGACGGAATTTCATCACTAATCCAAAAATTTCGGGGGGGGGGATATATCCCGATATCCCCCCTCTGGCTACGCCCCTGAATAAGACATTTTGAAAGCCAGGAGTTCTCTGCAAACCATTAAGCTTTCCACTTTTTTGATAGTGAATGACACTGACGTAGTTTTTTGAGTCATTATACTGCAATGATCAGGTTAGTACTCATGACACAAACTTTACATTAAGAGTCAAATAATTTTGCTCTTTTTTTTTAATTCCACATCACGAATAATTTCGAATTACACATGAAAGGAAAATTTTCGTTTCCTACCGTGCGAAGAACGGGCACGCAGCTAGTATATAATAAAATTAACTGTTATGTTTGAGGCCGTTGGATTTTTTTTTCCTCAAAGGAAGTAGAATTCATGAATACAATACCAGTTACATCATACCAGTAAAAGATGTTGAGTCACAGATCAATCTCAGAATATTAACACATGCAGAGAAGTTAGTTTCTTTCTTTTCCCTATTTCAATACCGTTCCGATATTACAATTGAACAATCTTCAAGTCTTGCAGACCACTCAGGGAAAATGAAATGTTAATTATAAAAATTGTATTTAAAATTTCTGATTGTTGATTTTCAATTATTTTTATGTATGCCTTGAGCAACATTTTATTCATTTTAAATCCGGATTAAAAAAGGTTATTTTGAAAACTAATTCATATTTGTAATGTATTCTTTTAAAGCAGAGGTTCCCAATCTTTTCTGGACTTCAGCTCCCTTTGAGGAAAAAAACAATAACGCCCATAACCCATAATAATTAATTTTTAATGCACCAGATACGCACCAGGAATCTTTAAGAGAACAAACACTACAGTAGTGCGTTGGGGAGAAAACTGGCCAATTTAACCAAGAAAATCGCTCCGATCTACTCAACAAGTAATCAAACCATAAGGAATATATGCTTGAAATGTAAATACATTTCTAATTTGAAAGGTTTTTGTTGATAAGTATATTGTTCTTCTACTCAAAGTAGGGGACACTTTTTTAAAAAATTCCTTGTACTCATTTCGTGTGTAGTTAATTTATCAGGGCAAGTGCATCGACCATGCAGTATGTCCTTTATAAGGAATAGAAACCGCCACACTTGCAATAAAATTGCATACAAACTTAGCTCATGACCAGAACGTTGTTAAGTTATTGATGACTCCCAAATTTTATGTATGCATATTCTTTTCCAATACAATTGCTTTCCAATATCACAATTGGATACTCGGACAGCTTCGCAAAGCCACAGACACTTAATCACAGTGATGGAGGAAATTAAATTTTAATTATAAAAATTGTTTTTAAAACTTTTGGTTGTTGTTTTTCAATTACTTTATGATGTCACGAGTAGCATTTTATTCATTTTAAATCAGTACGAAAAAAAGGAATTTTTTGGAAATTACTTTATCAGCATTAGGGTGCTATTTCGCTCAGTACGAGACTTTGTCTACGCATTTTTGTCTACGCTATTTTGTCTGCGCGGTCTTGTCGACAAGTTTTACAGATATGGGGTGAAGATATTTTCAAATGTGCTTGTCAGATAACGTGGAGAGGGGGGGCGTAAATAAAATGTTGAAAGTCGCACAAGGTTGGCAAATTTTGATAATGGATCGCTAAATTTAGAGCCTAAATGCGACAATTTATTATAAATACATTTCGAGTATAGTTGGAAAACGCCTGGTGAATACTGTAAGATAATTTTAGTAGGCGATTTTAATATAGATTTTAATTCCGTAGAAGAGTTAAATAGAGCAGAGAAGACAAATACGGTACACTCATAGATTATGATACACTTTCCAAATGGTAATTATGAAGTTGAAGTATAGTTTACTATGACTGGCGAAAAGCGTTAAACAGTTTTGGTAGGCGATTTTAATATAGATCTCTATTCCGAAATGTTTTATGGAACAAGGAAGGAAAACACGGTACACTCATGGATTATGATGCCCATTCCAAAATGTAACGCAATATAGTTGGGATATGCCTGGCGAAGATAGTATAAAACAGTTTCAGTACTACTTACCATGTTGCAGCAAAAAGGATACAATTTTATTTTTTATATGAAAATTAAGGGAAAAGTTTAAAGTTTTATATTAGGGGAGAAGCTTTTTCCCTAAATAAGAAAGGCAAAAATTTTGTTTTGTACAACATAATTTTTCTCTATGTATTTTGAATATTTTTTTAATGACGCTTTCATTATTTTTTCGAATAACGTGTGAATTTTTGAGGAATGCATGTCATTTATATAATAGCCTTATCAGGATCTTTTTTCATACTTTGCCTAAATAGCATTTGTCATTCAGCAGAATTCCTAGGTATTATATACAATACCTAGTGAAAGAATGTAAAACTCTCGGATTTCATATTTTGCCAAACAACGTCCGAAATTATATATAATACCCAGGAATTCTGTAGAATGCAATGCAGGCGTTTCATACTTTGCCGGTAACATATACAATATCCACCCCACCCTATTAAATGACTAATATCCTGTAACTAATTCTTTAAAAGAGATATCATCAAACAATAAATCTTCTATTATATAAATGTGAAAGTTTGTCTGTTTGTTTGTTTGTTTGTTCGTCCGGGAACTCCTCCCACACTGACAGACCAATCGGCTTGAAATTTTGCACATACACGTGAAACGACATAGAATAGGCCGTAGGCTACTTTAAAATTCTGGAAATCCACCCGTTCCCTAATTTTTAACGATTTTTCGCAATTTTCAGGGTAGAAAGCTACTCAAATGTACGATTTCAGCCCATTGTGAGCATGCGCCGAGACGGTTGGTCGCAGACCTACCGAATTTTGCATACGGCTTCACTAGGACAGATCCTAACACGCCTGGGAGCGATTTTTTCGAAATTCGAATTAGAAAATGTTTTATTTTATGTTTTGTCCGATTTTTAGCGATTTTTCTCGCTTAATACGTAATAACGCCGGTAATTACACTCGCAAGAGAACGATATTTATATAATCGGATAGAGGAGAAAATGTTCTTTTAAAAACTGTTTGTTCGGTCTGTGTTACATAATTTGCAGATTTTTGGGAATTTTTCAAATAAAATTAATTTGACGCTGACTTTCGTAAAATATTTTTAAAACTGCTGTATCTTGAATTCTATCCGTCATAACCTTTTTATATTTTGTCAAATGACGGAGCATACATTTCGCCCTCTTTTAAAAGAGAAACCAGAGGCATAGCTGCCAACTCTTCTGGTTTTTTCCGGAAGATTTTCCACCACTAATTTTTTACTTACGAATTTAAAGTTAAAATAAGTCCAAAATTTTTCTCGTAAAATAAAACTGTTTGAAGATCGTGGTGAAAAATCTTCCGGAAAAACCGGAAGAGTTGGCAGCTATGCAGAGGAAAATATAAATTAGGAGATTTTTTACGAATTTTTAAGTAAAGAAGGATTTTCATTTCAATAGCAATTGCTTAAAAATTTCGGTATGATATCTTGCCGTTTGGTTGTCTTGGAGACAGTAACAATGATTAAAATTGCTAGTTGAAAAAAATAAATAAATTTACTTTAAAATAACTGAGTTTTCGCATGTGAAATGTGCGTCATTTTAATGTCACGAGTATAAAACACCTTTTGAAACTCAATCAGAATAACGGACTCACAAGCAAAACATACGCCACGCATGAAATAGTTCTATATTTTATTTTACGTTGCCAGAAAAAGAATTGAATGGTGTTTTTTCACCAGTGAATTATCCAGCATTATTTTCAATTGAGATTTTAAACGGGACATGTTTTCGAATCGCAGGAAATATATTGCGGTGTTAAACAGGACCTGATTATGACCAGATTTCAGGGGGCCCCGGGAATTGGTGAATTTGGGGTCTGCCACCTATGAAATTTGTTTTATTTTCCATAAAATTTTGTTATAAAAAAAAGAACAATTATTTGAAATTGGGGGCCATTTCGAGCCGGGGGCCCTAGACAAAGTCCCGATTTGCCCGTCCGATAATAGGGCCCTGGTGCTAAATACGCCAATCTGACAAGAATTATGCGTAGAAATTTATGGAGAGCTGATTTAGTGGCAACCATAAAGTGTAATGATTATCGTTTATGCTAATGCATAAATTGCAAAGAATCACCAAAAAGGAAAAGACTACATTCGTTGCAAATATCTAAACCGTTTCTTTAAATTAAGCATTAACGGTTGCAAAACGAAAATATATTGTATTGGTATCAGTAAAAGATAGTATAAGTTACAGTAAGTAGATATTCTAAGGCAATATTAATCAAAGCACAATATACCGCATTAATAAATATTCCGTGAAATTAAGTCTTCTATTCATTTTTCAACAGCCGTATTACATCACAGCTAACTAAACATTAAGTAATTCTACGTTCCGTTAATATATCCCGCGGTAGTTTCAACATAAAAGACTGTAACAGAATATTCTTTTTTCTTGGAGATTCTGTTTTGTCACAAGTAGTTATGATCACGTTTTAGGAAAATGTTCTCTTCTTGCCTTCCGAAGAGCGGGTACACAACTATTTAATTATAAAATAAAACGGTTCTACACATTATGTAGTATCTAAGGTATTAATGGCATAGTTCAATCTAAAGAAAGAGTATGATGTAGAAATGAGACATTTTGAAAATTAGGAATTTTCACTTGCGTCATAATATTAACAATGGTCTCAGGTCAGTACTTATACTAACTTTACAAATAACTAATGAGTAACTTTGCGCCAAGAGTCAAATCATTTTGCTTACTTTTAGATTACAAATCACTGGAATCAATTTGAACTAAACATGTAAGAAAAAGTTTCGTTGACTACCGTGCGGAGAACAGGCAGACTTTACAAATAACTAATGAGTAACTTTGCGCCAAGAGTCAAATCATTTTGCTTATTTTTAGATTCCAAATCACTAGAGTCAATTTGAACTATACATGTAAGAAAAATTTTCGTTGACTACCGTGCGGAGAACGGGCACGCAGCTAGTAAATAAATAAAATTAAGCCTGGATCTCAAAATTCCGGAGGTAAAGTGGGGTTCATATAGAGTTGCTAGCTTCTCTGGAATATAATTAACCCCTTTTTTTAAGTAGAAAATTTTTTGTTTAACAAAGTCAATAATACAGGTCTAACTTAGGGTTTGATTTTTATTTAAAAAAAAAAAAAAAAAATTTTCGAAAGAAATTATTGTTTACAAAAAGTGGTGAGTTATATTCCGGAGTAGCTATCAACTCTGGATTTTATCAGATTTAGATTCATAGGGAATCTGGTAAATTGTGCCTGTTTAATAATCCACTTGGTATATCTTATAAGTTAATCAGACTTCCCTTTGGAAAATCAATTGCTTCCAAACTATTTCAGAAATATAATTAAATTAATTTTTTGTGACATTCCAGGTATGATAGTTTATTTTGATGGTTTGTTAATATGTATTGACAGCGTCAAAGAGCAAAATGATATTTTCAATAAGGTTGTTGAATGTTGAAAGGACGAGAGAATTAAATGATAAATTTAATTTTAAAAAATCTGGAGTGACTATACTTGACTTTCCGAACACTTACGATTAAGATCATCATCAAGCATTTAGATAAATTTTAATCGATGAATAATTCTGCAAAAAAATTCTTAGTTTTTTTTCAAATTGAACTCAATCGAACGTACCGTTAAATGCTTGGGCACTTTCAAGAATTCTCCCCCATAGGGCATAATGTAAAAGAAATCTTTGTCGTAGCCCTGTAGAAAAACTATACATGCTATACACATAAAAATCAATACCTGTCTTACGATGGTGGTTTACAATATATATATATACCCAATTTGCTCCCTCCTCTGGAATTGGTTCAAAATTACGGGACCCCGAGCCAAGTCGGACTTCCTCCCACTGGGGCTCATTGAAATGGAAGCCGCTCCATCAGCCCATCGCCTACCTATATGGGGGGATCTGTCACCGCAGCGCGGTTGCCAGAGGGCATTATCAACGACAACAACAACAACCCAATTTGCGCTCAATCGAATGTACCGTTTAAACGCAAGCGCATTTTTAAGAATTTCCTCCCATAGGCCATAATGAAAAGAAATTTGTGGTAGTGCCCGG
>JAWZYV010004543.1:0-10266 GCA_038373885.1 Cheiracanthium punctorium
GGTGGGGGGGTGGGGGGGGGGTGGGGTGGGGGTGGGGTGGGGGGGGGTGGGGGGGGTGGGGGGGGGTGGGGGGGTTGTGGGGTGTGTGGTGGGGGGGGGGTGGGGGGGGTGGGGGTGGGTGGGGGGGGGTTGGTGGGGGGGTTGGTGGGGTGGGGGGTGTGGTGTGGGGTGTGGGGGGGTGGGGTTGGGGTGGGGGGGGTGGGGGGTTGGGGGGGGTGGGTGGGGGGTGGGGTGGTGGGTGGGGTTGGGTGTGGGGGTGGGGGTGGGGGTGTGGGGGGGGGTGTGGGTGGGTGTGGGGGGGGTGGGGGGTGTGGTGGGTGGGGTGGGGTGGGGGTGGTGGGGGGGTGGGGGGGGGGGTGGTGGGTGGGGGGGGGGGGGGTGGGGGGGGTGTGGGGGGGGGGGTGGGGGTGGGGTGGGGTGGGGGTGGGGTGTGGTGGTTGGGGGGGGTGGGGTGTGTGTGGGGTGGGTGGTGTGGGGTGGTGGTGTGTGTGGTGTGTGGGGGTGGGGGGGGGTGGTTGGGGGTGGGGTGGTGTGGGGTGGGGGGGGGTGGTGGTGGGGGTGGGGGGTGGGTGTGGGGGGGTGGGGTGGGGGTGGTGGGTGGGGTGGGGGGTGGGGGGGGGGGTGGGGGGGGTTGGGTGGGTGGGTGGGGGGGGTGTGGGGGTGGTGGTGTGGTGGGGGTGGGTGGTGGGGGGTGGGGTGGTGGGGGGGTGGGGGTTGGGGGGGTGGTGGGTGGGGGTGTGGGGGGGTGGGTGTGTGGGGTGTGTGGGGTGGTGGGGTTGTGGGGTGGGGGGGTGGGGGGGTGGGGGTTTGGGGGGGGGTGGGTGGGGGTGGTGGGTGGGGTTGGGGGGGGTTGTGGGTGGGGTGGGGGGGTGTGGTGGTGTGTGGGTGGGGTGGTGTGGGGGGTGGTGTGGGGGGGGTGGTGGGGGGTTGGTGTGGGGTGGGGTGTGGTGGGGTGGTTTGTGGGGTTGGGGTGGGTGTGGGGTGGGTGGGGGGGTGAGTGTGTGGGGGGGTTTGAGTTGGTGGTGGGAGGGTGGGGGGAGTGTGTGGTTTTTGGTTATGGAATGAGTGATATGGAAGTTTTTTGGGAGTGGTAATGTGGGGGGTGGTATGAAGAGAATAAGATGTGGGTGATCGGCTATCTTGGAGCGAGCGGAGTGAGGGGGAATGAGTGGGATTATGGATTAAGAGGTATTGAAAAGGGGGGAGGTATGTAGGGTAGTGTGGGAAGGTGGATTTTTGGGAAGAGGGGGGGGGGGGGAAGGTATGGGGTGGGGGGTGAATTTAGTACAGGTGGATGGTTTGGTGTTTGTGTGGTGGGGATTTGGGTGTGGGGTTGTATAGGGTGGAGGGGGTGTTGGGGTTAGTAGAAGGGGGGGGGGTTGTGTGGGTGTGGGGGGGTATAAGGGATGGTGGATGGTTGTGTGTGTGGGGGGGGTGTGTGTGGGATTAGTATTATAGATTGGGGAGGAGAGGGGGAAATATGAGATGATGGGGGGGAGATGGGGTGGGGTGTGGTGTGAGGGGTTTTTTTTTGGGGTGGGGGGGATGTGTGGGGGAGTTAATGGTTGGGGGGGGGTTGATGTGTGAGTTTGTTGGTGGTTGTTGGGTGAAGATAGGAGGGGGTTGTGTTAAGGAGGAAGGTTTATAGTGAATTATATTGGGTGTTTGTGGAATGATGGAGGTGAGAGTATGGGGGTTGGGTAGGTGGTGATGATTAATTTGTTGATTGATTAGGATGTTTAAGTTTGCGTCCATCATGTCGTTGGAAGGTGTTTTAGTCTAGCTTTATTGTATTTTTGACCTGTAAGCTGAACTTTTTTTTAATTGATGGTTTATTCTGGGTGAGGTGTTGCTTTGGGCCATGTTTCTTGGGTGTGGTTCTTTTAGGAGAAAGGAAAGAAGTTTTTTGAGTAGAGTTTGACGTTTTTTGCATTTTGATTAGAAGTAGATGGAGAGACAGGTATGGATTTCGGTGGATCGGTTTGGATAGCAATTGATTGAACAGTTTTTACTGCTGTAGCATAGGAGTTGACCAGGTTTTAGGTGTGCGGGAGGCTATTATTTTTCGCGCTTCCGGGTAGGACAGTCCTTGTGTGGCACGCAAGGCCTGTATTTCTTTTTCATAGGTCCATTTTGGACATGAACGGGAGTAAGAAGGATGATCCTGTTTTACAGTTAATACATTTAGGTGGGGCAGAGCAAGTGTCACTGTCGTGGCCAGACGTACCACAACGGGCACATACTGGGGAACCACGGCAGGAGGTTTTTGTGTGACCGAACTTTTGGCATTGAAAACAACGGGTTGGAATGGGTATGTAATGTTCTGACAGGGCATGAAAGGTAGCCTGCTTTGATATGGGATGGGAGATTAGGAGATTGAAAAGTCAAGATTATGTGTTTTGGTGTCTATTATTTGGTTATTGCGTTTTTATAGTAATTCTGCGAACTGCACTAACATTTTGAGATTTCAGATTTTCTAGGATTTCTGCCTCAGAACAGTGTAAGAGGTCAGGTTCTGATATGACGCCTCTGGATGAGTTAATGTGGTATGGGGTGAGACAGTGACAGATTTTAGGCCGATAGTTTTTAATTTCATAATGTTGTTTGCCTGTGTGCTATTGGTTACTTCCACCAAGAGGTCTCCTGATCGAATTTCTTTAATTTTTGCTACTTTTCCAACGTTAGTAGTTATGGACTTATGTATTAGGAAAGGGGATGCTTGGCTGAAGTTTCCTTCCTGACATTTCACTAGAAAAAAATTTTGCATTAATACCTCCCTGAGTAAGAGAGTTCGGAGCATTGACGTTTGACAAAGAAAATGTCGTATCCATGTTGGGGATTGGGAGTTTCGGACCCGACCGCACCACCCACCACGGAGCCCAACAAGGGGATGCACAAGCGTGCACCAGTGCTAGCCGGGTCTATACGCGCACAGTACATCCCTTAGGCAGCGTCCACCCTTAACGACGTGCCCAGTAGATGTCCGTTTGCTTGATCCCTAGCAGTTGACCGAAAACAGTACCACCAGCCGGTTGATGCACAGGGGAACGCTGTGCACCTCCCGTTTACCCGAAGCCGAGGCCAAAAGCAATGTGTTGGAGAAAGTACCCCTCAATTACCAGGATCCCCATTTCCTCGGGACACGGGTCTCCACGCACGGCAAACACGTGGGCAGTTTAACCGCCAATAGAAGCTGACGGCACAGAGCGACCGCAGCTTCTAAAGGGGGGCCCTCACCTCCAAGGAGGAAACTACACTGAGGGAGAAAGCGAAGGAGAAAGCAAAGTAGAGTGAGTGAAGGGTTGCTGCTCTGTTCAACCGAATCAAAGACAAGATTTGATAAAAACATTTACTTTATTTTCTAAACATTTGCCTGAAAATACAACATTTCCAAATTACACTTACAGAATATGTGTTATACTTGTAACTAAATGAGCTGGATGCCAAAAGATAGCTAAAGGTAACTTTCGATTCAATTAATTCATTTTAATTTTTCATTTATTTTAATTTTAATTAATTCATAATATAATTCATTTTAATTTTTAAGACCCCTTGCCTTTAGGGAAAAAAATTGATACTTAACAATTAACCATGGCAATTGCCATAACACCTACAAACCCTTGCAGGAGAGTGCTAGTCACAGACCGTCCCGATCTGAACTGAAAAACAAGAAGAAGTGAGGAGATACGAAACTTCCCGAGCTTATATACTAAGCTACATACCTAGCAGCCAATCAAAACGCGACACGCAAAATGCGTCAAAAGATTTGCATAGGTTGACGGACATTTAATTCTAGCTCAAGCAAAATTTGCATACGCAAAATATCGTAAATCGTTCGCAAAGTGCGAACGAGCAAAAAAACTACTGAATGCCAAATTACAGGCAAACGAGGAACACCTCAACTTTGAGTTTTACGCGACACATCCAGTCATTTTGTAAACAATACCATGCAAGTACGCATTTAGGGAGAGAGGAAGAAACCGGGATGTTTCCAGGTTATACAATTAAAATTAAGCTGAGTATTTTGAGTTATATTTTAAAACTAAAGCTATTATACTTTTTAAGTAGTTTTAGGAGAAGGGAAAAGTTTAATTTTTACGAAAACGGAACTATTTTTAAAATGCTTATGAAATTTAATAATTACGATTTAATATTTAGTTTAAGCAGAGTTAAGTCTATTTAAAAAGACACATTTAAAATACATGAAACATCCAACAGAGAGGAGGGTAAACAAAAGAGGAGTGAAGGATCGCTGGGGCCCCGGGATTGCGACACCCGTGAAAACCTAAAGAAGGTCTTCCCCCTGAGGGAGCCCAAAGTTTTTAATCTTCAATTATTTTTTAAGCTTTGTCTATTGCTTGATACTTCTACAAGCAGGTCTCCAGATCTTAATTTTTTGACATTTTTCACTTCTCCTACATGGTCCGTGATACATTTGTGTATTAAAAAGGGCGATGTCTTGTTAGTGTTTCCTTCAACATAGTGGATTTTAAAGAATCGGGCATTCATGTTTATAAATTGTGCATCCGTGTTTTCAGAGGTAGATGACAGCGGAGCATTGACATTTGACGAAGAAAGTTTCGAATCCATGTTGGGGTATTTAAGATTCGAACCCGGCCGCACCACCCACCACGGAGCCCAACAAGGGGGTGTGCTTTTGCACACCAGTGCTAGCCAGGTCTATACGCGCACAGTACATCCCTTAAGTAGCAGCCGAGGCCGAAGCAATGTGTTGGAGAAAATCCCCTCAATTACCAGGATCCCCATTTCCGGGGACACGGGTCTCCACGCACGGCAAACACCGTGGGTAGTTTTCCGGCAATAGAAGCTGACGGCACAGAGCGACCTAAACGGGGTCCCTCACCTCCAAAGAGGAAACTACGCCGAGGGGGAAAGTGAAGGATATAGCTAAGGAGAGGGGAGGGTAGAGGAAAGAGAAGCGAAGGACTGCTGGGGCCCTGGGATTGCGACACCCGTGAAAACCTGAAGAAGGTCTTCCCCTGAGGGGTTTTCTAAATGGGTTTTTGGTTCGAAAAGCGCATAAAAACATTCTTTACCTTTTTAAAAACATTTTTGAAATTGGAAGTGCATGTCAAAACCAAACGGTTTGGGAATTAGCTATTGGGTCACATTAAGGCTGGACACCCTGTATAATAATCTTTCATTTTCCTTTGACAAACTTTATTTTCGTCAAATATAAGTGGAGAGTAAAAATATTTTACTGGCCGAATTTTTTATGATAATGATCGTGCCTTTTGGACCCAGCGTGCATGCTCGTGCAATGCAAAGTAACGCACGTGCTCACGGGTTAATGACAGAATAATTAAATGTTCAGTTCTGCTTTGCCAAAAACAAGTTTCTAGTCTTAAAGACATAATAAAACATTATAGAAATGATCATTTGAAAAATGATGTTGCAGTAAATTGTCCATTCATTAAATGTAAACGTCTACTTAAAACTAAAGGTTCATTGTCTGTTCACCTCTCAAGACATCATAGAAATGATGAAAATCGGGCAAATTTGTATTCTTTATCAATTTTTTCTACATCAAATGCAATTGATGATGACGAAACAAAAGAAACGAGCATAGAAACATAATTAGATTCTTGTGCGACTGACCACAATGCTGAAAAATGGGAAAATGAAGCCTTATTTTACCTGAAACTTCAGTCAAAATATTTAATACCTGCTAGTACTGTTCAATTAATTGCTGGAAGAGTTCACTAATTTTCATAAAATACAGAAAGAAATTTTCTTACAAAATATTAGGGAAATCTTAATGCTGCATAATATTGGTAGCCATGTGATCAATGATGTATTTATAGAATTGAACAGTAATGATATTTTAACAAATGTTCATAAAAATGGCCCGCTTCGCTCTTCATATAGTAGAATGATGTATTATAAGCAAGCATTGTGTTATGTTGAAGCAGCTGAAGTTGAACTAGGATTAAACGACAAAAATATTTCTTGTAGCTATTTTTATGTTCCCTTATTAGAAACCATTAAGTCCATACTTGCTGACAATTCAGTTCTTAACTTCTGCAAGACTGCACACAAATTTAATGAGACTGAAATACTTTCAGATTATGTGGATGGTAATACATTTAAAGAAAATCTGTTATTTAAAATATGCCCCTCATTTCTACATATAGTTCTTTATCAAGATGCATTTGAAGTAGCAAATCCTTTAGGATCCTCAAAAGCAAAATATAAAGTCGTTGCATTTTATTAATATTAGGAAATTTACCACCATATTCTAGATTAAAAATTGAGCCAATGAAATTAGTACTTCTATGTTTTGAGAAAGTTTTTAAGTTTTTTTTTTGTTTTTTTTTTTTGTATGCATAGAGTTACTGCCAGATTGGTGCATGACTTAAAGGCTTTAGAAGTAGGTGTTAATGTTAATGAGACAAGTTACAGAGGGACTTTATTGTATATTTTAGGTGATAACTTGGGCAGTCACATGCTGGGTGGTTTTAGTGAAAACTTCAGCACTGGAAAATATTTTTGTCGATATTGTTTAATATCCAGAGAAAATTGGGATAATTCCATAGAAAACAATGCTCCCAGTAGAACTGTTAGAAATTACACACAGGATGTAAATTATTTAAGACAGAATAACTGCACCGACAGGCATGGTATAAAGGACAATTCTCCTTTCAATGAATTAGAATTTTTTCATGTATGTAAACCAGGTTTACCCCCTTGTATTGCTCATGTCTTATTTGAAGGTGTGGTTCAGTATGATGTACCATTAATTTTGAACCATATCGTAAATTTTGAAAAATGGATTTCTATTGAAGCATTAAATAAAAAAATACAGTCTTTTGAATACATAGGAAGTGATGCATTAGACAAACCACCCATTATTAATTTATCAAAAGAGCGACTGTCAGGGCACGCTGTACAAAATTTGTGCATTTTGCGCAATTTGCCGTTAATTATTTTTGAACATATTCAACCTTCAAGTGAAGTTTGGTTTTCTCTTTTGCTATTACAAGAGATAGTTGAAATCATATGTGCTCCAAAAATAACATTAAGTCAGTCTGCTTATCTAGATGACATTATAAATGAATACTTGGCCTTGCGTAAAAGGTTATTCCCTGGAATAAAAACTGAGACCTAAGCATCATTATATGACACATTATTCATCTTTAATACAAGAATTCGGTCCACTGATTAATTTATGGACATTAAGATGCGAAAGCAAACACAGTTATTTCAAAAGATGTGTTAAATACTGCAAAAAATTTCAAAAATGTCTAGTCTTTTTTAAGTGAAAAACACCAACTATTACAGGCATATTCATCTTAAGGAAGTTTATGTGAAACCGATTTGATCGCCGAATTAAGGGGTGCACTACCCGTCCAAAATCGGTGAAGGAACTTCTATGTCTATTCCAAGCTGAGTGGAAGACATTACCACTAGCTGTAGTATTAGGTTGTAACGAAAGTTTCCCGCCACCGCAAATATGATCTGCACAAATAGTTCGCGTTGGCGGTGTTTGCTCATATCTTTCCACACTCTTTTTGGGATTTGGAAAAAAAGAGATTTACTTTAGAAACACTGTGCAGAGAAATCTGTAAAAAATATATCTTTATCATTAAGTACAAGGTGTCTCGAATGAAACTAACCGGGTTAAAAACATCATTTACAATCCAATTCAGTTGCAAAAAGTCAGCTACAGAACGTCAACGAATTATGTGTACAGCTTTAGGTACTACTGTTGTATCATATGACACTGTGAAGATTTGGTACCTAAAGTTCAAGAACAAGGACTATGACGTACAAGTTCAATCGCTGGGTGCCGCATGAGCTGCGTCAAGCAGATTTGACGGAAAACTTTCGTTACAACCTGATACAAAGACTTGTGGAAAGTTATGCCCCAGAGGTTTCACGCTGTAATTTCCTCTCGTGGAGGCTCTATCAACTATTGATTTTGAATAAAGTTAGTTTTATTTTTCTATCACAGGTGTTCCAAATACTTATTGGTAGACAGTGTATTTGACTTTCAAAAGGAAAATGTTGGCTTATTGCAGGTACTATTTTTATCATAGTAAGATTTTGTAAAATTTGATTTTATTGTTCGTATTACAAATATAAATTGATATTTAGATCTGACGTTGACATACTTCACCGATGTTGCCTAGAATTCAAAAAACAGTTTCTTGAAATGACTGAAATGGATCCTTTTTGGTAAGGAATACTTAATCTCATCTTAATAATAATGTTAATGATGTTTCTGTGTTTTCCATCTGTATTTTTAGAATAGCGTCTGTATGTATGGCAGTATACCGGGCAAAACATATTCAAAATAACACCATTGCTATGGTCCCACTACATGGGTATGTAAATACAACTAACTATCGAATGGAATCTATCCGTTGGCTGGATTATTTCTCCCAAAAAGAAGATATCTTCATTCATGTCATATCTTCATTCTCTGAACGGAGAGAAAAAGGTAGCAGGAATTTCCGTAGATGGTTTTTTGTAGTAATACAAATACTGTTTATCAGTATTATGTAAGTTAAATCACATTTTTTTTTCAATTTTAACTTAAGAAATGCTGGATAATTATTCATACCACGTTTTGTATTTTAGGGATGTTTCTACCATGGAATGCGCCACGTGTTATGATAAAGATGTCAAAAATACACTTAATGGCACAACTATGGGTACATTATTTCTGAAATCCCAAGAAACTACACAGAAGATCCGTGCACTCAGTTATACTATCATAGAAATATGGGAACATGAATTTATAAAAAAAAAAAAAAAGAAGAAGCGGAATTGAAAAGATTTTTGGAATTGCACGAACTCAGACAGATTAAATCCTAGAGATGCTTTTTTGGGGGATGCACGAATGCAGTTCGTGTGTATAATGAAGGCACCGTTAAATACGTTGACTTCACCTCTCTATATCCTTGGGGTAAGTATTTAAAACTATTTTAATTGTTAGATGCGATTTTTTTTTTTTTTTGTACATATCAACATCTGTATAATTTTTTTTTAGGTCAATAAATATTGCAAGTACCCCGTGGGACATCCTACCATCATCACTAAGAGTTACCAAAATATCGAAAAGCATTTCGGGAATTATAAAATGCAAGGTGTTACCACCTAGAGGATTGTTTCTACCTGTGCTGCCATACAGGTGCAAGAAAAAAACTGATGTCTCTACTATGTCGTCTGTGCACTAAATCTAAGTGCCAAATCAGAATGAACCTACGTGGATGAAGAAAGATGCATCATTGGCACATGGAATGACTGAAGAGCTAAAAATTGGCCCTTAAAAAAGGATATGAACTTGTAAATGGTACTAACATTTTTTCAGTTTCTTTATTTCTCTTTAGAACTAAGAAAAATTATTTAGGAATCTTGATTATTTTTCCTCTTTCTTTTTATGTTATGAAGTATATCATTTTGAGGAGACATCGACTCTTTATTTCGCAGTTACAAGACATATTTCTGAAAATAAAGCAAGAAGCTTCTGGATGGCACAGGAATGCACAACTGATGAAGCTAAAAAATGTTATATTGATGAATATTGTGAGTGTTCCTCCAGAACGGAAGTGAACGTGAAACTGTATATACAAACTTTTATTTTTAAATTTTCACCTTTTCGAACTGTGGCATCATCGCGGAAATCTAATTTTTTTTTTTGTTACTTTTTGAGCGGGAGAAACATCTGTATTTCGTCATTCTATGTTAAATTCGTGTTTGGTATTGGTATGTGATGTGAGGCTTTATTTTATGAATCAAATTTAAGTTTAATTAAATGTTAAAACCAAATCTAAAGTCTCGTTGCGTTGTGTGCTGCAGTCGCATTCTTTTCTTATGCTGGTGTGAACTCTGAGAGGATAATGAGGTAGGTAAAATTTTTATTCTCTAGAGTTTAAATTAAAACCAGAATATTCATCAGGGATGTGCCAGCTGAAATTAAATTTTGAAGCAATTTTGTGGAGCAAGAAAAAAAGATATTTTTGGAGCAATTTGGAGCAAGAAAAAGAGATTAGTGGAGCAATTTTTGGAGCAAGAAAAAGTCACTTTTGGAGCGTACGAATGTCAATTTTGAAATACAAAATTTATTTTTGGAGGAACATAACAAGTCATTAAAAGAATGCCAATCAAAAATAATGAAAATTAAGGAAGTTCTTAAAAATACTCTTAGCTTATAACAAAAACCAGTTTTTTTTTTTTTTTTTTTTTTTCTGGGAGCGAGGGGGGGTGTTTGTATTGTTTTATTGGGGGATAATGCTTTTA